>JAHXMQ010000066.1:4586170-4725690 GCA_020466415.1 Ammodramus savannarum pratensis
AAAAAAAAAAAAAAAAAAAAAAAAAAAAAAAAAAAAGAACTGCATGGAAGGAAAGGGAACATTGAAAGAATTTTCCGCTTTGCTGGGAGAAAAAAAAAAACATTTTCTATGTATTATTCTGTTTTGCATTATGGACCTGGAAATGAAGTGATAGTCCAGGAAAAAAAAAAGAAAAAGCACAGTAAAAAAAAAAAAAACAAAAAAAACCCCACAAAAGCCCACGAGTATTTTTATTAAAGTATGGCTATTTTGCTAGTTTTATTCTTATTATAGTGGTGATGTTTTTTTAATCTACATATATTTTTTATTAGGAGAAACTATGATTTTTAATTTTTTTGTTTGTTTGTGCCTGGAAATAGTACAGACTGTCAAGAATAGCAGAGATATTTGTTATTTGCTAATAAAATATTGGAAAGCTGGACGGGTGTGTGTGTCTGTGTTTCCCGAGAGCGGGGCCTGAGGCGAGGCCCCTCAGCCGCAGCTGTGGAGCCCAGGAGGGCGGCAGCGCCTCAGGCCCGCGGGCGGGAGCGGGCCGGGGCCGGCGGCACCGGAGGGATTTGTGCCGCCCCTGCCCCGCAGCGACGGCCCGCTGGGCGTGAGGGGCTCATCGGGGCGCAGGTGGCGGGAGGGCCGCTGTGGGGCTGCGGAGAAGCCGCCGCCGTGGCACCTGCTCGCCTTTTGGTCCGAGAGGGTTTGATGGGCCCGACAGACCGTGCTTCCCCCTCAGGAGCGAGGCTCCGCAGCCCGGAGCGGGTCCCGCACCCTGGACAGCGAGGTAAGCCCAGCGACTGCCGAGCCCGGCAGCTCTGCTCTTGCTGCCCTCGCCTCTGGTCTGTGCTCTCTTATTCCATTTACTTTCACTTCCTCCTTTTTTCTTTTAATAAGAGCTGTTGTTCCTAGCTATACTTGTATGTAAGTCAATGAATTTGTGTGTGCAGGGAATATATTTAACAATGTTCAGTTGAGAATCAAAGAACCCGAAGGCATTTCTTTTCCCTCTCTCGTTTCTGTATGATCACTGTAACTGGCTGACATTCTGTATTGCTCACATAAATGTCTACTCTGACTTCACATAAACTTCAAACTTTAACAACTTTAGTGCTCAGATAGAAGTAATACATAACTTTCAGCATGCAAATTTCAGTGAGAGGAGTTAAAGAGGGTCAGGTGCACCTTGTTACTTGGCACCTGTAAGTGATCATGAGGCTGATGAAGTGATATTACAGCAAATCGATCCAGCTGGGGCACAAAGGGTTGGAAGCTTGTGCAGGATGGCCAGACCTGTACCTGGTGTGTTGCTGAGGCTCAGGGGCAGAAGATTGGCCCTGAGGTAGAGCTCTTGATGAGTTGAGAACATGAAGGTTTCAAATGGGCAAGAAGCCATGGTCCTTGTCACAGTGAGTAACTTTGCTGAGGGAAGGGTGGATTAAGGAGGAGCCTTGGGGAGCCCTGATGGAGTGGAGAATGGGCTTTGGCTGTCTGAGGAGATGGGAAGGAATGGCTGATCTGGCTGTGGGTCTGGGGCTGGTGTGTACACAGGGATCTGTGACCATGCCCTGTACACAGTGCACCCCATATCAGAAACATGGGTGATCCAGAAGTCTGAGCATGGATCTGGGTTCTACCTGTAACTCCTCGTGCCAGAGCCTGTTCAAGAGTCTCCTCACAGTGTCATTGCTGGTGTATTTGCTGTTATTTTTGAGGGGTAGGTGCAGAGATTATCACTGAGCATTAGCTTTTTATAGCAGTTTGCTACAACTTGTGGCCATCCTTCTCAGAGGTGTGATATTTTCTTGTTCTACTTGGAACTGCGCTCAGTCACAGCCTTTTTAGGGTGGGATGTATCCACTCAACAGAAAACCTAAGAAAAATGGTGCCACATCAGTATTTCCTAAAATGTTTTTCCCAAGGATGAACCTTGTGAACTACGTACAATGCTTTGTTAAATATAATTATTTGAAGTATCTTGTGTGCGTGTGAATTGTCTTAATATAACAATTATTTGGTAAAAAAGAAGCTCTTAGGTAATTCAGTTACCTTTTAAATCTTTTTACTCTATATACATAAAATATGCTGTAATGTATTGGTATTAAATTTGAATTTGATTAGATTTACTGTTTTGAAGTGTGGAAAAGCCTTTCTAGTTTTTAGCTTACAGCCTCTCATTCAGCTAGCAAAGGACAAGAAATGCTACATTTGGTTTAGTCCTGGTTATGTAATTCAAAAGAAAACAACATAAAGATGGAGGTTTGGTCTTGGTGCTGAGCCTTTAATCTTGCCTTAGTTCATGCTGGGCCTTTAAGCTGTAGCACATAAAGTTAAGGCCTCAGAAGGCTGCAACAAGCAAAGTCTAATTTTGAAATGTGGATGACTCAAAGCTCATGATGATGAACAGTTGGGAATATGTGATGCTGCTCTGTCATGTGGAGTGCTCTGTTTCCCTGCACCTGGATCAAAGCAGGCAGAATGGCTTTTCTCATCTGGCACAGGAGTGCTCTGGAGCCAGCAGTGTCCCCTGCACAGTGTGTGTGTGTGCCTGGATTTGTGCTCCTATAGCAAATGAACAAATTAGAGATTCCAGATCCTTTCTTGAAGTTTGGTTACTCTGCCAAGAAGAAATTCTGCAGGACTGTGTAGGACACCTGGAATGGCACAAAGCAGGAGGCTGTGTACTGAAGTAGATCCAACGCCAGCTGGTGGGGGCAGGTCAGTTACCAGACATGGTCTGTCCTGCCAGGGGTCACAGGCTGACAGAGCTGTGGTTAACTGCTGAACAGACTTGTGACTTGTGGGCCAAGGTCGTGCTCTTACGCAAACACTGACCTACATTTGGAGGTTTTGGGTGTTTTTTAATCCTAAGGACCAAATTCATAGAGCTATTCCATTTGGCATGCATAACACTGGGAAAAGTATAATGTACAAAGTTATTAATGCAGAGTCTATACTGGAACTGGAATGCCATTGTAAATGGAACCATGCTTGTGAAATGACTGATCAGTTAGCAGAGAAAACTGTATAAAATTATTTAGATCTCTAGTTTTGGGCTTTCTAGAGCATGTAAGACAATTTATGATTTTCTTGAGGAGTGTATCCTGATGGAGAGGTAAAAATAGTCATGTATGTGGAGCTGCAAGGACCTCAGTTTTTGCTGTAGTTGGTAAATATAGAATTTTTAATAAGACTGCTGTTAGAGGAACCTGGTAGTGCTGCTTTCAGGAGGGAAAGTTGTATTTTCTGCCCACAGAGATGTCTCAGCTGCACACAGTGAGGTTGAACCACTTCTGTCCTTCAGGAGCCTCTGCTCTGTGGAGAAAAAGCCATTTGTTTCCTTCCTGTAGTTTCTCTCCATAGTTTGCTGGAGCAGCTCCGTTCCAGGAGTGATTTCCTGGGTCTCAGTGCTCAGAGTCAATGGTGTCCTCCCCTGGTTTTGCTTTGAAAGCTGAGGCCATTTCATCACACACAATGGTGTGTGCTCCAGGCGTTTGAGCTAAAATACAGAAATTGTCCTTGGGTGCCTTGTGGCTACCAGAGGTGTCACCCCTTCTCAGCCGAGAGCCCTCAACACCAGGGTGGTGACAAATGCTCAGTCCCTGTGCTCTGTGCAACCTCCCTCGCACAGAGGGAGCCAGAGCGAAGCTGCAGCACCTCTGTGTGCTGTGTGAAGGACTTGGCCATCTGCGAGGAGGAGCTTGGTGCCGGTTCCAGGTGACAGCAGGGCTGCCCCCAGAGGCAGACACTCTCCCACGGTCCGGCACAGCACTGAAGGAAAGAAGCCTTGAAAGAGGAATTATGTTTCAGGTATGCATTTGTTATTCTGTGAGTTATCTAGGGCCCATTAGTAATTATGGAAATGTTTTTCTATTATGTGTAGAATGATTTGAGGTCTCTGATGAGGTGCTGAAAAGCTTTTTAAATTTTTTTTAATGGTGGGGAAAAGCACCTGCAGTTGTTTATTTTAACCTGGTGTAGTAGGTCCCTGCCCTTCAGTGTCTTTTTTGTAGGAATTGAATGTGCCTCAGAGGGCAGGCAGTTTGTTGGCTATGCTAATTAATAATTGTAGAGTCACACCAAGGGTTTGAACATTAGCACACATCAGAGTTGCTGTTTTTAGTGGAAGAGTTCTTGGAGCCTGCCACACGTGGGTGGGGTGCACCTGAGGCGGCACAGCCTGCATACCACAGCACAGGCAAAGGGCTTGAGATAGCCTTATCAGTGAGATCCATATGTGCATAAGGAAAGTCTGCCAGCTTTCACTTTTCATAAAATACTGTGAAAAAAATGATGCAGTTTTCATGAAAATTAAAAGCTTGCTGTTTGCATCATAAGGGCTGAGGAGGCAGAAAACGTAAGTTCAATGCATATGTTCTATCTAGGAAAGGATGGTTTGGGGCAGATGTGACAGGGCAGGTGGGGTTTCAGTCACTTCAGAAACAGCAGTGATCTTCAGAGAGAGTACCTGCAAGGGAAAGACCTCTGAACAAAATCTCCAGAGAGCAGAATGAAGATAAATGTGCTAGTACACCTTTCTGAATTGTCAGACAAGGGAGTATGTTTGGAAGAGTTTGTGAGTTCCTTTCTTACTGCTTTTGATGCAGATTTCTTGCCTTGTTCTCCTCACCCCAAACTGTACTTCCACTCAGATTTTTCATTTCAAGGAGCACTGACTGTTTATTTCTTTTAAAAGTCACTGGAAGAATTCCAGCTGTTCATTCTGTTTGTTTTGAAAATCAACAGGCTACGGACTGTTAGAAATGGTACTGAGAATCTTCCCAATTGATGATGATGAACTTTTATTCTGTTTAATGGCTTTGGCTCCACTGAGTAAAGTAGAACTTGATGGAAGTTTCAGATGGGGTTTCATTTTTGCTAAGTTCAGTTACATGATAAGTAACAGTTACATGTGGGGAAATAGAGGCTTTTTCACCCCTGGGTGTCCTACCAAGTCCATGTGTCTTTAGAACTATCTGTGCAAGTAACTTCTGTCTAGTTTAAAGGTAGACCAAGGAGGATCTCACACCAGTGAAACTATCTGCTGCTAGAAAACTCTTATTGACAGAAGAGGGCAATAAAAATTTCTTCTGTCAACTTAAACCAAAATAAAGCACAGCAATACCTGAATGTGAGAAAAATGGCAATGCTGCCTGCAAGTCTGGGACATGACTTTCAGTGCCTTTTGGGACGGAGTCTTCATGACAAAACCTGCAGTAGCAGTTTGCATGCCTTAGCTTCAAGCAATTTCTGTAATTGAAATTAATTAAAATCCTTACTAGCTGCTGTTCTGAAGCGTTTGTCTCTCCCTTTGTTACTGCTCATATGAAAGGGGATGCCTGGTCTTTAATAAACTGCATGATCTGCAGGAACTTCTGGCAGAGCAGTGTTATTTTGGAGACACAGGTGAGCAGCCAAGGAGGTGAATTTTAGCAAGGAAGAGGACTCACCTGTCCCTGTTAGTGTTTTTGTGAGCATTGGAGCTTCTTAGAAAAGTGCTGAAAAATCCGAGGGCTGAATTCTGGGGGTTGCTGCTGCTGTCCAGAGCTGCTCTGTGCATCTCTGGTGAGTGATCCAGAGCACATGGCTGAAGCAGCCTGATGCTTTTTGTTTGAGTGGTCATTATTAGGGAGACACCTTCTTTGCCCCCTTAACAGATACCCAGTGTACAGGATGGTTAAGGGGAGGCTGCTGACAAGGTACTGCTTATCTGCAAGTGGTAGATAAATAAAAACTCTTCTGAGGCTGTGGTGGATGTAGCATTTCCTTCTCCTTCTGTTGTCACTTCCATAAAATGTACCCAGGCAGCAACACCCTGAGTGATAAAACTCTGTTCACTCCACATGGCACTGACAGGAGTGTGGGATTCCCTTTCCCACCAGGTTACAGGGCTGATGGAGGGAATCCTTTGGACTCCAGAAGGGTGACCAAAGGCCTAAAGGAGACTTTTCAAGCAGGCCCCACTGGTTTGGCCTGTGTTCCTGACTCTGCATCCAGAGAACTTTTCATTTGTGACAAGAATTAGATTATTTCCACTCCTTAGTGGAAGAATCAGTGGAAGTCCCTCTTCTAAGACTGCAGCAAACTAATTTTCTTCCAGAAAAAGTTGTGTTTTGTGGGACCAAAAGACACCTTTCAGAACAGGTGTTCCAGTATCTTTGTTCATATCTCCTACTGGAGCATCAAATGAGCTCAGTCCTGGCAAGCTGATGGAATGCATGCCCTGAAATGAGTAAATCAGCCTGATTCCATTTCCCTCCTCTGCCTGTGAGCAGCACAGATGGTTCTGATGCAGGTAAATGCACCTCACATGGCAATGCCTGTGGTGCTGTGCATTGCACTTGTGCCAGGACCTCAGAGTGGCTTCTGAAAGGGGTTTTGGGTGTTGAATCTCTGCACCTGAATTTAAGGCTGATAAAGCAGGTGACAAAATAATTTAAAAAAATTGTTAGGGAGTTCAATGAAACCATTGTCTAGTAAGTATTATTAAGAGGCAGCTGAAATGTTGTTTCTCTTGGCTTTGGTTAGGACCAGTGTCTGTCTCACTCTGCTTTGAAACTAATTAAACTTAAACCTGCAAGGTGATGTGCAGTAATTAAGAAAAATAATTAATAAAATCAAGAAAAATCTGCTTGGGAACCAAGCTGTGTGACTTGCTTAGTTTAAGGCAAAAAAAAAATCTACAACTATCTGTCAGAATATGTTTCTTAGTCTCAGAAGAAATGGAACCTAGGGAAGTTGAGCAAAATGAACTTCCAACATGGTCATGGCAGTTTAAGAATCAGTCGAAAAGCTAGCTTCTGTATTAAATCAACACTAGTGTTCATTAGTTATCAAATTAAGACATTTTATTTGGTAGCAAAGGAAAGCTAAGATGTTTAAATGCTCCTTCACACAGGTCTCCCTTACCCTACCCAGCCTCTTATGCTTTTTTGTGCTTGTAGCAGCTTTGCTTAACAACTCCCTAGAGAAACGGGGAGCAAAAGATTACACAGATGTTTTGTCAAAAAAAAAAAAAAAAGAAAAAAATCTAAAACCACTAAATTAAAAAAAAACTGGAAAGTTATAAAATCTTTTGGACTTTTCAAATCAATTTTTATTCAGCTGCTTTAAATCAAGCCTTCATAATGTTTATCTACAGTAAACTTTTCCTGTACTTAATAGCTATGTACAGTTATTGCCAGCCTAAAGAAAGGTCATGTTAATGTCCTGGTATCATTCTAATTGCATGAAGTCAAGATTTTCTCTCCAAATTTTTCTTTTGTTGAGTACTGCAGCTTTCCTATGCTCTGTTGAAATAGTGTGTTAGTGAGGCTGTTCTCAGGCAGTGCAGTTCATGCCAGAGTGGGGGTTTTCTTAACTACTTTGGAAGTGACTCGCTGTTTACTTTTGATTGTTGTTCAGTAAAAATGTAAATATAGGACAGTGATTTTGAGGGCAGTGACTTCAGAGAAAGTTGTGTAGAGCTCTGAAACGTCAGCCAAGATCTCTTCTGACCCAAATGCTACAGATCAGCAGAATTGACCTACATTGTAATAAAAATGTATGTGGTCTTCAGATGGCATAGCTGATTAACACATAAAAGAAACTAGCAAATTTGTTCCAGTATTCTATTTAAATCCCTTCCCATGTTTGTCCATGGTGTCTGAGCACTGTCTAGTCGTGGGCAGCTTTCAGAATGGTGTGAAATATCCTCTAAGGCTTAGCAAGACACTGATTAACTTGACTTGTTTTGTCTTTTCATAAACATGCTCACAAAAACTGAGCATGTTTATGAGAAGACTAGATTCAAGCTTTTTTTTAAATACAGGCTTAAAACCTTCTTAACTTCTTTCTGAGCTGTAACTTGAGGGGAGTTGAGCATCTGATCACTTCATAGTTAAGATACAGAAATGATGGCTCACTACTGTGAGAAGTTGCAGGGCATTTGCTAGGTGGTATTCTTTTGTTCTCTGTGCCAGTATCCCAGAATGAGGAGTGACACTGTGTGTCTGGAGGTGCCATGGCTGGCCCTGTGCCAGGCTGCATGCAGCTGCCCTGTGGCTGTGAGCAGGATGGCTGTGGCTGTGCCAGTATCCCAAAATACAGAGTGCCACTGTGTGTTTGGAGGTGCCATGGCTGGCCCTGTGCCAGGCTGCATGCAGCTGCCCTGTGGCTGTGAGCAGGATGGCTCTGGCCTGCCAGGCTGGTCCCTGTCCCTGGCACTGATTGCTTTCAGCATGCCTGAGCTGTGCCCTGCTGCTCTGCTGGGATCCAGTGGCTCTCCTTTGTTTCTGTGCTGTGTTGGCCTGCACTCCTCCTCCCGTGTCACGTTGCTGTGGCAAACTGTTGTGCAGCACAGCCTGATTTCTCATGCTGTAAAATACATTATTTTCAGATAGAGGAGAACAGCTAGAATTGAATTAAAAGTCTGACCCTGAGCTCTTGGAAGGACAGGGTCACACATGTCTACCAAATGCTCTTCTGAAGGAGCTTTGACCTATGCTGCACTCTCTCTCTATTTAGATCTAAGCATTCCTGTCTTTGCAAAGCCTGAAAATCCTTCTCAGGGTCCTGCTTCAAAGGAAGAGCCCCTGTCTGTGCTCTTTTATTGCTGGAGACTTTCTATCTGTCCTGCCTCAGTTGAGGCATGGCTGTGGATCCTGGGGCATGTTAGAGCAGCCTGGGCTGGAATGAACTGTGGTTTGAAAATCCACATCAGTGTGTGGAAAGATGGACAGGCAGATACCTGCCCTCCCTGTTATTTCACTATTGTTTGTCTAATTGTCTTCCTGCTCCATGTGCCTGAGAGCCTCATCTCTTCTCCAGTGCCCAGCTCTGGGACAGATTCATCCCCATAATTCCCTGGTAGGGCCTGGGATCATGAGGAACCCTAAGGGCTGGGTGTGTGCAGGGTCCTGGCAGAGGGTGCTGGAGAGCATCCCTGCAGGTCCTCACAGGTTTCTGCCCAGGAGCTGCCAGTAATGGATAACCAGCAAGCAGAGTAGTCTGGGCTGATGGGTGCTGTGTCAGGGAGATTCCTGTTTGCCCAGGGACTACTCCTGCTTTTGCAAAGGCCTGGTGTGAGCCATCACTCTCCCTTTCACTGACCATACTGGTGTATTTAGAAAAGTTTCCCACTTAATACTTTGTCTTTTGAAATCTGGAGGCAAGACCCAGCAAGGTTTCTTCAGGCTACCTTCTCTTTCAAATCCTGAGCAGGGCTTTCCTCTCAGCATTCTCAATCCATAGGTCCCAAATTACTTTCCTGTAAGTAATTCACTGCTGCTGCTGTGAATGGTACTTGTGCATTACCTTCCTGTGGTGTTGATTCCTTGTTTTCACAGTGGCATTTCAGCTTTTAATTCAAGGAGGACACCCTTACATGAAATGTGCAATGTAATAGAAAGTGTTGTTTGTGTTCCTTCAACTGCCTTGCTGCTTTTGGTTTATCTGGGTCATGACTGTTGCATTGCTTCTAAACTGTGGCCAAAGTAAATGACTGCTTTTTTTTTGTTGTTTTGTCTTCAGTTGTGAACTTTAAACATCGTTCTTCCAGCAGCACATGAACAATAATATTAATTTGAATTGTTTTGTTCAACTGCTGCATTGAAAGGATGACATTAGTTTTGGTTTTAGTTCCTTTGGGGTATGTTTCTTAAGATGCCTGTTACATGGAAGAAGAGCTAAGGACATTTCTTGGAGTGGCATTTCCAGGTATTAAAATAATTTGTTCTCTGTTGCATATGGCTGTACATCCAACAGAAAGCTTGTGAATGATGGTGGGCCAGTTAGAATCCCAGCACTGAAAATATTGCAGACAAAATAAAATACCAAACTGCCTCACTGCTGTGCCCTCCCCAACTTCTGTGTTGCAGATAAACAGCTCCAGCATCAGCCTGAGGAGTGCATGAGCACTGCTGTGGGGCACATTGCCTTCCCAAGCAGCAGGTCACAGTGTTCCCCTGGAGCTGCTCCGTGCCAGGCTGAGGACACATTGCACATCCCCTGGCAGTGTGGGATGGCACTGCTGCTCTGCTCATGTTGTGTGTGCTGAGCACAGGCCAACTGGAATAAAGTGTGTTTGCAGACTGGCTGGCCTTGCAGTGCAGGGGGCTGGCTCACGTGCTGATGAGAGAGAGACAAAATGGAAAATGTTCTTAAAAAGGGGAGAAAGGGTAGGGGATGAGGGCAGCAGGGAAATGACACTGAGGAGAAGCTGGGAGAGGTGGGGAAGGTCACTGTGTTGGACAGGGTGGGCAGCAAACATCAGGGGAGGTGTAGGGGATGGCAGTGGGGGTGGCCAGTCCATGTCCTGAGGCATTGGCCATGTCCCATGCCCTTCCAATACAATGGCAGTTTGGTTCTGTGACACCCCACAGCAACAGAACAGAGATCCCTGTTTTCATTCCCGTGTCACCATGCTGGAATTAGCCATTCTGGCACCCTTCTTATCAGCAGATGTAATTCCATAGCTTTGGCTTCATTCCTAGCACCAATATTCAGCACTGGATAACCTCACTGAAATACAGATGTGAGAGCAGGACCAAAAAGGATCCCAAAGCCTCTCCTTGCTCCAGGGCTGGCACAGCAGGCATCTCATTGTACATTGATATGGCAAACTCTGGATGTGAGAGCAGAGAGTAGGAACTTGGTGAGTGCTTCAGCTGGAAGCAGAAAACTGACAGAAAGAATTTCTGAGCTAATTCACAAAATGATCCATAAAGTTCAGAGATAACTTACATCCCATCCTAAATATGCAAATTACCCAGAGGATGCATTGATGGGCTGTTCTTTAGGACACCAGCTTGGATAAACAGGATGCTCCTTGCAGCCCTTTTTGTGCAAAGGGCAGAGCTTTCTATTAATCTATATAATTCATTTCTATATATTCTATTTCATTCATTTCTATCTAATGGAACTGCTTTCCATTTCAAAGCAAAACTTGGGGTTATTTTGTGTTTTTGTTTTTCTGTTAGGGGAATTCCAGGCTTTTTTTAAACAAAAAGAGAAAACTGCTGAGGTGTGTTGGGCAGTAGTTTGGTTTCACTCTTGGGAAGAGGAGTGAAAGGTTTTAAATGTTATTTTCCATGTGATTCTGTAATTAAATTGATTTAGCACTACGTAGAGCTTTCTCCAAATAGTCCATTTGGAGAAAATTCCAAAGTAGCTGTAGGATGGGGTTTTAAATGAATTGTCTGTTGTGTATTTGCCTTGATCTTTTCTGACTTCCTCCTTTTTTTTTAATTGGTTCTTACCTGTTTTCATAATTCTCATTGTGAAATTGGCTGAAGTGTTTATTTAGTGATATAATTAATGATTAATGATATAAATGTTTTAATTCATCTCTTTTCTGGGTGATTTAGGGCTGAGTTAGCTATGTCAGAGAGGAAATGTCTGTTGGATGCTCTGTGATTCTGTCAAGTCCAGGACTTCCTTGTAAAAGGAGAATATTGGGTGACATGCTGAACTGAAACACAGCCTGTGCTAGACATACTGGCATAACTCTATCCTATTTGTACATTTTCCCCCCCTCATCTAAGGGAAAGAGGATTCTTTTTGAAAAATATTGTGAATCTCAAAGTGAAAGGTGTGAGAGGGTATTGTTTGTCTTGTGGTGTTTGCTGGAAAAAAAAGAAATTGAATGCAGGAACAAATGGAATGAGAGGAAATGTGAAAACAATGGGAAGAGAAAAACTGCTTTTAGCCTTACAGAGTAGTCATTGATTCATGAAAGCACAAGGATAATTCCTCATTGTACAGCTTTCAGACAACAGCTGGAATATTCACTTTGAGTTACAGACTAGAAAATGTTAATGAACTGACAGAAGCCAAAGAAAAGTCAGTAAAAAGCCCCTGCAGTTAGAGAACTAGACAAGTAACTGCTAGGAAAAGGGAGGGAAAAGTAGTGAAATGGAGGACGGGGAGTCTCCAGTAGGAAGCACAGAGGGGTTCTCAGAGCCCTGCGCTGCCTTTTGTCCCTGCTTCCATTCAAGGGTCTTGCTCACCGAGTAGGAAAGAGCATAGGGTGTGGGAGGGGAAAGCAATTGTGACAGGCACTTTTCTTTCCTGTATTGCTGAAAGCATGGGAAGTGGAGACACACTGCAGGGTTGTGCAATGGGGGTTTCAAAGCAGAGCACCAAAATTCACTCAGAGACCCCAAAGGAACTGTGAACAGCCCATAAGAATGCAGCTAGGAATGGCAATCCCATGAATGATACCTTAACCATTGGCCATTCTCTTTTGTTGATTAGGACTCTCCATTATTTTTATGCATATAGGTGTTATTGTGACACAATATTTAAGCTGCACTGTAGCTGTGCACTGGATGCTGCCATATTGAGGTGATGAGAATTACCAATCCTCTTGAAGTCCTAGTAACCTGCTTGCCACATGTGCTCAAAATGTTCCATACCCATGCATAGATTAGTTTGGAATTAGTCCTGTGTATGAATTCAGTTGTTACTTAGTTGCTCACACATAATCCTTGTGATAATCCATATTATCATTCATTGTCTTCCAGTGCAAACCCCCCTTGATTCCCAGGCCTTTTCCCCAGTGGTTCACTGGAATGTTTCCTGTCTGGGCTTGGCCAAGGGCATTTCTGAGGTGTGGAACCTTGATACAAAGCCTTGATATAGGCTGAGCAAAACAGTTTGAAAAGGTTACCAGCTGGCTAAAGAGAGAGATGGCCATGGATTGAAGTAGATCTTGAATTTGAGGTTACTGCAGACTGGTTCCTACCCTGCATTTCACAGTTGAACCAAAGTAGAAGAAAAGAAGTGACATGACTACCTGCAATCCTGAGCTCTGAAACTGCTGATTCTGTGGCACTGATGATTTGTGCTGGGGCAGGAGCCAGCTGGCCGTGTGGATGTGGCTTTAGATTGCTTTTGAATAAATAGCACTTAGTGTGGCTCAGCTTGGTATGAACAGGAAGTGCCAGGCAGAGGAACTGTCACTCCAGAACATGAGTCAGAAGATGAAATGAAGGGCTGGCACAGATGCATTTATTTCAGTGCCTTCATATTTGGCATCTGTGCCCAGGCAAATGATCTAATACCAGCTCCCCTTCATCCCTGGATCCACGGGAACAGAGCCAGTGCTGTCACCAGGAACACACAGAAGACATGGGTGAATGTCTAGCTAAAAAGAATTTCTCCATGCATTTCATAGATTGGTGTAGGTTGCCTTTAGTCATGTGTTTTAGTGCTTGCAGCTGCTCTGTCCACACCTCCTCAGGGACTGCCACAAGCTCCTCTCCTCATCTTGTAATTGGCAAACTCTCCTCCCTTTTGTCTCATGTGAATTGTGAGCCATGGGAGGAGCCTTGCCTTGCATGAGCCCTCACAGAGATGATGGCTTCAAGACTTTTTAGTGGGATAAGTCCACAATCCAAGATTCCTCATATTTCTAAACACTAAGAATGTAACTTTGGGCAAATCTGGGTTCTGCTATGGTTAATAACTGCCCAGGCAGGTCACTGTGATTTTTAATGACTCTTGGGGATGATAAAGCTGTACATGGAGACCTAAATGCAAGAGAGGGTCACAAGTAATAACTTGGTGTCTTCTATCCAGTTGAGTTTTGTTCAGTATCATTTGTTCAGATTTGGGATCTTTCTTTTTTTTTTTTCCATTGACCATTTATTAGCTGGTGGCACAGAAACATTCAATGTCCTTTGTTGTAATTGTTGGCCCATTTCTGTATAAAATTTTTTTCTGAGTCACATCCCAAACCATACAGACTCCTCTCATTGCCATGACAACAGTAAGGCATGCCAATGTTAGCAAAGTCTGCTGGAGGAAGAGAAGTCAGTAAAATCAAAACACAGTTAATTGAGGTGTTTAATATATAAATTCCCATTTTCTGCAATGATCCAAAATTATCCTGCATTGTGGAAAAACAGTTAAGAACAAGCCCTAGATTAATAGCATAGCCTCATGCTGGACATTGGGTTTTGTCCTGGCACTGCATTATAAAAACAGATCTTACAAAAATAGTGAGAGTGGAATTGCTCATAGCCCTGGTGAAATGTTTGGATCAGAAGAGGATGAAGAGTTAAATGTGGTTACTAAAAAAGTAAAGGGTAATTATTAACAGTCAGAAAAATGCTTGATGTTAAATTGTGTGTTGTTCTGTCACTATACCTATCTTTTAATTGCTTAATATTAAAAGTACATTTGATGGGATTACGTAACAGTACATTTTAAACTAATAAATAATGCAGTAACTCATGCAAAGTAATAGGGAATCATTGATGTAAAACAGGTCTTGTAGAGCTCTGGGAAGGAGGAAGACTGTGGGTGGGACTTGAGAGGTCTGCATCATGGAGGATTATTTCTGTTTTAAGTTAGAGGTGAAGCACAGAGATAACAGAGGTACTGTCCACAGCCTCCTTTCTACTGAAACCTCCATGATCAGTCATGTGGGCTTTCTCTTGGCCTCCCTCTATGCTTTGAAGGTAAACTATTTTGGAAATAGGAATGGAGGATGAATGTCCTGCAGTCAGGGACATTAGGGGCTGAACTCTTGAGGTTTGTAGTTTTGAATCCTTCTGCTTATTCTTGCTGTGAAGGAGGGGAGAGGATGAATGATGTTGCCTGCTGAAAAGCTGTGATTCAGGTATTCCTGGCCTGTGGCTAGGGGTGTCCCATAAAACTCTTCTCAACTTTTTTTTGTTGCATTCACCCTGTTAATGCATAGCTGCAGGTGGCTGGAGGGCTCATCTTTCCTCTGGTATGTCCTCAGGGTACCCAAATGAGCTTCAGGAGCCTCTGCAATTTCCAAAGGATGCAAGTGCTGTGTTTTCATTTAATGATAATTGACTCTCAGATGAGGTGGCTGAATGGTGGTGACAGCCATTGGTAGCATCAGAGCAAATGTAGACTTGTTCCCCTTATTTATGTCCTTACTTTCAGACCTACTGGAGGCTAGAATGCTGTTTGCTTTGTTTGGCTTCTCAGTAATTCTGCCAATGCTTGCCTGTGATGCACTAGACCTCCTCATCCTGCATCACCTGCCATGCTAGGTTTTATCCCAGTGTGGAAGCTCCTGAGTCCAGCTGGCTGCAGATGCAGGCAGCAGCTCAGGCACTGGGGGTCTGGCTCTGAAGGAGAAACTGTGGAAGTCACTTGACTCACCAAAGATTGTAGTTAATATTACATATTAACAGTTGCTATCTAATAAACAAGCTTCATGTGAGAATTCACAAATATGCTATTCATAGCAATAGCTATTCACAGCATTGCAGCACTAATGGTCCTCCAGTGTAACCTCAATTCTGAGATCAGGGAGCCCCTGGAAACAGCCCCTGCATCCAGCCCTACCCCTGCATCCAGGCAAATGGCAACCCTTGACTCTCAGTACTGCACAGGGATTGATGGGCTGGGTAAGTACAAACCAAACAGAAAACCTTGGGGTTCTGTGAACTTCATATTTAAGTGTATGTAACTTAAAAGCATTAGGCATTTGTGAACCTAAGAAATTCCTTGAGAATTATACAATGCTTGGCTGCAGGTGGAGCCTTCAAGCCATAAAAGCTGCAGTTAATGATAAGATTTTGTCTTCATGTTGTGATTAATGTGTGTGGGTGTGGGGCATGTGAACATGGAGAAGAGCACATACTGCTGAGTGTGTCTGTTTATTATTCTTTCTCTTCTGTGGAATGGCAGATCTGCTGGACATGTCTGCACTGAATGTGTTTTCATGCATCTGTTGATTTTTTAAAGTTTATTTCTTATACAGCATCCTTTAGCTGACATATCTGAAATATTTAAGGAATGCTGTAAAATGTTTTTATAGTTTGCCCCTATTTTGATGGTATTTGTTAGCATAGGTGGTGCTCATTCACAGCAGAGTTTGATTCTAGACAAAAGATTAGCTGGTGTAGTTAGAGGTACAAAACAAAAATAAATTTTACAACTTATTGAACAAAAATGGGTTGTCTCGACCATTATTCTCTGGGTTGATATTACATGGGTAAATTGCCAACAGAGACTTTTTTCTTAGTCTGTGATTTTTAGCTTGGTTGGGTCAGACTTTTCAAAGCAAGGCATTTGAGTTTTATTCTGATGCAGAATGCTGTGCATCCCTGGGTTGCCTTTTAGGGGACAGCATGAAAAGCCATCAATACCTGGGATGTGTCTCCACAGTGGTCAGTGACATTTAGTCCGATTTTGGTTGGAATTTGTGTCATGAAATGCAACAGTCCCTCCAGGGAGCTGAGCTCTGCCATTAGGGACCTCCCCTAACACTTCATAACTCAGAATAAAGCACTGAGGCTAATGAGGAGAGCTGCAGGAACCACAGGCTACAGGACAAGAACATCGGGATGGGATTGCTGATCCACTGGCACTGAGCCAGCCATCAGCTGTGCCTTGGGAAGGAAAGGCAGCAGCAAGCACAGAGCAAAGTGTCCCCAAGTATTGTAGGGCTTTCTGTGGGACAGGGCATTTTTCAGCCAGAGGAGGTGTCTTTGATAAACTGATGGATTGTTTTATTTCCTGTGTTTTTCCAGTCTCTTTTTGAGTCCAGTAGAAGTCCAACTTCTGCTACATTTTGTTCTGCATCAAGGTGTTCTACAGCTTAATTATATGGGAATGAAGAAATAGAAATTATTTTTCTTGTTCTGAATTTTTCATCTACTTGTTCCTCTTGTTACCCTCTAGCTCTTCCACTCGAAGAGCATAAACAATTATTCCCTGTTCATCTATTTCACATCACTAATCTTTGTAAGCTTCCATTGTGTTCCTGACTTAGGCTGATGTACTCAAACATCTGCAGTCCCTTCTTGCAGAGTTTTCCTCTTGCTTCTGGTCAGCTTTCCCATTTAGTTTGTGAATGTCTACTGACTCAGTCATGACATCCCTAATGTCGTATGGACTGTACCAGTTCCTGTGGCTGTCACTGAGATTTCTCACTATGTTGTTTGTTGCCGCTGTGGCCTCACTCATCTTGGTGTGCTGTCCTTGCTGCCACCATCTAAGCCTGTGACAATGCTCACCGCTTTATCCTTCTTCAGACTTGGAATTCCATTCCTCAGTGGCAGTTTGACTATTTGCTGTTTTGTTTAAGCAAACACTTTAATATACTCCTGCATGTCCTCTAATGTGATTCGTTCTGCCATTTCTGCACATTTTGTCCCTGCGTACGGCATCCATTTCTCATCACTGCATGTCCAATACATCAATTCCATAGGGATCCTGGCCTAACTTAGGTGCTTCGTTTCCCTGACCCGTTTCTTTGCTCGTTTTTATGCAAGAGCATTAGTCTGCTGTTCCTGGCGCTCGCAGAAGCCCAACAAACCCCCCAGTGAGGGCACCGTCTCCGTTCCCGGTGCCCGCCGCGCTCCGCTCCAGCCGGGCCGAGCCGCTCCCGCCGCGGGTTCCGCCGCCGCTCCGGCCTCGGGGGCGCGCCGCGCGTGCCCGCGCACGGGAGGCGGCGGCGGGCGGAGGCGGGGAGCGGCCGGCGCTCTCGCGAGAGCCGCGCGGTAGCCCCGCGAGATCGGCGGCTCCCCGCCCGCGTCATGTTTTCCCTGTGACAATCCGGGCCGGGAGGACGCGGCTCCCGGCGGGATCTCCGCGCCCCGCTCTCCGCGCGCCGCCGGCCGCTCCCGCGGGGCTCCCGGGCCGAGCGCCGCCGCCTCCCCCCGCCGCTGCCTGGTGAGCGCGCGGCCGCGTGGGGCTCCGAAGCGCGGGCAGGGGCGGGAGGCCTGGGCGAGCCCAGGGCCGGGGTGGCTCTCCCCGCGCCCTCCCCGCCCCACAGCACCGCGGGGCCGCGGCCGCGGGCGGCCGGGAGCGGGGCAAGGTGCGGGCGGCCGTGAGGGAAAGGGGAGGCAGGTGGGGCCCGTCAGGTGTCACTGCCCTGTTGCTGAGGGTGGGAGAAGGAAGGGCGTCCTCCGGCAGCTCCTCTTCCTTCGTGGAGGATTTTGTGCCTTTTCAAAGCGGTATAAACTGTGCGAATTCTGCACTGTGCTTCGACTGAGGTCCTCGAAGCCTGTGCTTTTTCCCCATTAATCTCATGAATGCTCTTGTAGTGTGGCCGTGCATTTTCCTCTAAATGTTAAATGCATCTCTGGGTACGTGCATCCCAGGCGGGCCTGGCAGGTGTCACAAAATTCAGTCTGAAATTTGTCATGTTTGCCTTCATCAGCCGCGTGCTGTGGGTAGGTGTTCCTTGTGTCTCCACACCTGTCATCTGAATTGCACCGTCTTCCTGGGGCGTGTTTGTTGGGTCTTGCTTGCAATACTGAAACATTAAATGTATACTTTTACTTAGAGATGATTTGTTTTGTATTTCAAAGCGAGGTCCTAGCAGGTGTTTTGTTGTTGTGTTTTGGGTTTGTTTTCTTTTTAACTGCATATGGTTAATTTCATTGGGATGTTGCTGTACACAAGCTGCTGTTCATGTTTTTAAAGGGCAGAATCCTATTGTTATGCCCTCTCCCTTTTACAGTGTATAGGAGAGGTATAGTGCAGTTGAAACATTTTAATTTCTGTTGGCACATATCTAAGCTGATTGATTCCTCGTGAGTAGTGTAATTTCTGTAGCTGGAACTGTGCTCTATATACATGTAAACATTTCCTGTATGTGTCTGTATATGTACATGTGTATATTGTCTTATGAGGTGATCAGATTTGTAGTTTAGCCGAGTGTTCTATGCTGGTATTTCATAATAAAACCTCAGTTTACATGTGCTGAATTTAATGCTGCTTATTAGAGACCCCATATATACCATGTCTGCTCTGTTGGGATGTGGGACTGTGGAGGACTTGGATCTGAGGGTTGTGTCACATAGTTTGGGGGAAAATTACAATAGATATTTAATGTGGAAAGGTAGACTGTGTACCTGGTCAATCTGCTACTACTTTCCCATTCTGAGAGGAATCTGTTTTTTGCATGAAATATTAAAAGCTGCTCAATGTTGTGCTACAGGACAGAGTGGCATTGCCCATCTCCTGTAGCCTTGCACCTATGAGGAATTTGTTAGGTGGCTGTATCACAGTGGTTGTGTTTTAAAATGAAATATCTTAAAGCTTTTTGTCTCTAGAGTGCAAACCTGTAGTGAGTTTTTCCTTTCTGCTCCTGTGGTCTTATTTAAATATGTCATGGAGGATTTGTTCTTTGAACATTAAGACGAGACGAGTTTATGGGGTTGGAAGTATGTGAGTTGAAGGGGAAGTGGGAGTCTTGAAATTTTTTTTGGAAACTGTGTAAAGTAGGTGTTTATCTAATTGTTAATTAAGCTAAGGGATGTCAAGTCTTTGACTTATTTTTGCCAAGAGACTGCTTGGCATAGTAAGAATATAACACAGTATTTTTTTTTATTCATTTAATCTGTGAATTGAAAAATAGTTTAACAGTGAAAACTCCTACTGTTTCAGAACTGAATTAAATAGATGGTAGTTGATTAAAGATCTTTGAGTTTTGCCTTTAGTTTACCAATCTGAGGTAGCCATGAAGTTTATTTTTCAAAGAAAACAGTACAGAGGTGCTCTGCAGAAGCATATTAACATTTTAATTTATTAATAATATTAATATTTTAAATTATCAGTAATGACTGGAGTAGGACCATTTTAAGAATGGGGAAAGCTACATATGAAATTAACAGTAATATTTGTGTTTGAGTAGTAAAATTATGGACGTTTAAGACACATGTGGTATTCCAGTTTTTCTGTTTTTAGTGTTATTATTCTTGTAATACTCATGGGGTAGAGATGTGCTCATTCCCATTTTAAAAATAAGTAATGGAGACAGAAATTATGTGTATTTTAGGCAGGCTTGGTGGAGGAGGTCATAGGTTGTTGGGAAGTCATTGACCTTTCCAAGCAATGCCCTTAGATCCTGCACAGAGACTTAATCTTCCTCTGTTCATGTACTTGAGAGCTTTTTACCTTGCACCGGTGTGTTTGAGTTCAAAGCAGATGCAATTCTCTGTGGCTGTTTGTGCCTCCCTGCTGTCAGTGTGGGCAGTGGATGGTGAGCCCTGTGCTGCTCCTGTTTGCTGGGATTGGCTCTCAGAAGAACTCAAACTCTGAAATTGCTGCCGGGCTTCCTTTTTGTCTGTCTCCCCTGCACTGACAGACAGTCAAGTGGAACATTCAAATCTGGTAGGTGTGAGAGGTGTGAGCTCTCTGAAAACATCTGAAGGAGCCCTCAGGAATGGAGCTCTGCTGTCACAGGGCTGCCTGAAAGGAGTGCAGGAGTGCTGCAGCTGCTTGCTGTGCATTGGAGTCATTCAGAGTAACCCTTGTCGATTGTCAATATGAAAAAAAGGAAACAAAGCCAGTCTGGAGCCCGGTGCCTGCAGGGTTTGCCCATCAACAGCGAGTGTAGCTGTGACCTTGGAACTGGCCAGGTGCGTTCCCTGTTGTGACTGACCTGATGTCACCAAGCTGTTTGGGACAATGTTCAGGTGCCTCAAGCAATCATCCTCTCTGCTGGAAGTTGGAATTAATTTGCTGCTTAAAGAAGAGCCTGCAGTTTCAGTCCTTACTAGTAACAATTTTTTCTTTTGCTGTCAGGACTAGACAGTACTGAAATTTCATCATCAAAACATTTCCTTACAAATGCATGAATTTACATAACAGAAGTTTCTTTTTCAAGTAGTTCTAATAGGAGCTCTCAGAGTCAAGAAATGCAAATGTTAGCAGGAGGTGTTAACACAAAGGGGCATCCACAGCTTAGCTGGGCACCCTGCTCCAGTGTCCCAGCACCCTCACTGAGACATTTCTTCTTTATATCCTGTGTTAACCTACTCATATTCAATTTAAAACTTGAAAATTTAAAATTTCCTGTTGTCCTGTCACCACAGGCCCTGATAACAGGTGTCTCCATTGCTCTTATATGCTCCCTTTATATATATATATAGATATTTATGTATTGATCTATCTATATATATGTGTGTGTATATATATTTAAGGGCTGCAGTCCACCTTTCTGCTTACATACAGCCAACTTGAAAGTTGAATGTGTTTGAATTTTGGCTGTCTGTTCATAGTGCACTCTCCTGTCTGTTGCTGAGTTTTCAAGTCATGATTTCTAGTAAATATATCTTTAAAACTTGTGTAGTTTATGCTAGAAAATGTCTGTTCCTATGTGTAGTGGTTTTTGAAAATATTGATGCTCCACTACACAGTAGAGGTGATTGTACCTTTGGGGAGAGTGGTACTGCTAAAACCTCACCAAACAAAAGTTTTTGTCCCTTTTCCAGTGCAGGATCAGGCACCATGCTTTGCTCACATTGTTGGGATGTTTTGATGCATATGGAATTTCTGCTTCTTGGCTCCTCTTCACCAACTGCTTTTGATGATTGTGGATGTGGAGCACCTTGCATTCTCAGCTTTTGTTTCAGTAACCTTAAAGCATCTGAAGAAGTAATGGATTAAATTGATTTTTCTAAGTTTATCTGCTGAACAATAATGATTGTTTTTATTTCTCCTCTGCTTGGGTAGATTTTGTACAGCCCCTGGGGGTTTACATTGAGAAGCCATGATGAGGTTTTTGTATCACTTTCCTTTTAAACACTAAAGCCAAAAGGGCAAATAGCTTTAATTTCATATTAACTTAAAAATAACTTCATCTTTCTTTAGTCTGTCTCCAAAAAGATTTCTGGAGTAACAGTTGTGACCAGCTGAAAGCATAGGGTTATATTGGTTTTAATACTATACCTGATAATGAATAAATAAATAATCCCACAGGAACCTAAAATAATGTAGGAAGACAAAAAGTGGAAGAATATCAAGTAGAACCTTAGCATGGCTTACTTCACAATACAAGGTCAGGTGGAATTCAGTATTTGGAAAGAAAAGTTGATGGTTGTTTGCATAATTAATCCTATCCTGGATGATTATGTCATTGATTGGTTTCCATGTGCTGAGCAGGAGGCTGACACAAGGAGGGAGATCCCGGCCCTGGTGCTCAGTGCAGACAGTTGTTCACATGGGTTAATGCTGGTGTGTGTTTCACTGGAGTGTGTCAGCAGTGAAGGACAATCTGCTGTAGCTGCTGTTCTTGCTTTTTCTTTAGGGTTACTTCCTTTTGTTCCTTGCTTCCTAGTCCAGATTTGTAGGAGACCACAACTTATTTTTTCTCTGCTGTTTCACAGTCCATCTCCTGTTACTGGCTGCTGCCTTTTTTATTTTTTTCACTGCTTCTGAGGACAATTTTTGCTTTCAATTCTGTGTGATTTTGTAGTAATTTCTCTGCAGTGCAGGCACTTTCTAATTGATCTTGTTTTCTGTTCCATGACTGTTTTGGATAGATTCCATTCACCTTGCATCTCTCATGGCAGTGTGTCCAGACTACATGGACAGGCCAGAAAGAACATGTGAAGATTCCTGCCTTGTATAGTGACCTACAGTGCTTTTTGGCACTGGTGGAATGTTGAACAGATAACTCCTCTAGCCAGCATTGTGTCCTGTTGGTGTCAGCTGTCACAGTGTCCCCTTGCTGGAAGCCATATGAAACGTCTTGTGGGTTTTACATTTCTGTACATTTCATATTTGTGGTATGTGACAAGGCAGGATTTTAGTTACTTTTAGATATTCTTGGTTTCTAAATCACCTTTGCAGCAAAAGGCTCTAAATGTTGTTTGGAGCTCTGATAGCTGCTGCTAAATCCTGTATATACAGTCCCTTATTTAGGAAAAAAGGGAAGCAAATCATTTCAGGTTACTTGTGCTTTCATTGTAAAATTCTAATAAGGATTGCAGAAACTGCTGCACTCCAGCAGCTGGCAGCATGTGAAGCAAGATTCTTACTGGGACTTTGTGCATCTTTGTAAGAAGTATGAAAGACTGGAATGATAAAAACTTCAGGTTATCTGACATTTTGTGATACACCAGGAGCTGTTAGGAGTGGAACTTGGCAAAAGCAGAGAACAGGCCTCCTGTTGCACAAAATAAAGGTACAGCCATATCTTGAATTTCACATTCAGCTCTGGAGTTACACAGGTTAGGAATTTGACAGAATATTGAGAAAATAATTTAGCAGTCTTGGATACAGACTAAAGACTTTGGTGTACTGGTAAGAATGTTACTTGTATTTGAATGAAAAAATAATTTCAAAGGGTTCTAAGTGCTTATGCTAAGAAACTGAAATGTTGGAACTTGGAAGAGATTCTACTTGTACAATGCAGCTGTAATAGTGTCATCACAGTGAGGCAGTAAATAGAAACATATATTAGCTTTTCTGTCATATTTTAAGTAAATTAGCTTTTCCAGAGCTGTGATTGGCAATGAACTCAGAACTTCTACTTTATCAAAAATGATCTAAAATAACATCCCAGAATAAGTTCTTCAGCAGTCAGTGTCACTTGCAGTGAATGAATTGATTTATATTTTTAATGAGCTTGTGGAATTATCTGATCATTCTGATTGTGAAACTTTTCCTGAGTTTTGTGGGAGCCACACAATGCTCGATGTTTCTGGCCCATCACAGGAGTTAATTTGCAAACAAAGCTTTAACTACGTGTAGCAGCATCAAGAGCTGTACTGTGAGCTGCTGCCATCTGTTTCAATATTCAATTTTCTACTCCTTTTTAGAACCCACCCAGGTGACATCAGGCTGAAGGGACCTTGAGCACAGGGGGTGCCCTGAGAGTCCCTCAGGTTGAAAATAATCAATGGAGCTGTTGCAGCCTCCAGAAGGTCACTGTCAGTCAGCACACAGGAGAGCTCTGTTCATGTGTGTGTACAGCATTGCAGGCAGTGCACAGAATTCAGTTTCACAGCCACATCTTCCTGGTTAATTTTGGTGTTTCCTGCCTGTCATTTGACTGTACAGACAGACTTCTTGTGTTGCAAGCTTTTGTAATTAGGCTCCCATAAAATAAATGTAGTCAGCTTCTGACAAAGGTTGCTGAAATTGCTGATTGCAGAGGGGGAGAGAGTGAATGCTTGTGAAGTTTGGTTTTCCTCTGAGAAAACTTTTTATTTTTAGGATATAGAATATTTACAGCTTTATAGGTGCAGTTTTTCAAGAGCTTTGCAGAAAATAAAGCTTTCAGCTACTTTTGTAGGAGTTCTAAGAGCCTGAGCACTTGGCTGCTGTCAGAATAATTGTTTTTGTGTGCACATGATTTCTGCTGTAGTCAGGCTAAGTTAAAGAAAAACGTGGTAGTATTTTGTAGCTTTGTCAAATTCCATCCTTGTTATCTCTTCAGTGTGTGTCACTGATTTAAAAAAAATTGATTTTCTTCATACTAATTGAAGATACTGTACATAATTTTATGCAATTTAAATGCTTGAAAATCTCCATGGACTGTGAGTAGTTGTGCCTACCTTAAACACTGTGTTAAAATAATTCCCCTTGTTTGCTGTGTTGATTTGACAACACTTTATATAACATGAATTTTGCTTTTTATCCCTGTACTACAATGTTTGTTCTTTGGACCTTGTACAGGGAGGGAAGCACAAAGCTGTAAAATGACAATTAAGCAGGAAGATTCAGGTCTGTACAAGCAATGGGGAATCACTGTGCTTCAGGATTTACCTACATCTCTGAGCTGTTTGTTCATGGTTTCCTTTTCACAGCCTGGACAGCAGTTGCACCTTCCTCCTCCTCATCTGTGGGCTGGTGTTATTCTTGCTGGAGTACCAGGGGTCACCTGCATTTGGCATTTGGCAATGGGGTGGAGCCAATCTGTTTGTGGGGGGAGGGCCCTAAATCAGCTCCTCCCTTGCCCGTGTTTGATGGTTTCTGGCTGTTGATAAATTGAGTGTGTGCACTGAGGAGTTCAAAAGCAAAACATCTTTTGTGGGGAGACCACTCTTACACTCTCCCATCAAATCAACTGGATAATAATTCTACTTTTTAAGGATCTTTTCTACAACTTTCTTTAAAATAAAACATAAACCCTTCCTTTTTTTCTCATGACTTTCATACTTCCATGCCTTCCTGCAGGAATTGTGTCACCTCTTTGATTTGCCTTGAGCTGTTCCTGATCTCCTCAAAAGCAGCTGCAGTGTGATGTAGCCACACTGTGCAGCTTCTGCCCAATCTCCACCTTTCTTTACATTGTTCCAGCAATCTTTCTCTCAGATCTACACACAGCAACTTCTGAGGAGCTTTTTTAAATTGTAAGCATTTTTAAAAATCTAAACCCTAGAAGGGAGCTTCCTATTTACTTATATTAGGATACATTTGTTGGGTGCCTGGAGGTGGTTCCTGGGTGACATTCAAGTATCTCCCATAATTTCTGAGCTGACATGGAAAGGGAAGCTGTGGGAATTCCTTGGGGAATTGTGTATATTCTGTCCAAGACCTTTGGGGAATTGTGCATATTCTGTCCAAGGCCTTTGGGGAATTGTGTATATTCTGTCTTTCCTGCTGGACTCAGAAACAGAACTTTATAACTTTATGGACTTTAGCCTTCAACCCCATGCCAAAGTCCTTTGTAAATTATTCTCATTTCCCCCTGTTCTCTTGGAATATAGGAGTATTTGGGGCAGTTTCCAAACTCCTCACTCCTTTGTGTTGAAGTTGAGAATTTCCTGGACTAACTTCTTCAGTAATGTTTTTTCCCCCCTTGTGAGTTCTTATTCTTGCATTTGAAAGTGATCAAAGCTGTCCCACTTACCTCAAAGTGGCAAGACCTAAAAACTTCTTGGTTTCCTGAAGCTGTAGTAAAAACCTGAAAAAAATGTTTGTTCTTAGAGGTTTGACAGTCTTCCTGTCTGAGCCAACCAAGTGGATTTATGAGAAATATTTAGTGTTTCCTTTGTTCCCTTTCTAGAAAAATCTCTTTCCATAGCTAATTTAGGAGATGGTGCTAAGTGGCTGCAAAATCTACTGTTACTTCTCAGTCCCATTTTACCTCACATATATCACTTTATACAAACACACACAAAAAAATTATACAGAATTTTCTTGATAGTTTCACTTTGGAACTCCCTTTGAAAAGAAATAATTGTTGCAGAAAATTACTTGTGTTTCAGACACATGTACATGAAACACAGATATTTTTTGTATCTAATATAAATACCAAAATATAAATATATAAATATATATAAATAAATATATATATATATATATATTGAAATATTTGTAGTGGAATACCTATTTCATTGTCTCCTGCTCAGTTGTACATTAAGGTGTGAGTCATCCATGCAGTCAGTGACTTGGTATTGTATATATGCAATAAGCAAGCTGGGATTAATGACAAGATCAAATTCCTCTTTCTGTGATTATATTGCTGTGGTGGCAGAGAGAAAGAAGGAACAGCATTCATAGTTTATCTCCTTATAGTTTATTTCTGTTTCATGGAAATAACTTGTAAATGTAGTTAGATGCATCTCCAGTCTCTTACTTTATTCTTGTTTGAGTTAGGGGAATAGTTCTTTTTCCTAAAAAACATGCAGTTTTTCTCAGTGAAAGAATTGGCTGTTTGGCCTGTTTCATTATTGATATAAACTTAATTTTAATATGCCCAGTTGTCTGTTGTATTTAATTATGACTTGCAATAGGCCATTCTCACTTTCAATACATGTAATTTATTAGTTATTGTAGGCAAGCTTCCACCACAGAAATTAATATTTAAAGTGACCTGTAAAAATTAGCTGCTGGTTTCAGGCTGAATTGATTCCTATTTAAGAAAAAACAAACTCTTTAATAACACAGCATATTTTAAATTCTTTAACATTATTTGCTAGGCCACTGAAGACTGCATGCTTTCCCTATAATATGACAACTTTCCTCTTTTTCCTTATTTTTCTCAAGAGGGAAGATCTTAAGTGTATCAGTTATTATTAGTGTATGCTCTGTCTTGCTGAGAAACATTTGCAGGCTCTTGATTTTTTGTTTATTTCTTCCTTAAGTGCAGCAAACACATCTAATCAAAAACTTCTTAAAAAATCATCATCTAACTAAATAAATGAAGAGAAATAAGTGGATAAAGGAGTAATGAAATTTGTCATCAGCTTTCTTTCTGAGTTCTTGGCTGTGTGGAAATGCATGCCAATCACTGATTTATTATGGTTTCACAACCATAGGGCTGCTTGTAAGTTGATTTCTTTGAATTTGAGATGCATCCTGTTACCTCCTGTCTGTGCTTACCACTTATGGCAAGATGGAATCTTGATTCTGAGCTTAGAATTCAGGTGCTAGTTTGGCTGTGTGCTGTGGCTTTTTTATGATGGGGAAAACCATGAACAGAGCAGAAGTACCTGGGTTTGACTTTGGAGCTGGAAGGGACAGAACACACAATCAGGGGATACACAGTCAGTCTGCAGTGGGATTCAGCTTAGGAAGTTACAGGTTCACCTTCAGGTGCATTTAAAGCAATGGACTGATAAAAGGAAAAAGAACCTTTGTCTCTGCTGCAGGTAATTTTCATGTTTCTTATAACATTAAAAGAGACCTCTCCTAAGAATATTTTCTTCCATAATTTAAATTATTTACTCTCCTCTTAGCTCAGGCAAAAGCCTTCTCTGATTATATCCCTCGTGTTTTCACAGGTTTCATGATAAAATTCTTTTCCTCACATTCCCTTTGATTTGATGCAAGAGGAGCAAGCAGCAGTGGGTGTGCAGTGCAGGGATGGGCACCAGCAGCTCTCCCTGTGCTTGTGCCCGTGTTCCAGCAGAGGATTTGGTGAGCCTGAGCCTCTCCCCGAGTTCCGTGGCAGCCCTGGCTGTGTGTGCTTCTCGGGGTGAGCACTGGAGGCAGCTCGGTCACCCTCAGGTGTCCTTCCCTGCAGCTCGAGTTGCTGCCGCTGCTGCTCGGAGGGAAAATTCTCCATCCCGGATACACAGAGCTTGGCTTTCAGGGTTTGATGGGTGCATTCCCCCCACCGGTCCCTGGAGGGAGCTTTGGAAATAGGTGTTACATTTGGGAGCACTGTTGAAATCTTTGTTCAGCTAGGAGTTTTGAGTCCCATTTTAGTTGATTTACAGGCAGCAGTAAAATATGTGCAAAAATGTACTGCCCCAAAATGGTGATTTCCTCAGCAGGAACTGTGGTTCTGAAAGATATGACAAATAAGTTGTGTTGCACATTCTCATGGTTCACTTCTTTTTTTTTTCCCTCCCTCCACCCCGAGGAGCAGAGGGAGTAAGGGGAGATAAAGTGGACATTTTGTTTTGTTTGTTTGTTTAATATAAATCCCAGAAAGTTCTGGGTACTTTTGAAGTGTTTGAAGTGTTCAGTGTTGAAATAGTTTTATAAAGCTGTTGCTATACATTTAGGTTGTTACAGGTTTATGATGACAAGAGGAAAATACTTTTCTCCCCTTGTCACGTGTTTGTGGCTTCTCCCTTTGTGCTTGGCTGTGTGATCAGCACGTTCAGACAGTGTGGGACTGCTCCCTGTGGGACTGGCCCACCCTGCTCTCTTGGTGCCTTCCACATGCTCACCTGGCCCTGCAGTGCTCAAATACAGTCAAACAGCAGTGAGCATTCACTTGAGTGTTCAAAGCCAAATTATTTTCCTTTTGTCTGCCCTACAAAGAACTCAGATGTTCATGTCTAGGCTCTGGAGCAATTATAAACCTTGTATTTGTGGCAATAAGCTGGAAGAAATGAACTCTACCTATACCCTGTGTAACTGTTACCTGGTTTCTGCTTAACTTCAGTGATCTGTAGTTGTTACATGCAGAGAGAGAAATCTTTTACATTTGTATTCAGAGAGTATTTCCAGGATTATGAGCAGTGTCTGGTTAAAGCCTTCTGCCTGTCACATCAAACTGAATGTTATTTCCAAGGTGGACCAACAATTTCTTCCGAAAGCTGCAGAAGGAGAGTATGGCACTGCTAAGGGCTCAGCTTCAAGCTTCAGTCTCTATTTTTAGAGATGGGCAGGAGGGAAAATATCTATCAGTTATCAGGAAAAGCAGCAGTATTTGCACCTTTGAGGTACATGAGCGCATTTTGAAGTTTCTGAAGGAGCAGTAGCTGGTGAAAGCATAAAGCCCATGAATAAGTCTGTTTGGGAACTTCTTAATGGAGCTACATGCCCATGTTTCACCTCTTGATAAGGCACAAATTTCACATTAGACCAGAGTTGGGATGTTTTCATTAATTGGCCTTACATTTCTGTTAGGATCCAATGGTAGTTAGCAAATACTTTGTGACAAATGAGATTGCTCTTTCTTCACCAGCAGGGTCCTGGTGTAATAGAACCTGTCTGTGTCACTTGGAGGCTGAGCTGCTGGGGAGTTTGTGCTGTGAGTGGACAGAAGGTGTGTCTTGTGTGAAATGCAAGGAATGCTCCCTGCTCAGAATGGTCCCTAACAGCTGTGGCTGCAGTTCAGTGGGACAGTCCTGGGTAAGGGGCAGTTCCTGGGTGAGGCTCACTGGGGCTCATGGAGAGCTTTTCTGAAGGTATTCATCTGTTGTAGGGAAAATTTGGCTGAAATAAAAGTAAGTGCTTAATAGCACACAGTATGCTTTTTTGGCAGATGTATTGGCAGAATAACTGTAGTAGTTTATGCTTTTAATTTATGATTTTAGGTGTGAAATGTCAAGATAAAACAGGTACCAAATTGCACTGCCTGTTACCCGTTGTCCTGCAAGCACGACACGGCAGCAGCACTGAATTCACTGCATGGCACAGACTCCCTCCACCCCCAGGAGTTTAGTTTGGAATTAGATCAAATAGGGCTCACACTACCAAAGGACACAAAACTCTCCTTTAGGAAACTGTAGTACTTTTGGGTGAATTTGTAATGCATTAGGACTTACAGGGTCAAAGAACAGAAAGTAATCATTCAGAACCTATGTAACCCATGGTTAATGATTATAAAACAGGAGTTAAACACATCTGTTTTGTACAATAGGAGGTAAAGCATTACTTTAAAGAAAATTCTTTTAAAAAGAGCAGTTTGAAAACACTCACTTTGAGGAAGCCTCTTTGCATATTAAGCTATAAACTACCTTGGCAAAACTTAGAGTTGACATCAAGAGTCCTCTGGAAGAACTGGAGTTCTAAATGCTACTGTCATTAAAATTAGTAACTCAAGTGTCTCTTTAGGATCAGAAAGTTCTTTTAATTTGTTAAATTTTAAAATTTTCTCAGACATAGACTTAGAAGTACCCTGGACTCAACTATTGGTGATCAGTCTGTGTTCTTGTATGTGAGAAATTTTTCAAACTCACTGTAGGTTTTTAGGAATTGTGATCCTTTATTCAGATAAAATAGCAAAATATCATACCATTACATGGATGATCCTGCAGGCATAATCATCATAGTGCTGACATATGCTTATCAGCCCTGCACCTTTGTGGTTCTTGACATCTCAATCATTAATTGCCTGATCTGTTAAATGCTGTTCATGTCACTTAGAAGAATTAAATTTGCTTTATGTGAGTTTTTGTGCATATGGATTTAGAAAATGCAGACTGACTTACACTAAAATTCTTACGTCACATTAAGTAAGTTGCACATACATATAGGTCAGATGGTGAAACTGGTAACTCTTGGTGGTCAGTCTCTGCTTACCTTCTGAAAGGATTATTTGGGTTTGTCCTGCTGTCAGTAATAAGATCTATAGATAATATTGCATAACCTATTGACAGTTTTTTTCATTTGCAGGACTAATGGCAAAGAAGTAAACCAGCATGGCAGCTATGGTCCCACCTGTGAAGCTGAAGTGGCTTGAACACCTGAACAGCTCATGGATCACAGAAGACAGTGAATCTATTGCAACAAGGGAGGGAGTTTCTGTCTTGTATGCTAAGTTAGTTAGCAATAAAGAAGTAGTGCCATTGCCCCAGCAGGTTCTGTGCCTCAAGGGACCTCAGTTACCAGATTTTGAGCGGGAATCTCTATCTAGTGATGAGCAGGACCACTACTTGGATGCCCTTCTTAGCAGCCAGCTGGCCCTGGCAAAGATGGTGTGCTCAGACTCTCCGTTTGCTGGAGCTCTGCGAAAGCGTCTCCTTGTGCTGCAGCGTGTCTTCTATGCACTTTCTAACAAGTACCACGACAAGGGCAAGGTGAAGCAGCAGCAGCACTCCCCAGAGAGCAGCTCTGGCTCCACAGATGTGCACTCTGTCAGCGAGCGCCCCCGCTCCAGCACAGACGCGCTCATAGAAATGGGAGTTCGGACTGGGCTGAGCTTGTTGTTTGCACTGCTGAGACAAAGCTGGATGATGCCTGTGGCAGGACCCGGCCTCAATCTCTGCAATGATGTTATCCACACTGCAATAGAAGTTGTCAGCTCTTTACCACCTTTATCTCTAGCAAATGAAAGCAAGATTCCACCTATGGGTTTGGACTGTTTGTCACAAGTAACAACTTTTCTTAAAGGAGTAACGATTCCAAACTCTGGGGCAGATACTCTAGGTCGTAGATTAGCTTCTGAGTTGCTTCTTGGTTTGGCTGCCCAACGAGGTGCCTTGAGATACCTTCTTGAATGGATAGAAATGGCTTTAGGTGCTTCAGCTGTAGTAAACACCATGGAGAAAACCAAGTTACTGCAAAGTCCAGAAGGGATGATCAGCTTTGATTGCTTTATGAGTATCTTGACCCAGATGCGACGATCTCTGGTAGGTATAACCACCTTGGATTTTCTGCATTCCAGTGTAGCTGCATTCCTAGCTGAGTGGTTTCTCCACCCCACATGCCAGTTTGCTGAATATGTTAGAAAGGGGGCTTTTTTTGTGATCCCACCCCCACCATGTTTTCTTTGTTACCTACCATCTCTTTCTCTTCTATCCTGCCCGCCTGTTCCCTCATAGGTAAAGATGAAACAGCAAAACAGTCTCTGTGTTGCATTTTGGTGTTATTCTCTAGCTTCAGGGAAAGAACTGAGGACACACTTGATCCACTTGGACTTGTACATTTAAGTTCATAGCAGAAAAAGTTAGAAAATTCAAAGTTCTGCAGTACACCTTGTTTCCTGTTAGTTACTTTTATTGCACATTCCTGCTCCCCCATTCACCTAGGCCTCTGCTTATTCATCTTCAGGATGTTCAGCAGTTTTGCTGATGCTCAGAAATTAATGTGATAGAAAATGAGCTAAATTGGAAGTGTGGCACATTGCTTTGTATATTGAGTGCTCACTGCTGGTGCTAGATGAATATTGCTTTCCAAGGTATGAAATTATTGCACAGTACACAGTCAGAAGCTGTGCCAGCCTCCTGTCTTGTGGTGCTCAGACTGAAACAGGAAATTACTTTTTTCCTCAAGTGGTCATACTTTCCTTTCAGGCTTGTACTGCTTGTTAATAAACAGAAACTTTAAAATCTAAAAAAGATTCTAAAAAAGATCTAAAAAATGTTTTGAAGAATGAGGTCCATGAGAGAGCATGGCAGTAGCACTGTCTGAATTGGAATAAATGTTTTGATGGGTAACTTTATTTGCTGTTGGATTTGGGCTGTATATACAATTAGAGGACAAAATATGAAAGACATGTAAACATAAAATTATTTATGATTAGTAATTTAGAAAAAAATACCACTTTAGACACAAATAACATGCATTTCATTACACAATAGTATTGGGAGAAGTTGACTCCAAACCCAGATACCTTGACAAAACTGAATCAGTAAGAATGTGGGACTAGCACTTGTGGCAGTTTTGTTTTCCTGAAGTGTGTGTAGGTAACACAGCTCAGGAGAGAGGTAGTGTACTTATGCTATTATAGAAAGATATGCTGATTTTTTGCTTAGCCATAAGAACAAATTCCTGATGTATTTTGTTCAGGTGGACTGTTGCTGTATTGGAAGCATATTTCTCCTAATAACAACATTTAAACATTGTAGGGATCATCTGCTGATCGAAGTCAATGGAGAGAGCCAACCAGAACATCAGATGGCTTATGTTCTCTGTATGAGGCAGCTCTGTGTTTATTTGAAGAGGTATGTCTTGAAAAAAACTTTTAAGTTACTGTAGTTTACTTCTCCTCACACATGAGATTGGTGTGCACATGTGGGTTTAGTGATTCTGGGGTCAAAGGTGCAAAAAACATTGAAAAATGTAGTGGGACAAAGTCATTGAGCTGATTAGTTGGCAAGCTAATGATACAGGCCTGGTGATTTGTATTTTAGACAGTTACTGTGTAGAGGGACAATTAAAGCTGCATTAAACACTGTGACTCTGTAGGAAGAAATATGAAATGCTGCTGTGTGATAAATCTCTGTGTGAACAGGTCTGTCGAATGGCCTCAGACTATTCCAGGACATGTGCCAGCCCTGACAGCATTCAGACAGGTGATGCTCCCATTGTGTCAGAGACCTGTGAGGTGTATGTGTGGGGCAGTAACAGCAGCCACCAGCTGGTAGAAGGAACTCAAGAGAAAATACTTCAACCCAAGCTTGCTCCAAGCTTTTCTGATGCACAGACGGTGAGTGACATCTGGTAATGGTACATTATGTAACATTCAGCAGCTTCATAGTCACAGTGTGAAACTGAAAAATACTTTATTTCTGAATGTCGAGTTGTAATGAAGCAAATTGTAATGAATGATGTTCAGAACTGGTCACACAGGTTATTTTACTGAGAATATCTCACTACTTTTATTGATGCCTGGGAAAAACATTCTGGTTTGGTCTTAGTGACACGCACAGATAAATATTCATGTAACAAGAATGACTGAATTACCTGACTTGCTCTGTGGAGACAAGTGTAGCTGCCTGTAGTTGTTTTTTGGTGGGTTTGTTTTGATTTTGGTTTGGTTTTTGGTGGATTTTTGGTTTGGTTTATTTTAGTTTTTGTTTTGTTTGGTTATTTTAATTATTAGTTAAAAGGTGCCTTAATGGCTGCATGCTCTTTTCCATTGGTAGTTTTCACACCAGAGATTGCTGAGTTTAAAGCTCCAAACTGCTGACACAGCAACCTTAATTAGCTTTCTGAAAATCAGTCTGCCTGCTCTTTCTGCTCTGTCACAGATTCTGCAGTTGCAGCTGGGCACTTCTATTGATGCATGACCCAGAATATAATAGTTTGCTTTTCTGGTACTATATTGGCTTTGCAGTGTTGACTTAAGTAAAAGCACTTTCTGGTCACTAGGCAATTCAGGTGCATTTTCTGGAATTGTTTCTATGGACATCACTGATGTATTTTATATTTCAGTGGGTTGCAGGACTGGACATCATAAAGCAAGTTTATGCATTCAGAAAAGTTTCAAAACATTTGAAAGAGTAATACACAAGAATGGAATGCATGACCTGAATCAATGTATTACTCTTCTAATAGTACTGTATACAACTATACAACAAATTTATGTAATTTATGTGATTTTTCCACTTAGACTTCCACTTGATGATTGTGGTAGGATTATCTGTATGAATTATTCATTCCCATTGAACAGGGCTGTGGCTGTGGCCACCTGTTGGGGCTGGTTTATGGTGTGCTTTCATGTGTCACATGGAACCTGCTCTGCACTTCTACTGTGTTAAGATTCCTATAGGGAATGATTTCTGTGTTAGTCCATTTGCTGTTGGGTCATTCCTCAGCTGAGCACTGACTTCCCAAAAGGGACAAGTTCTTATTTGCTTAAAAGATTGTGATCTTATTTCTTTGATGTTCACATGATTATAGTCTCAAGTGAGTGGATTTTTAGTATTTGGTTTATTTTTGGGATGTTACTGCTTGGTACTGGTTAAAATTAAGCAAAACCTACAGTGTTTTATTAAGCTGTTCCTTTGTCATTTTTGCTTTTAAAACACTAAGATTTCCATCTGTGAGTTTTGGAGATCTGAATGCAGCACAAATTCTACAGTCTGTAGAAGAGATACAAGTAAATGAAATAATCACTGTTCATATGCTTCAGTCTATTATGAAAATAGATTTAATTGTAACATATTTCCCAAGAATTTTAGTTTTACTGCTTGCTGAAATCCAAATTATTTTAACATTGTGTTGTATTTAGTTTTTACATCCTTTTATATGAAGAAATATGAAGTTCTGTTAAAAAATATAGACCTCTAGACCTATATGTAAATTCTGGATTTGTCCAATCTCTGTATTTCTCTATTACATCCTTTTTTCTCTTTGCAGATTGAAGCTGGACAATATTGTACATTTGTCATTTCTACCGATGGCTCTGTTAGAGCCTGTGGAAAAGGCAGCTATGGGAGACTGGGACTGGGAGACTCCAACAATCAGTCCACGTTGAAAAAATTGACTTTTGAGCCTCACAGGTCTATTAAAAAGGTGTCATCATCAAAAGGATCTGATGGTCACACTTTAGCATTTACAACAGAAGGGGAAGTCTTCAGCTGGGGTGATGGCGACTACGGAAAACTGGGACATGGAAATAGTTCAACTCAGAAATATCCCAAACTCATTCAGGGTCCCCTGCAAGGGAAGGTATGTTTTGTATAGTGGAGCACGTGGTTTTGTTCTGTTCAGCTGGGATGTTGTGTAAAGTTTGAAATAGATAAAATCCTAAGAAAAAGTTCTGAGTTCTCTCTAGACTTCTCTTTGAGGCTGGGTCTGCTTGCAGAGCTTGTGGTTGCCTGTAGGCAGTGGCATTGTCAGGAAAGCTTCTCACAGCCTTGAGTCAAACTCATTCAGGAGCTTTCACTGAATTACAGTTTCAGTTTTGCTAGCTGCAACATCAAGGCTTTCACATATAGATTGTCTTAAACATCCTCTGATGTTGCTTTTTTCTCCTCTAAGACCAGGATATCCTCATGCTAAACCTGCTTGATAAATAAATCATTAGTAGTTTTCCATATGAACTTTTAATGTACTTATTTCCCCTTATCAAATAAACAGAAAAGATTGCAAAGATTATGTGTGTACTTAATCCTTGTGAATGAACCAGTTTATGTAGACTCCTTCTGAAACTTGTCTCTCCTAATCTTTCAAACTTCCCACTTGCTTTGTGTAAAAACATTGTCTTTATTTGTGTGTGATGTAGGTGGTGGTGTGTGTGTCAGCAGGCTACAGACACAGTGCTGCTGTTACAGAGGATGGAGAGCTGTACACGTGGGGAGAAGGAGACTTCGGAAGATTAGGTAATGGGAAAATTCCATGAGATGCTTTTGGAAAATTCCTGTGTCTAGTAATGATTTTATACATCTGTTTGCCTTGTTCTCTCATTGTCCACTCTGCATACACAAACACATGTACTCAGGCATGTGCACACAGCTGACAAGTGCAGTGGCTCTTAAAAGTTTTTAATTCAGTTAATTTTACAAAAATTATTTCTAAAAGACTTTTCATTTCAAGGCAAGTTGCTTTTTCTTCATTCCTAAGACTATATCATTGCTAATGTCACTGGAATGTAAAAACAGTTGACATTTAAAATAAACTGAAATTCTAGATAAACATCATTTAGTGTGATAGTGGAATAATTCTTTGAGGAATCATAATAATATGGCTAATAATATCAGGAGTCTGATTCTAATAAGGATACTTCATGTTAAGTTTGCCAGAATGGCTTCGTGTTCTTTTACCTTAATACATCTAAAAAGTTAAATTTAACTGAAACAACAAACCTTGTATTACTGTTTCCTTCAAGTTAACTTGTATATTTCGCCATCTTTGCTATAGAGCTGCTATGCCTGGTGTAAAACTACTTTTCTTGAGCAGGTTCAGTTGAACCAACAGGTTTTGTGCAGAAAATTTTTTCAAGTTGGGTTTTAGTTCCCTTCTGTTTTCTTTAAATGTCACAATCATCAAGTATAGAAGAGTAAAAGCAAGCAAGTGGCAGGGGTGGAAAATGAGGAGAGTGTTCGACAGTCACAGCTTTCAAGGGAATCAGAAGTTCTGAGTGTATCCCTGTTGTTAAGAAAAGAACTCTGTGTTAGAGGTTTAACTAGAATTTTGGTGGGAATTGTGGAAACTTCTTGAGTTTTAGATTATATTGGAATTTTGACATCCTTTGGGGGTCTTGGAGTGTACAGTGGTGAGTTCTAGAATGTAGCTAAATGTAACATTTCATTGGGTTACAGGACATTCTTTATATTTAATCAGTTATGGATACCAGTGATAATAATTTTCCTGTGTTCTCCATTTTTCTTCGGTATCCACAGACTTTCTGGAGTTTAGTAGAAATAAAACTTTTTATGAAGTAGGTTTTAGCTGTAATGTACATGGTTTCTGCAGAAAGGACCCATTAGAAATGTGGCTGTCTGAAGGCAGCTGAGGGGCAGATCTGTTCAGTCTGTGCAGTGTGGACAGGAGTGACAGAGGGCCCTTATCACAGCTCCCTCATGCTGTGCAGGATTCCTGCTGCCCGGTGTTGGCAAGTCTGGCTACCTAATCAGCTGCTATTGAGGGCAGTTGTACTAGCAATTAGTTTAATTTCTTTTTAGCTAGGTAGAAAATGATCATAACTTTTAGAGGCAGTGAGATATGAACAGGTGTTCTGGAGTATGTCCTAAAGATTTAATGTTTAACTTCAAACCTTACTATGAATCTTTCAAAAAAGTTGGCAGAAATCATCACTTGTGATGTCTGCAATACACATGGAATTTGAAAAATTGTATGATTGCAAAACAGATATAGGACTTTAATTGTCACTAAAAGAAAATACTTCTTTCTTTTTTCCTTAGGTCATGGTGACAGCAACAGCCGCAACATTCCAACTTTAGTAAAAGATATTAGCAATGTAGGAGAGGTTTCCTGTGGCAGTTCACATACCATAGCTCTGTCCAAAGATGGGAGAACAGTGTGGTCCTTTGGAGGAGGAGACAATGGTGGGTAAAACAATTGTTTTTGGTAGTAATTTTTATCTTATTCCATCTGCCTCATAGTTTCAGTACTCCTTGCAGTTTGGTTCTTGTTTTTATTCATCATTTGGTTGCTATTCAAGGAAGGGATTTTTAAAAAATCTAAATACAATATCTGAAGTTCACCTGCAAGATGATAGAATTAAAAAAAATCTTTTCAGCAGGGGAGGAGTTTCACAGCGCAGAAGTGTCAGTGAATAGATGAACAGTTCTGGAAAAAATGCTGTGCTGATGACTTTCAAATAAGCTCACTCATGATATGTCAGTAGCTAATTATGTCCTACAAACTATTGCATATAAACTGCCTGGGATTTGTGTTTCAATTTTAAAATAGACTATAATAAATATATATTTGTATCTATATATGTATATGTGTATATATGTAATTACAAGTCTGTAATGACTGTAATTGAAAGAAAATGGGTTTTATAAAAATGGTAATATGTTTTAATTTTAAAAATCTACTCTGATATTTTTGGAAATCTAAAAAAAATCTCTTTTGGGGTACTTTTTAATTGTTATCTATGCATTGAAAATACCTTTGAAATACCATTGAAAATAAGAAAGTTGTGTTTCTTCCCTTTACAGGCAAACTTGGTCATGGTGATACAAATAGAGTATATAAACCTAAAGTTATAGAAGCCTTGCAGGGAATGTTTATTCGAAAAGTTTGTGCTGGCAGTCAGTCTTCACTTGCCTTGACATCAACAGGGCAGGTAGGCAAAACAAGTTTCATTCAAATTACAGGAGTTGGTGAAGAGGGTCTGGGCTCCTATTATCTCTGCATTTATTATTTTAACTGTTGAGAAAATGTTCAACTAGTACTTAAGTAGAAGTGAAGTTCTTGATTAGAGATTGAAGTACCTAATGCACAAGAGTATTTCAAAATGTGCTAAGAGTCGTCTAAGACACACTTTTCAAGATTCTTGCTTAGTCATAGAAAACATGCATTAACCTATGTTTTTAGGTTAATAAATATAACAGTGTAAAATCAAATTGGATTCAAGAAGCAAACAACAATGAAATGCTTGTAATTTTTAATACAGTAATCAACTCAGGTGATTACATGATTTAATAGTTTTTTTTAAAATACATATGTATATTAGAATATAGTTATTAACTGCAAGTTTTATGTCTAATGTGAAAAATCTCAGGAGAGCTTGGAGCTGAATGTTGAGGTGGTAAACAAGGGCCCTTCCTGGCATGCTGGGTATATGTAATCCAATAAGCATTTCCACACGTGTGACCCAGCTGGCCTCCCCACCTTCAGCTCTGTGACTCAGAGGCTCTGGCTTTTCTAAGTGGGGGTTAGGAATGTTGGCATTCCCTGTAGCAGTTTGTTTTCCTGCAGCAGCCTCCCTGTGCTGTGCTCTGTGGCACTCAGTGGCTGGGGAAGGAGTGCACACTGTATGGCACAGGTGTTCAGTCAGGACAGTCCCATGCACACTGTGCTGAAGGTGTAACTGCAGTCCTGGTGCAGGTGCTGTGCTGGGGTGCTGTGTGCTGTGCTGGGCAGGAGCACAGCTGTGACCTGCAGTGTTCTGTGCTTGCTTTGCTCCAGGTGTACGCGTGGGGCTGCGGGGCCTGCCTTGGCTGTGGCTCCTCAGAGGCGACTGCTCTCAGACCCAAGCTCATTGAGGAGCTGGCAGCTACCAGAATTGTTGACATTTCCATTGGGGACAGTCACTGCTTGGCACTTTCTCATGGTAAAGAGAATAAGCTCTAAAATGACACCATCCTCCTCTAGATCAAAAGCAGCTGTATTTCAGCTTTTTTCTACTTTATTTATGTTCATAGATAATGAAGTTTATGCTTGGGGTAACAATTCAATGGGACAATGTGGACAGGGAAACTCTACTGGCCCCATTACTAAACCAAAGAAAGTCAGTGGTTTAGATGGAGTTGCAATTCAACAGATTTCAGCAGGAACATCCCATAGCCTTGCCTGGACAGCTCTTCCAAGGGACAGGTAATGATGACGTTTGGGACAGGTATAATTTTATTCTTTTATGCAAATCCTCTTTGGGATATATTTAACTATTTCCTGAAATACATCTCTATCAAGCATTCTGGTTGTAATGTTTTGTTCTGGAAAGTCTTCTTCCTCTCATCTTTCCTCCCTCCTCTCTGCTAATTGTTGCATGTTACAAGCAAAAAGGTATCAGCACCAAAGATTTGGGTATTTCTTCTTTATGTGTGAATGTTTCTTACATGTAGTTAGACAAAACCTACCACTGTTTACTAAATATTGACAAGGGAGTCAGTGGGAGCTGAAACAACTCATTATTCTTTATTTTTTGCTTCTAAGGGTATTTTTTATGACTTGGGAAGTTTCCTTTAGTGTAATAAGTAGTACACTAATCAGGAGACTTTTGGAAAGGGGAAGTTCAGGCAAATTACTGAGGTGCATTTAAAGGTCTTAAAAAATTTCTGTATGGTTGCATGTTAAACTGAAAATAAATAGTTTGGTTATTAATAAACAATAACTCAAATAATATTTTTACACCAAAGATGTTAGCAAATGATTGAAGTGAAACAGTAAACATTTATCTATGGACTAACACAAAGGAACAGAAAAAGTATTTGGAGGATAATTCAAGAAGAATTTCAAATACCTTGTTCTCAAGGGAGCTGTCAAATAAGGAAATAATGCTCTGTGCATTTTATCAAAGTCTCTAACCTGACATTTATGCTAAAACCAGCTTAGTGAGTACTGGTCAGCCTTTGGCTGAATCAGATTAAATGCATATGGCTTTAGATTTATGGCATTGAGGTGTTTTTTTCCATAGATGTGGAGTGTTTGATTGTAAAGAGTTATACAAAAATGAAGAAAATACCTTCATGAGTCAGGAAGTTGGTCTGCCATCGTTGTATTAGTTTGCTCTAAGAAAGAAACTGGTTTAGTTAAGTGTGTATTCACCTTGTTTAAGCTATTAATTTATTAAAGCAGTTAAAGATTTCCAGAAGGTAATTTTCCTTATGTTTGATTCCAGGCAAGTTGTGGCATGGCACAGACCCTATTGTGTTGACCTTGAAGAAAGTACCTTTTCACATCTTCGTTCTTTTCTTGAGCACTACTGTGACAAAATTAACAGTGAAATTCCTCCTCTTCCTTTTCCTTCATCAAGGTACATACAGCATATGTGTGTTACAGACTTTTATTTTTGTTTTTTTTTGTTACAGCAGTGGTGCATGGCTTAGTCTTGGTTATTCTATTCTTTAACAAGCATAAATCTGGTTTACCTGCTCACTCAGGTGCCATTTGTGTAGAATTACTCTAGTGCACTTGTATAACAGAGGAGCTTTACAGTGTCTCAAATTTAGCAGGATCTTTAGTCTGAAATTTGTTTTCATTATACAATGAATTAAATGCTTTTTTTCAGATCTTTCCTTTAAAACTCATTTTTCTGTGCAGTTGAAATGCATTTACTGTTTCTGTGTTGTCAGTTCTTACTCCTGTAACCAGTGTTTCAAATATTTTTAAGAGGACTAGAAAAGAATAATCTGACTTCTTTTTTTTAACCTGATTGTTGTACTTCTGTATCTTCTGAGAGAAGATTACATTTATTGCTTAAAAGTTTTTTTTTTCCCTCTGTGTATGATATTATTGTTTATTTCTGTATTTTGGGACTGTTTTGCCTCATAATTCACGGGACTGTTAATCTAAAGTGGATGCCTCTTACAACCATTGTCCACAAAAACACTTCTATATTCTAGTTTCAGTTTTTGTTCTTTTAAGGAGGTTGGCAGTAAGTTTCTCAGAGGAGTTTCCTTCAACTCCCAGTTGGAATTTACTTGCCTTTCTGGTATGAAAAATCAAAGGAGAGTTAAAAGCTTAGTGTGCAAATAAGTGGAAGGGAGTCATGCTAATAGTAGGAGAGGTTAATAGATACATATTTCTTTCACAGGGAACATCACAATTTTCTTAAATTGTGTTTGAAGCTGCTTTCTAATCACCTTGCACTTGCACTGGCTGGAGGTGTAGCCACCAGCATTCTTGGCCGGCAGGCTGGTCCTCTGCGAAATCTCTTGTTCAGGCTGATGGACTCTTCTGTCCCTGATGAAATTCAAGAAGTAAGTCATGCCTTGTTGTTTACATGTGACAATTGTACTCTTCTCTTTTTTTTTTCTGTGTAGTTAGATATTTATTAGACTTTCTGAATGATTCTGACTTGCCAGTTTTACTCATTAAAGGTAAAAAATGTAGTCGCCATCACTGTTTTATGATCTGAAGGCAGAGGAGAATGTTTGCATAAGAACTTCAAAAAGCTGCTCATTTTGGAACTTCTGAATTATTCTTCCCTGTAATAATAAGCCTAAAATGTTTTTGTTGTGGATTGAGTAACTGCCTTGGTTGAGTAATTCTCCTAAGATGCACTCTTACAGGAAATAGCAACTTTTGTTAGTCTGGTTTCACTCCTTCAGTGTACTGCACATTGTTTATGTCACAGCATAAAAGATTAGCGTGCTGTTGTGTGGTAGAATTTTGATATTAAATGAAATTAAGGTATTTGGGATGTATCATGTGTGTTGTATTTTTAAGGTAATTTTTAAGGATACAGGTGGGTTGATTATTTCCTATATTAAGAAGTATTTTTGGCTGCTCTGATTTTAGGTTGTAATTGAGACACTGTCAGTTGGAGCAACTATGCTGCTTCCTCCATTGCGAGAGAGAATGGAATTGCTTCATTCTCTTCTACCCCAAGGTCCTGATAGATGGGAAAGCTTATCAAAAGGACAGGTAAGGTCAAGTAAAAACATGCCTGAGAGCAGCTGGGGTATGCTTTGGTTTAGAGATAAGGTAATTTTGAATACTAGATTGATTGAACGAGCCTTGGTGAGAGAAAATTAATTGTTCCCTGGGATGAATACTTGTATAATGCTTTCCCTACAGGGATTTCACACTACTTTGCAAAGATGACTGCAAGGTTCATTTTTGTACCCTTTTTCCTATGTACAGTTTAGAGAAATTGTGTGTCTCACACCCATCTTCCCAGATGATCAGATTTCTCCAGGAAATACTGGAGAAAGTGTTCAGTTCAGTGTCTTACACTTATTGCCCACCATGTGGACAGTCTAGTTTCTGTCTCTCTTAGTCTCAGATTTTTATTAGTTATGGTCAATGCAATTCAGTATACTTATCCATTCTCTAATAGAACAAATCTTCTTGAAAACCTGGAATTTTTGGTAAAGCCTTGCAGCTTATTTCTGTGTCCTATTAGAAGATTTTTACTGGGTAACTATGACTGATGCCTTTTTTCTTCTTAGCTCATTATTTTATCTTTACTAACAAAGATTGATTTTTGTGTCTAAACATTCTTGTTTAGAGAATGCAATTGGACATCATTCTGACCAGCTTGCAGGATCACACCCATGTAGCCTCCCTGCTTGGCTACAGCTCCCCATCTGATAGCACAGAAACTGCCTCGATGTGTATCAGCTATGGAAACCTCTCTGATCAAACATATGCTGTCCAGAGCAGTCATCCAGACACTCATCTAGCTGAAATCTTAATGAAGACTCTTCTAAGAAACTTGGGATTTTATACAGTATGTACAGGCTTCATATTATTTTTTCCTTGTTAAATTATAATTAATTTTTGATATTTTGAAGGATTAATATTTCCCCCCTCATCTTAAGGAAATGGTGCTAATTTTGTTTATCTGAAGTAGCACTGCCACATGTATGTGTCCTTAAGTGGACTAAAGCCAGTTAAATCATCTCTAACAATAGGGTTCTAATATTGCTCTAGTAGTATTTACTGTTTAAGGTGACTTATGTAAGTGCAGCTGGTTTCATGTCAATTTTATTGCTCTTGCTTTGGTTTCAGATTTTTCTGGAAGAGAAAACATTACACAAGATGTAAATAGTTTATATGCAGTGTTTGCCAGTATAATCGCAGCCACCAGGGAGCAATAAGCAGACACCAGGAGCATTAATCTATTTAATTAAGTTCACTATGGTGGTAACTACCTTGTAATAGAGCAGCAAGTACAGGTCTTACTAAACACAGTGTGTCAGCCAGATTGTTGTTCTTAGAAAGTGTAGGGGAGCATGGGAGCAAATCACTGACTCAGCTTCTTAATCAACAGCCAGTTGAATTCAACAGTGAGAAGACATCAGAGCTTTGGGCGTCTTGGCATAGTGTGGAGCTCCTCAGCACAGGATTGGCAGTGATTTGTTCTTCTCTCTAAACCTCCTTCAGTCAGCAAGGTGGACCTGTCTGCTTTGAATTGGCTGCTTGAAACTAACCCAGTTTTTCCAATGGATTCCCATGGAAGTCAGGCAGCCATCTATGTTCTCCTGCCATCCTGGATAGTACAGTCAGGGATTATGATGTGAGATATATTATGCATCAGCTCACAACAGATCCTAAGGAATTATTCCACATTTTTAACACATGTGCCTAAATCATTTTAACACGTTGTGCTTTGGGGTCTAGGTTAGGAACAGGGTTTTTGATTCTAGTTATCCTTGGTGAGGAATAAAAGTGTTGCTGCATGTGAAAGTAATATCGTAAGAAATGTTCTCCTGACAGGTACCACAGTCATTCCTGTGGCATTGTAAGCAATTGGAATTTTGAGTTTGCTTATCCCACAATCCACTTGACACTATTCAATTTCTTCAGTAATTACAGGTGCACATAGTAAAGATGAAAATGCTTCTTTTTAGGCAATAATAAAGTATTATAGTACTTGGAGCAGTATTAATTGTTATCTTTTGTCTTAATAGGACCAAGCATTTGGGGAACTGGAAAAAAACAGTGATAAATTTCTACTAGGTACATCATCTTCAGAAAACAGCCAACCTGCTCATTTGCATGAGCTTTTATGTTCCCTACAGAAACAATTGCTGGCTTATTGCCACATCAACAGTGTTACTGAGGTGCGTATTCTTATTTTTACCATTTAGGAGAGAAAAAAATAATTCAGTATTCATAAGTATCAGAATGTTGTAAGGTTCCTTTTGAAAATCTGAGTATTTGAAAGCTGAAGTGTTTTAAATAGTGTACCCCTTATATGTATTTACAGAATTATTATGTTTGTTTCCTTCTAGAATTCCAGCAGTGTGGCACTGCTTCACAAGCACCTTCAGCTTTTATTGCCTCATGCTACAGATATCTATTCCCGTTCTGCAACACTGCTCAAGGAAAGCTCTTGGAATGGCAGTGTTGGGGAAAAACTGAGAGGTAACTGTCCATAGAAAAAACAATAATGGTGGCTCTATAAACTTAGGCCACTTTTTTTTGCTTAGGTTTGAATTTAAAAATCCCTTCTTTTTCCTATATCTGCATAAATTAGGCATCCTGAGACTCCCCCAAAGGAGGAGATGAGGTATCTACCCAGGAATGGCTGGTTCATGTTTTTGATAGGACATTTTGTGTGCAGGAAAAGCACAGGTTGGAGAATGCGAGTTCTCCATTCTGTTCACGTTCACTCCAGAATGTGAAGGTGAACAGAATACAGAATGTGCATTATTGTTTCAGTTTCATTAGTTGTAGATTTCTCTTTTTAGAAGTACAATTATTGTGACTACTGAGAAGTGTGTAAATAAAATAAGAGATTAAACAAACCCATCAATTCAATCTTTATTGTTTAAGACATTCTGAGATAGCTGAGGTGCAATTCTTTGACTTCTAAAATTGTGCTTACATAATTCCATAACCATAATTAATTCAGGTTTGGTTTTTTCTCTGCAGATGTGATTTATGTATCAGCTGCTGGCAGTATGCTCTCCCAGATTGTCAACTCACTGTTGCTGCTGCCAGTGTCAGTAGCCCGGCCTTTGCTGAGTTACCTGCTGGATCTGCTGCCCCCTTTAGATCGTCTCAACAGGCTCTTGCCTGCTGCAGCCCTTTTGGAGGATCAGGAATTACAGTGGCCTCTTCATGGTAAGTGTAATAAGAAACATGCTTTTAATCTGAGAAATAAACAATGGCATCTATTCTAGTGGAATTTAGCTCTCCCTTTTAAGATGTCTGTTTTTTTAAAACTGCTGCAGTTTCCTTAATGTATTAATGTCCCTTGCTATGAAGTACTTTTTCTGCTCTGAGTGCTATTTCCAGTTGTATCCTTAATCTATACTTGTTTATCAGAACACAGAGAAGTGTGTATTAGGCAAAGCAAGTTCTTGGGCAGAGTTTAAAAGAGCCTTTACTTCATGAACAGCTGTGCCATGAATAGTGGTGGCCTCTGCTGTGTTGTAGTTCCAGTGTTCAGCAATCTATTTGTCCTAGCTGCTGTTTCTTCAGTTGAAAGGTTGCTGATGGAGGGACAAATCTGTGATTAACTGGGAAATGTTGACAAGATTTGCCATTAGCATTGGGATTTTGGAGTTGTTTATGACACCTGGGCACGGGTGGCTGACCTGGCACTGAATGCTTGCAGGCGGCCCTGAGCTGATCGACCCTGCGGGCGTGCCCCTGCCGCAGCCCGCCCAGTCCTGGGTGTGGCTGGTGGACCTGGAGAGGACGGTGGCCCTGCTCATCGGGCGCTGCCTGGGGGGGATGCTGCAGGGCCCCCCCGTGTCCCCTGAGGAGCAGGACACGGCCTACTGGCTCAAAACGCCGCTGTTCAGCGATGGAGTGGAGATGGACATTCCTCATCTAGGTGAGCTGTCAGTGCCACTGCCTAATGGTCAGTGGAAATAAGTGTTCAGGTGTGAAATTTCTTATGATGTTTGAATAAGTCTCTGTACTGAAGGTTTGTCTTTCAGCATTCTTGTCTACTTGTGGAGTAATACAAAAAGTTCCAAAATGGTATTTAAGGGTATGATGTAATTTATAAAGAGTCTTGGAAATGTATTCTGGAGAAAAAAATTGTAATTTTTCAGTGGAAGACCACAGACTTCACACAGTTAATTGGAAATGTTTTACTCTTAGATGCTCAGCATTTAACAGACACTCCAGGAACTTAATTTTTCATATTAATAATTGGAAAAATCTCTTCTATTTTATTCTACTTGCAAAATGATTTCTTTATTATTTAGAAACAATACTATTCATAGCAAACTTCATTCTTTGTGATCCACCAGAATTATCAACAACTCAGCAGTGGTGTTCCAGTCATCCCTTCCTATCTGAATGGGGCACTTGCTTCTTTGCACCCTGTTGCTCTTAGTTCACATCTCCTCCTCCCTCTGGTTCTGAGTGGGCTACTTCAAGACTTAAAAGAAGAGTGTTTGAAAATGGGTCCAGGCAGTAATTGCAAGTGCATAGCTGTGCAGTTCAGGTAGAAATAATGATGCAGATGTTTGAAGAATTCTTGAAGAAGAGTTAGATAATGCTTTTAAATCTTCATTGGTTTTATACAGATTGTCTTTTAAGTCACTTCGCTATGTAAGGTGAATTTGTGGAAGGACAATGACATGTCTTGATATTTTTTTTCCTTTTTTTTTTAAACTAAGAGGAAGGTCAAAGGTGGTTTAAATGCTGTTAGATAGACGTGTCTAATCCTTAACATTTGCAGAGTTTAATTTCTTTGGTAATTAATTTCTTTAATTTCTTTCCCTTCTGTTAGATAAATGCATGAGCTCCTTGTTAGAAGTGGCCCTGTGTGGAAATGAGGAGCAGAAGCCCTTTGATTATAAGCTGAGGCCGGAGATCGCAGTCTATGTTGATTTGGCCTTGGGCTGTACCAAAGAGCCAGCAAGGAGCCTGTGGATCAGCATGCAGGACTATGCTGTCAGTAAAGGTAAGGGGTTGAAAGTACCTGTGGATGCTTAAAGCAAGTTAAGTGCTCCAGCTACACTCCTAGCATAATCCTACATTTTCTTTGGCAGCGATTTTTAATTATACAACATGATAAACCTAATTTACTATTATGTTCTGTGATCTTCCTTTTGCTTTTCCTGTTACTTTTGACACTGATTTCAGAGCTTGGCAAACATGTAGTTCAATGTTGTTTTCCCTCTGAACTGGTAAGAAACTCTTGTTTGCTTACTCAGTTGTTTTTTTCTGTTTTCTGAGTAGAGTAGGGTAAAACTTGCAATTAAAAAGAAAAATTAAAGGGGATGAGATGGGGGAAGGCAAAATAACTTCCAAAATATGTTAGGAATGGAATGAAGGAGTAAGTCAGCTTTTGTTTTTCAAGTCTCTGGGAGGCTGGTCCTACAGTAGTAATAGCTTTTCATGCTTATTGCCTGTAATATGAGTTTCCTGCTCGGTCTTTCCAGGTTCCTTTTATTGAGATCCACTGAGCATTGTAGTTTTACTGTAACTGCTGTATCCAGAGATCATTTTCTGTAGCTCTGGCCAAGCTGACCAGATGAAGAAAAGAAAAAATGGTATTGTGTGCCTGTGGAGAACAACACAGGGAATTCTGTTACAGGATTCCACAGAAGTGGGAATTGCAGTAAAAACAGTGCTGGTTGTCTGCTTGCAAAATCTGAGTTGAATGGGCTGAATCTGTATAATCAGGCTGTGGAACTGGGTTCCTTAGAAGTTGATAGGGATCTGCTCTGTTCAGCTGACTGAAGGTTGTGTGCTCATGTTAGTAGAGTGTCACAGGCAGTGTCATGGAACTTGCTGAGGAGCAGGTGTTTTAGACTAGACTTTCCTATGGCCAGGTACATTTTGTCATTTCTACAGCTGTTCACAAGGATTTATAGATAATATTTAACACAAAAATATACTGTGAACTTATTTGTAAAGATGGGGGACAGTAATTTTTTATTTCCCCATGGAGAATTGTGGTGCTTTGTGAAGGTTTGCCTGGCAGTTCAGTTATGTCATAGTGGAGCAATATTATTTTCATACTGGCTCTTTTTAAAGTGGGGGAAAGTTTTTTTGAAATTTAAAAGTCAGTTCCTTAAAAAAAATTAAATGGCTGAAGATATTTAATACAATATTGAAAAAAACAAGTATTTCTGTTTTTGGGAACAGTAGCCAATTTTGATAAATCATTTATATTTTCAGATTGGGATACTGCAACTTTAAGTAATGAATCCCTCCTAGACACTGTGTCCAGATTTGTCCTTGCAGCTCTTCTGAAACACACGAGTTTACTTAGTCAAGCTTGTGGTGAGAGCAGGCAAGTAACTCAAAGCTGCTATTAAAAATTCAGCTTGACTTTTTGAAAGGAAATTTGTGTAATTTTTTTTTTTCCTGTCTTGGATGTGGTTTCCTGCAGGTACCAGCCTGGTAAGGCCTTGGCAGAAGTTTACCGCTGTGTGTATAAAGTTCGGAGTCGCTTGCTTGCCTGCAAGAACATGGAGCTCATTCAGACCAGGTCATCCTCCAGAGACAGATGGGTAAGGCTCTCAAAGTACATATATTTGCAGTTCTTCTGGATTTACTGGCTATTTAGAAAATATTACATAATTGCCAGTATTTTTTTCTATCCTGCTGGAAAACCGTCACGAGTTTCCAAATGAAAATGGTCAGGTTATAATTAGGAATCCATTAGTCAGGAGTATGTGATATTGATTCAGTTCAAGGAAATGATTGGTTGGCATCATTTGACCCAAGCCCAGCCCCGAGCCTGGTTTTCCCTCTTCCCATCTCTAGAATGCTGGGCCACAGAAGCCCTACAGTTTAGCTGGAGATAGCTCAGCTGTGTTGGGCAGGCCACAGCTTTGTCTGGCTGCCATTCCTGAATCCAGCTGCATTATCTGGGCCTCTGATCTCTGAACCTCTCTCTTCCCTTTCCTTGCCTACCCCTTCTTCCTTCCTCCATGGCCACATTATCTTCTTAGTCCTAGCATTACTTAGGGCAGCTTGTCCTTGTCACCCGTACATGAATGTCTAATGTGAGAGCAGTGGGCCTGAAACTGGCAACTTCTGAAAAACCTTATTAAGCCAGATCAGCATTTATGATGAAAGTGTTCAGTGAATTACAGGACTGGGGCCTGTTTGGCAATACAAAGTATTACCTTGCTTAAAGCAGGTTTCTCTGATAGGATTTTTAATTGTGGTTTACAAGCAAGATATTTTTAATGAACAAAATTCTCGTGCAGCATCAGGATTAAGAGACTTTTTAGCTGTATTGTAACGCACTGGTGGTGCTCTTAAAAATAGTGTAGATATGTCTCGTACTTTTGGTTAATATTATGGGCATGTGTGTATCTTGCTCACTTCCTTTCTCAGGGTAGGGGTTTAACATACTTGCAAGAGGCTCAGCACTTCTGGAAGCATTGGGTGTGCATGCAGTAAGTTCTGTTACTCCCAGAAATCCTCAAACTTACAGATGCAATACAGCAAATCTGATATATGCAGTAGATTTGTTGCTCAGATTTAATGCCATTGGGAAAAAGTACCTGGTTTGCTTTTACACAGTATACCCAGGCTTATGGTTTCTGAAGGCCTTGGTGCTGAAGTGTCAAAAGTTTGACTGTAGAGTGGAAGTAAGCATTACAAGGAGATATTTTTCTGCAGATAATCTGAGTCACGGTTACAAAAGGAAAACTAAATTTTCCAACTTAACTATTTAAAACCTTGAATGTAAACTACTGTCTTCGTTGTATATTTCACACAGTATCAAAAGTACTTCTTGGTAGGAAGAAACCTCTTATTCAATGCCTATGTCCATGTACATTGATCTTTCATTTTGGTAAGAATTTCACTTCATGTGTGTAATTTTTTTAATTAAGATGCTAGATAACCAAGAATCTGCTGATGTTGATGCTCAAGAACATTCTTTTACTCGTACAATTGATGAAGAAGCAGAAATGGAGGAGCAGGCAGAACGTGACAGGGAGGAAGGACACCCAGAACAAGAAGACGAAGAGGAGGAAAGAGAGCATGAAGTTATGACAGCTGGGAGTAAGTACAGGTTATGTGTGTAAATCATGCCATGTCTTTTGGAAGGACAGGGTCTTCTTCACTCTGAGGTAAAATTGAAAAATTATTTAAAAGATTATGAAAGATCTCTCTGCATAAACATTTTGAGAGGTTTATTTTTATACAATGATGGTAGTGTTTTTTATAGTGCAGGTAAGTTTTTAGATACAAAGGAATGTGAATACTAAGTGAGTTCACTGCAATTCAGGCTAATAAAAGCCTGAAACTGTTCCAGTGTCAAATTGGAGATATTCTGATGTCTACAATACAGATTTACAGAAGCATTATTTTGATGTTGCCTTCTTAAGGCGTGGCGACCTGGTTCTAAGTCCGGCATGGTGACCCAATGCCCAGGGTCACTCGGTCCATAAGCTCTTGACACTAATGTGGTGGACAGCAAATGGCATTTATTAGGGGGTCTCAGGGGTTTATAAGGTCTTGGGCAGTCTGTGTCACTTCCTTCTGCTCACGTCCAGCTGGGTGTGGCCAGGGACGGAGCAAAGGTCAGACTGCAAAGTGAGAGAGGGGCTTCCTATCTACCCGTACAACTTGAGAATCTTCTGTTCGCGAATGCCCTGACTCTCCACATTTTATATACATCTGCTGAAAGGCAAATGTGAAATAATCTCTTTCTCTTTGATGCTATTGAAACATGAGTTAGGTTGCAGTAAGATACTGAAAGAGTTTTGGTGTTCTGTCAAAGTGCATTGTCCTTCATTTTAAAGTTAACTTTGTATAAATGTTTTATTTAACTTGTTTGCATGACTTCTTTTATGGCACTGTATTAGCATTGTATTCTCTTACTGTTAGAAAAATATTAGCTTTTCTTTATAGTGGAGCAGTTCTTGGCCCAAGATGTAGATGAATATTTTATTCTCTGTGGCTTTGTCTAGAAGCTAAGACTTTCTTTTTGTGTTGCATATTACAGAAATATTTCAGTGTTTCCTGTCAGCCCGTGAAGTAGCTCGCAGTCGGGATCGAGATAGGATGAGCACGGGCACGGGGACTAGAGCTGATGATCCACCTGCTCAATCCCAGCAGGAGCGAAGGATCAGCACTGATCTGACAGAAGGGCAGGATGTGTACACTGCTGCCTGCAACTCTGTGATCCACAGGTGTGCCTTGCTGATCCTGGGCGTGAGCCCTGCCATCGAGGAGCTGCAGAAGCGAAGGGAGGATGGGCAGCTCCAGCAGCCTCCCTCTGCTGCTCCAGAGGGCATCGGCCTCATGACCAGGTGGGCTTTGCTGACTCCTACACCATGCTTAACTCTTCTCTACTCCCTTTAGAATTGGTTATACAACCCCAGTTTTCCTCTGAGCATTGTTGCAGTTTTATTTAGAAGAAAATTACTGCTGAGAGCAGTGTTATGCTTCTGTTGAAAAGAGTGATTTTTCTCAATTTTTCTTGGCCATGCTAACCAAACCTGAAGAGTTTTATTCTGTGTGTACCCTATTTAAGTTTTAAAGTTGAGCTTAGTAGTAAGTAGTTCAGATCACTAAGTGTACAGACAGCATGAGGTACTTTGAAAAATTCTTCATTTTTTATGTTTGGATTTTTTTTTTTACCATGTTTGTGGTTTTTTGAACCATACCGATGTCCTAGATAGTAGTGTTAAAAAAAACCAACTGTGTATGTTTAAAACAAAAGATTCAAAGCCTATTATGACAAATGTGTTGTTCATGATTTATTTTTACAGATATTCCTATCATAGGCAAGGATAAGACTTGCTGTTAGGTGTCCTTTTTTGATATTTTAAATTAAGATATTGATGGGAAAGATATTAAGATATTGAGGAGGAAAATTATATATATTCAGTACCCTTTTATTCTTTTTGCCTCTTTTTGGAAATCTAGTCCCTAAAGCACGGTTGGCTGCCTCTGTCATTGTGAAAGTGGCTTTCATCTCCAGCATATCAACTTTAGGATGCATTTTTTGGGTGGGTTTTTAATAAGTTCAGTGCTTTTTCACCCACTTACTCTGTCTCTGTTTCTCGTCCTCTCAGAGTGTTTCTGTTACTCTGTGTAATACTTATGAAGGCTCTAGAGCAATCACTCATTTGAGGTTGACATTTGTTCACTTGACCAGTAAGGCTGTTAAGAAGTAACAGAATTTACTAATACCCTTTTAAAATATAACTGAAGTCATCAGACCACTCTTTTCCTCTTTAATGTGGTCTTGTGATGTTCTGTGATAGTCTCCTCCCAAATAAAACTGTGGCAGCTGCTAAATTTGGCTATCTTACCTTTGTGTAATATCAGCATTTTTTTTTCTCTGTGTGTGTGCACACGAATGTGTGTGCACCTGGAGCAGGAGTGAAAGTCTTACAGCAGAAAGTCGCTCAATCCATGCAAACTCGAGCTACAGACTGATGAAGTCAAGAAGTGAATCTGATTTGTCTCAGCCAGAATCAGATGAGGAAGGTTATTCACTGGTAAGTAAACCAGTAAGATGTATTTAGGGGTTGTCAATAGAATGTTTGGATGGGAGGTACATCTGAAACATTTGTTTAACTCTGTGTTTCGGTACCTTAATTCATCATTGTTAAGAGGAAGCACTAAAGGTAAAAAAAATTTGAAAAAATTATAGCTCTGTCAACTGTCTCACTTTTATGTTGAGGGATGAAATGTAAATACTCTAATATTATGCACCACATATGATCACCTGGGGAAATGAGGCTTTTATTATTCTTTTAATTTAGAGTGGAAGACGAAATGTTGATTTGGATTTGGCAGCATCTCATAGGAAGAGGGGTAAGTTCTCTTGTTTACCTAGTGAATACTAACCTGATAAATGTTAGGAGTGTCTTAAGTTGAACTATGTTTGCAATTGCATACAGTTTATAGTTACATAGCAGGTGTTAAAACTGAGCATTTAAAAATAGCATTTAGAATAATTGTTACCCACTCTGTGTTGTGTGAACTTCTGTTGTTTTGTGGCTTGGTTATAGTATTTCCTTGGTTATTACTCTTCATTCTGGTTTCTGCAATTGTAATGCTCTTTTGAAACAAGTGAGGTTTCCTGTTAAATGAGTCAGAAATCTGCATTCTGTTTTCACTCATGTGACTTCAGGAATAAAAAATTGTGAGAGAAGCTTATGTGGAATGTTCCATTCTTGTACTAACAACGAGCTTTTACCATAAAATGTGCTTCAACCTGGAGAGCTTGTATTCAGAAGACTGCTTTACTTTGATCCTTTGGACACCAGCACATCTACAGAACCAAGCAGCCACATTTCCTGTTGCTCTTTGTTACTGCTTCATACTGGGGAATCTCAATGAGCTCCCTGATAGAAGGTGGTGGAGAGACTAAAAAGTCCCACTGCCATCTGGATGATGCAGAATCTGCCTGAGAATCATGAGTCAGGTCTGCTGTATCTGTAAAAAGCATGGGATTATGCAAACAGGAATTAGGTTGAGTTATGATATTCCTCAGTAACAGAAGCCTCAATACTGTTGCGTGAGGTAAGAATTCTGGTTTAAAAGGCTTAATCATTGAGCAGAATACTCAGAGGTTTCATGCCTTTGAAAGTCTTTTGGAATTGCAAAGGGTGTTATCAGTGGCAACACTCACTAGATTTCAGTATTTAATGTGGAAAGTGATGCCTTGTCCATGCATAATCAGTTGAATCAGTTGAGCAAATAAAGAAATGCACTAGAGCTGCTTTTACTGTGACAGCAGATGTATCATGGCATTCTCAGGGTTAGAAGATCTGTCAGAAGGCCTCTGTCAACCCCTGATCTGCAGGACATTATTTGAAGTTGACATTTTTAGCTTTGCCATTACTCTGACACAGAACTCTGCATTTGATATCATCTGTGTCCTAAGAGTAACCTAGGAAATAATCTTAGATTAGGTCTCAGGTACAATATGTCTCATGTATTATGGTTCCTGGACTGTTGCTTAGGCCAATGTTACTTTTGTCACAAGCCTCAGGAAGTGAGGAATAGTGCAAGAGTAGACTTCATCAAAGCTTTTATTACAGCAAGAAGATTCTCTACGAGGTCTGGACCCTGAGAAGAAATGGGTAAATACAGTGAATCTGTCCAGAACCTAAAAAGACGCTCAAATAGCTCATTTGCAAACTGAACACTGTCACAACGTGTACAGATGCCACTGTTTTGGTACTGGAAGGCTTCCTTGGGAGTTAGCACACAGTAATGCAAGCTTGTCTGCTTGTGCTGGTGGTACATATGCCAGTTTTGGTTGATAACCAGTGCCAGATCAGAGAATGCATCTATAGGAAAACATTGCTCGTACATCTGTCAAGGTCAGGAAAAGATCTACAAATACTTGTGTGATAAATGGGTGGGCTGTTCAGCTCAGTGCTTTTTATGGTGTTTTGTCTCTTGTGACACATCTGTTTTGTTAATCCTAGTTATCTCCTAGAACTGAAGCATGTCCCAGTGTTTGGTGAGGGTGTAACTTGCAGCTTTTTTGGATTGTCTCCCTTGTTATGTGGCCAGCACAGTGCAGTGGCAGCTGTGGATGTTTGGTGACTCCCCTTCAGTTTTGTCTTAATTCTTGTGGTGTGCTGTGACCGATAAAATAATATGAGTTCCTATGGTCTTTTCGATGAGTATGGAAGGAAAAGCATTCTCTTTTAACTTCATTAACGTTGTAGCCACTCAGTCCAATCTTTATTCTAATTACCTTCTTAAATTATTCTGTCTATGCAGAAAGAGAACTGGGCTATTCCTGCTTCAGCCTGAGGATCCTTTGAGTATCTTGTTCCCTGCTATTATTCAGTTGTTTCTTTATTAGTAAGCCTTTCCTTCCATACATACAGAAAAAGTCTTTTTGAGTAATTTTGCAGTAAGGGATAATGAGCATCACATTGCTCTTTCCCCCTTGTATCTAAGCCTTTTATTTTTTCTGTTGCTTAGATAAATTTTTTCAGTTTTGCAGATCCAGAGAGTGTGCCTGCAGATGTTGTACATGTTGTGTACAGTGCCTGTGGGGTGCTGTGCACCATGTTATGTGCACTGCAGTAAGGAAAGCACAGCCAGCAGGGCAGTCACAAACAGCCACAGATCAGTGAGAGTCCTCCACTCTTGGCTTTTTATCATCTGCAGCTTAACTCAGTGAATTTCAGTGTACTTGTGTGTACTGCTGTGCCTTACTAACACAGCTGGGTACTCCAAAAAAAGCAGCAACTTAAGTGAAATCCAGATGGAATTGAAATATTTTAGTGTACCTGTAATAATGAATTCTGCCTTTGAAAATTGACAAATAAGGCTTAAGGAAGGGACTTGAACCTACAAGTCAACATACATACACATGAGTGCATACAGCTGTGCTACAGGGGATTATTTCTTTTTTCCTTAAAGGTGAAGAATTTAGAAAGATTGGTATCTAGGCTGTATTCATGCCAAACAAGAGTAAATATTTTTTCCTCATTCCTTACTGCTTGGTATATCATAATTGAGATGAGACTGATTGTTTAAGTCAGAATAATATGAGGCAGAGATTTTATGAGTGTGTTACCTTCTGTTTCAAATGTGTGCTTTTGTCTTCTGCTTCTTATGTGGTGTAGTGTATTTACTCCTTTTTGGCCAGTTGAGTCCCAGAAAAAAGAAGAGCTTCAAGCAAGTAACTGATGGCATGTTTATTTTTTGTCTCTATAGCTTCCCTACATAGCTTCCTTTGTTCTATAAAGTGTGCATTGCAGCTGTGCCACATTCATTTAGAAAGCTCATTATTACAAGCTGGCTTATAAGGACAAGTAAAGTTGTTGTTTTACTGTAAGCTTCAGGTTTATTCATCTGTGCAGCTCTGCTCATGTGATTGTGCAGGCTTCTGGAAGCGCTGGACTGCAATCGATTCTGTGTGATTGATGGTACAGAATCAGAATCAAGCTGAGCTCCAATGTAGTCACATATTTGATTATTCTGCTAATATGTAGTATGTTCAAGAGGGAAGGATTTCAATTCTGGAGTATTCTCCTTTGATTTCTGATATTTGTGTTTAAACTCTCTCAATTATAACTTCTATTGTTCTACATTTAATCCATAACTCGTAATCATTGCACTTTTCTCCAAATTAGAATTATTTTTACATTGGTTTTATATTTAAACATTCTTGCATTTTGTACTAAAACAGTTAGCTGAGATGTCATAGTTTCTTCAAATATGAAATGGTTTAGGGATTTATTAATATGTGGTTGGGCTTCTTATAAGTTTTGTTGCCTATCAAAACTAAATTTTCTTCTGATGTTCTGTAAACCTGTTAAAGATTTCCTTTAGCTTTGATTTAAGCCACTGGAATTGGCTTTTGTTTCTTGACAAATGCTTTGCTTCTGTGCTGTGGCATAGTGCAGTGTGGGGCAGGTGGAGGGGAGGAAGCTGAAGTCACTGTGGGGTGCTTTGAGCTCTCCTGCTGTACAAAGGCTGGAGGGCTGATGGGGCTTTTGGAAAGAGCTGTTGCTCTGTAGGCAGTGTTTTGTGGACTAGGAAAGGGTTTAGCTGTGCTGCTTTGAGTAATCTGAGGCTTCATTTATCCTCTCCCCTGGCCTCTGTTCACCATGCACTTGCCAGGAAACTGCTTCCTACATGCAACCGAATATTTTAGCACCTGTTTGTTCTGTTCTGTCTTACTTATGTTTCTCACCAGCCACTTCCCCATGTAACTTAGATTTTAAAGAAAAGCTTTTAAGCAACTATTCTAACAGTTGATGTTAAAATTAGAGTAAAGGTCATCTTTTCGTTTTTAAATATTATTGCCAGGTATCAATTGTAAAGTTGAGTAACAGAATTTCTTTACTTTTTTTCACAGTAAAGATGATAAAATTGGTTGTTCTCTGTAAACCATGTAGTCTTACTGTGTTATGTAAAGCAGCAGAGATTAGGAAATTAGATTGCACTTTGAAAAGAAGTGTTTGAGCATGATCTTTACATTATCCAAAATAAACTTGAGTCTGTATGACCTGAGTACTGTGACGGCTCTTCCTGAGGCCATAACAGTCTGCTTAGTAAGGAATACTATGGAAATGCACGTTAGCACTATTTACTGAAAACACAATGGGATGTGAAGAGGTTTTCATAATTTGTAGCCCTTACAATTAAAGTTTTGGCAACTAAGTGAAGGCAACCTGGTTGACAAAACAGAAGCGAAATTTCACATTATTTTGAATTTGTGAATTGCATGAAGGTGCAAGTTGTGACCTGCATGTGCTGACTCATTGGCGGAGTAACAGCATTTTGCCTTTACTTCAGGAAAAAAGTGATGTAGGTTGCTAGGAAAGCTAGCCCAAGTTCAAAACTGCTGTGTCTGTCTTTGCTTGTTCTGTGGGCAGCTGCTGTAGGGAGGCAGCATTTAAAGGAGGCCCTGTAATTTGGATCTGGCAGTTACTATTGGAAGTCAGGTTTACTGTTAAAAGCAACCTTTGGACAGATGAATTCCTATGACTTTGTGTGACTTTTCTCTGAAAATGGCTATGTTTAATAATGGTGGAAGCTGATACCCTGCAGAAAGATGTTTAAAACTGAAGTAATACAGATTTTTATGAGTACTGTGAGCAGTTTGTGATTCTCCAAATTATAACTTACTGTACACAAGGTAGATAAATATTTAAACATTTTTTGTACGTTATGTAAATTATTCAAACTAAAATTTCAAAGTGAGTGTAAACACAGTTTAGGTTTCCACAGAGGTCTCCAGACACTGTCTCTCTGTACAGATGGGAAGTTCTTCTGAGCAGGATGTGCCCTCTTGTAATACTTTGCATGGCTCCAAGTGGGCAAACAGCACTTACAGAAGGAGGAAAATACTGACTGATGCCTATCAATTGACTCCTAATGAAGTTATGGCTTGAGTGGCATGGCACTCATTTGTGGCAGGGAGAGAGTTCTAGCAAAACTCTCTTGGAAATTTGGTCAGACCTATGGTGCTAAATTCCAGTGCTGCAGAATAATGGCTGATGCTCGTTTGAAGAAGTCCATTTATTACTGGTAGTAAAGTTTCAGGTAATGACATGCTGATGATAGGAAATACTTGAATAGACTTGTGAAACTGCCACATGGCAGAGATCTAACACTTATTCTAGAAGTGTTTTAATAAACATGTATCTATCTTGAGTCAGAGTTCCCTTTAGTCTAAAAAATTTTCTGTTCTCTTCTGCAGTCAGGAATTCTGTAAATATTTCATTCAAAATAACATTGTGCTTTTTCAAAACTATGAAATACAGTGGCTTGATTAAAATCCACTCTTGCTTTATGTTTAAAGCTCAAAGGAAACATCCAAGTGCATAAGTTTTGTTGGTAGAAAATCTTTTCTTTACTGTTATGTCATTTAGCTGCAAAGCATTTTTTATTCAGTGTTCTTCCAGCTTTAAGCTGAGCAGTTTGAGTGGCTTCTTTTTGGTTTTTTTTTCACATGGCAGCTTGTTACAATAGTGCTGAACATTTAAAAGAAATACAGCCTTTTCTTTAGGGAAATTGCTGTAAATTTAAATCAAGTGTTTTGCTCTAAGTTGCTTAATGCATGGTATAAATAACATGAATATTCGTTTTCCACCTGTGTCAGTAGCAGCAGCTCAGTCTTCACCTACTGCCAAAATGTGTTACCTGAGTTGGAGTTGATGAGACTTCCTTGTGTGTCTCTTTAGGAGCAATACACAGCCAAATGGAATCTCTGAGTGACTCATGGGTTCGACTGAAACACAGCAGAGATTGGTTGTACACATCCTCCTACTCATTTGTTGAGTCTGATTTTGACCTCTCAAGATCCCTTGGAGTCCATACTTTGATTGAAAACGCTGTCAGTTTTGTAAGTGGAGATGTGGGAAACTCCCCAGGATTTAAGGAACCAGAGGAAAGTATGTCCACCAGTCCACAAGCATCAGTAATTGCAATGGAGCAGCAGCAGTTGAGGGCTGAGGTAATTTTCACTTTTACAGCTCTTCTTATTCTTCATACATTATGCTCATTCTAGGAATTTTTTTTAAACAGTGTCCACATTCTATCTATTAAAGTAATTTTTCCTTCTTTTCTGTTAAATATCTTAATTGGAACTGGGAACGTTATGTAAACAAACTAAAACAAAACTGAAAGTGTTCAAACAAAACTGAAAGTGTTCCCTTTTAGAAAAAGTACATGAAGGAGAAAACAGTGACCTCATTCATCTTTGCTTACAGTTCAGCATAATCCACTTTCCATTTCTAAGGGTACTGGCTATTAGGTAATATTGTCTTTTGCCTGCCTTTACTTTTAGCTTCGTCTGGAAGCACTTCATCAGATTTTGGTGCTTCTGTCAGGAATGGAGGAAAAAGGCTGTGTGCCATTAATGGGAAGCCGCCAAGTACCTGGATTTCAGTCTTCTTCACTGCTTACTTCTGTTAGACTCCAGTTTCTTGCTGGCTGCTTTGGTCTGGGCACTGTAGGACATGCAGGGGCCAAAGGAGAGAGTGTAAGATTGCATCACTACCAGGTGTGTACTTCAGCAGTTTCTGCTGTTTCAATAACCCAGTGATAAAAATGTCTCAGTTTTTATAATCTTATTTGTTTGTTTGGCCCAGGATGGTATCAGAGCAGCCAAGAGGAGTATTCAAATTGAAATCCAGGTGGCTGTGCACAAAATTTACCAGCAATTATCTGCTACTTTAGAAAGAGCTCTGCAAGCTAATAAGCATCATATAGGTAAGTGAAAAGCAGATTTGCAAACCAGATGTTCTCTAATGTACAGTAGAACAGCTTGTATGTTTTCCAAGGCAGACTTTGATATTAGTGACCAGAATTCACTGAATCACCTATCTGACTTCTTTTCCTGAAAGAGAAATCTGCATTGGTTGGTAGAACACAGTGGCTATTATTACCTGGGTTGTTTTGGTGTTTCACTTTGAGAAAAAATGTGAAAAAAGTCCAAAATGAAGGATTTTACCCAGTTACCTTTATCTTAGAGAGAAGATTCTGGTTTGAGTTTTAGCCTCAGAATATTAAATCACAAACTAGATCTGCGTGCTACTCTTTCTTGGACAATTTTGACACAGTTATGTTGAGCTAAAGAAGAGTGCAGTGGTTCCTCAGAAAGACTACCTCAAAGTGTCTGACAAAACTCACTTTTTCTTTGAAAATTTAATTAATGACATTATATTTTAAAAATGATTTGCTGATCTTCTGTCTTAGTATTCTTACTCTGAACATCTTATTAATTAAAACCAACTTTATTTTAATCTTAGAAGCACAGCAGCGTCTTCTGTTGGTGACAGTCTTTGCTCTCAGCGTGCACTATCAGCCTGTTGATGTCTCCTTGGCCATTTCCACGGGGCTGTTAAATGTGCTGTCCCAGCTGTGTGGCACAGACACCATGTTGGGACAGCCCCTGCAGCTGCTGCCCAAAACTGGGATTTCTCAGCTCAGCACAGCTTTGAAAGTAGCCAGCACGAGACTGCTGCAGATCCTGGCTATCACCACAGGGTGAGTGTCCCTTGCTTTTGGGAAACTTCATCACTGAGCTTATCAGCACCCTTGAAAAATGTGTGAGCTTTCATTAGAACAGTAAATGTTGCTCAGAAACATGTAAGTGAAGGGGGTGGGGGAGAAGAGTAGTCACATTATTCATAGGAAAGATACATGTAAGGCTAACAAACATTTTTCACTTGGAGTGTTTGAACTGGAATAGTCAGAACTTAGTGACCTGTAAACACTGTATTCTTGTAACCCCCACTTTGCTACTTCAGCTTTGTGTGGAGGTCTGTTCAGTTGTGATAAGACTTTCTGTTGCTGTGGAAAAGCAGTACTGATAATGTGAGAGTTTCTCGGAGCAGGACTTAGTGCTTCTTTCCAGAATATAAAGAATTTTCTGAGGAATAGTGCTAGACCATGGGACAGCATGCAAAATCCTTGCAATACTTAAATATTTATTCTTACTCAGTAAAGAAAACACAAGTGGAGAAGGTGTTTTCTAGTTGAAGTGAGAGTTTTGTTGGATGTTCAGTACATGCACCTTCCTTTCAGTCTTTGTACAAAACATTGCATTTACCTGCCGAATCTTTTATGTAAAAAAGTCCAATAATCCTACACCAAAAAAATCCCCCAAACCGAAACAGCACCCTCTGTATAGAAATTGCAGTGGAATCATGTTTAATTAATCGAGTTGTTCTTCTTTACCCTAGAAAGTACTGAAAACTTATCCTTTGACTCCAAAGATTAGGACTGTTTTCATTTGTATTAAAAATAGGGTTGAAATAATAAAAAGAATTTAAGCCTGTAATGGAGGATGGGGAAAAGTAACCTTCTGCTATTACTGTTCCTTAGATCAGCTCTCAAGTACTCTTAATTTTCTTTTTGTGTGTGTACAGAACCTATGCAGATAAACTGAGCCCAAAGGTGGTACAGTCCTTGCTGGATTTATTATGCAGCCAGCTGAAGAACTTGCTGTCACAAGCTGGTGTGATGCTGATGGCTTCCTTTGGAGAAGGGGAAGGTGAGGAAGGTGAAGTGGAATCAAAAAAGGCAGATTCAAATGGGGATAACGAGAAGAGAGACTTCAGAGGTAATTATCTTACATAATTTCTGTAAAAAGTCTAAAATACCAGGAAACATAATAGAAGAAAGCACTGAATGCTGAGGTGCTCATCCACTCCATTGTGTGTTGGTTTTTGTTGGGTCGTTTTTAATTCTGTAAATTAGATTAAAGTCATCAAAGGATTTTGTGCTCAGTTGAGATTTACACAGAATTGATGCACAAAACTGCAAGGACAGGAGCAGGCTGAGAATAAGAATTACTTCATTGTGCTTGGAATTACGAAGAGAATATAGTTTTCCTTAAAAAATGAGTTGGTGGTCGTAGTGTTTGTCATAAATGTGGTAATAGGAATTTAATTATCTAAATAAATAAATACAGGAAATTATTGTATTTGCTTTGTATTATGCAGTTTTGCAGTCCGAGTGGATGGCAAGAAAGTGACACTACTGTGCCATATGGGAAAATCCACAACAAAAGATTTCAGTATTTTCTGAAATACTGGTATCTTCACATAGCTTACAATCCCTTAATGAGCATTTTGAATTTTGGTGGAAATTGCTTTTGAAGAATTTTTAGTTGTAGCGTGGTTTTAAATGTATATATATGTTTTTGTTTGTGCTTTTAACTGTCTTCACTTTAAAATAATGCAATGTCTGATGAATTAGTAAGGTAATTAATCAGGAATTAGAATATGAGGTCTTCCCACAGAGATCTCCCTCCCTTACCTTGGCCCACAAAAGTTTAATGTTATTTTCTCTGCATGTCTTGCTGAGGAGCAGGAGTTGAGAGCACAGCTTGGTGGGCACCAGCCAGCTAAGGTTAACAGCCAGCCACCATGTAGTAACTGATCTTTGTGCTTTTACCTGTAGAACAGGTTGTTCCTGGTAACCAGGGCTGCCAGTCAAGTTGGAATATTAAGGCTGTAAATGAAAACTTTTGCTTTAACTTCCTAGCTGCCCTCCGAAAGCAACATGCAGCAGAATTGCACCTGGGAGACTTTCTTGTTTTCCTGCGTAGAGTTGTGTCTTCAAAAGCAATTCAGTCCAAGATGGCATCTCCAAAGTGGACAGAAGTCCTTCTTAACATTGCTTCCCAGAAGTGTTGCTCAGGTATGATCCTGTCAGAATGTGCTCCATGGTTACTTTGCATTTCTGTAGTGAAGTTCCAAAAACTGAGCCCTGTTAGAACACGTATTACATAGTGAGTTCCTAGTGAACAATTCAAACCAACTGCGGTGAAGGTGTACAGGGGTTACACTCTGGGGCACTGGGGGCACGGAACCAGGGGCAGGCCTGAAGCTGAAGTAATTTGTTGTTGTTCCATCTCCAGGAGTTCCCTTGGTTGGCAATTTGAGGACTAGACTGCTTGCACTTCATGTACTAGAAGCTGTGCTACCTGCATGTGAATCTGGTGTTGAAGATGATCAGATGGCTCAGGTCTTTATATTTTGTTATAAACTTTCACATTTCCTCAGAAATCTCTTAAACTGCTAAATGTTTCATAGATTTCAAAATCCAAGTCAAACAAGGCTCAGTGTAGTTACTTGTTAATCTAAGAACACTAAATATTTAGATGTTTATACCTACAAAGCAAAGTAAAACAATATAATGTTGCTGTTGTCCTCATGTTGGTGTTAAAATGATCTGAATTGTATCCCAATGCCCCAGGTTGTTGAACGGTTGTTCTCACTTCTGTCTGACTGCATGTGGGAGAGTCCCATAGCCCAGGCCAAACATGCAATTCAAATCAAGGAGAAAGAACAAGAAATAAAGCTCCAGGTAACAGTGCTTGTACTTTGTCTTGTGACTGAATGCAGCTGAATTACGTTTACCACAGATACTTTGTTCTATTCCTCGTAGAAGCAAGGAGAATCTGAGGATGAAGATGAGAATCTTCCCATCCAGGAAGTGTCCTTTGATCCTGAGAAAGCTCAGTGCTGCATAGTGGAGAACGGGCAGATTCTAACTCATGGAAGTGGAGGCAAAGGATATGGCTTAGCTTCCACTGGAGTTACTTCTGGGTGTTACCAGTGGAAGGTAGGTTGCATAAATGTGTATTTCTTACCTTCTCTCTCATAGTTTTGGAAATGTGCAATGTTTTATTCACAGCAACTGCGTGTGTTTTTCACTTATGACATGATTCTTGAGTAAATGGCAGTGTTACATTTATGGTTGGACTCAATAATTGTAAGGATGTTCTCCAACCTAAGTATTCTGTGATTTTTCAGTGCCCAGGGAAGAGTTTCTATCTGCTTTTGAGTGGTGGGATTTGAGTATTTCAGCATGCAGGTTGGAGACTGTGAACATGTGTTATGTGTTATTAGAGGTAATGGTAGTTGCCCCTGAGGTCTGTAGTCAGCATACATGTGCAGTTTTGCAAAACTTACCTACTGAATTATGTAGATTTAGGATTTTTTTGTAGAAAAACATTTCACAAAGCATGTTGTTTTCCTGCAAAAAAAGACACATCAGCCTGACTGACGAGAACAGTGTTAAATACATCATTTGGAGGGATTTTTTTTAATGGTTTTAGCATATAAACTTACTGTTTTTCTTATTAAAAGCTTCTATGAAAAACAGTTAAAAGTACACATACATATATGTAAAGAAGATTTTCATTGCTTTGTTGTGTTACAGTGTATATTCCTGACGTTTTTCCCTGTGTTTGTTTTGCCTCTTAGTTCTACATCGTGAAGGAGAACAGAGGCAATGAAGGCACTTGTGTGGGAGTGTCTCGCTGGCCCGTGCATGACTTCAACCATCGCACTACCTCAGATATGTGGCTCTACAGAGCCTACAGTGGCAACCTGTACCACAATGGAGAGCAGACTTTGACTCTGTCCAGCTTTACCCAAGGAGATTTCATTACATGTGTGTTAGATATGGAAGCAAGAACTATTTCCTTTGGTAAAAATGGAGAGGTATGTAACATAATTAGTTTTTTGATGGGTTTTCTTCCAAAGGTAGTATGGCATGGATAAGCGTGAGAGTTAAAACATTTGGCAGTTTCAGTACTTAGAAGATTTATAATACAAACATAACTTTCTCATGTTTCATGTTTTTGCTTGTTAGGGTGTTCTAAGATTGAGGGCTTTTTCTTTTGCTTCTTCCCTAGGAGCCAAAACTAGCTTTTGAAGATGTGGATGCAGCTGAGTTATATCCTTGTGTTATGTTCTATAGCAGTAACCCAGGAGAGAAGGTAACTGAAATGTTCATCTGTGGAGGTTTACTGGTTTAGACTGGTATAGAGTCAGTATTCATCAGAGCAGCCTCTGTGGTGCTGCTTTACATTATTGACCAAAACAGTGTTGCTAATACATAGTGTTTCAATTATTGTAATCTATTGTAAATTTAAAATGTATTTTAGTATTTAGAATAGATTTAAAGGCTTCATGTTCCACACAAAATATTCTATTCCCCAGAAACAGAGGAGAGCGTAGTATTAGGATCTCTAGATAGTCTTGTGTGAGGAACTAGGAAATACGTAGTTTCAGCATCCTTGAGTCTGAAGGATGGAGGTTTTGCTCACTGTTAAGGTGGATTTCCTAGGGATTCTGAGGGGAAAAAAGACAGTGCTAGTAATTATTTCTATTCCAGGCCACTCCAGTATTTATAAGGAGAACTTATTGAGGTATGTTGATAATTTGTAAACTGTTCTCTTTAAACAGGTGAAGATCTGTGATATGCAGATGCGTGGGACACCAAGAGATTTGCTGCCTGGTGATCCCATCTGCAGTCCTGTTGCTGCAGTGCTGGCAGAAGCCACGATCCAGCTCATTCGAATCCTGCATCGCACAGACCGCTGGACACACTGCATCAATAAAAAAATGATGGAAAGACTGAATAAAATCAAAACATGTCTTAAGGAAACAGGTCAAAAACTGAAGAAAAGTCGCTCTGTTCAAAGCAGAGAAGAGAACGAGGTGAGAGAGGAGAAAGAAAACAAAGAGGAGGAGAAAAGCAAGCACAGCCGCCATGGCTTGGCAGAGCTGTCAGAGCTGCAGCTGAAGATGCTCTGTGTGGAGGTGTGGCCTGTCCTGGCAGTGATTGGAGGGGTGGATGCTGGGCTCAGAGTTGGAGGTCGATGTGTGCACAAGCAAACGGGCCGCCATGCCACCCTGCTGGGAGTGGTGAAGGAGGGCAGTACCTCTGCCAAGGTCCAGTGGGATGAAGCAGAGATTACAATCAGGTATGCCCATTTCCTACACTTTTTGCTGTGTAGTGGTAGTGGTTTGTGGTTGGAAATCCTCAGAAGAAACCTATCCTTTATATTAGAGTCATGCTGATAATTACTTTAAGTGTAGACTTAGTGGTATTGAAATTAATACTGCCTTGAGGTAGTGTTCATTCGTTCTCCCACCTGCCTTCGAGTGTTCAAGGCTGGAAGGAGATGCTCCTTTTCCCACCCATCTTGCAGACAAGCTTTCAAAGGGAAAGCACCTGGAAGGAAGCTGAAATGAAGCTTCTCTGAGCTTCTTGGTGCTTTCACAAGAATTGCCTGTGTTTTTGTGTGGAAAAGATTTGATTAACTTAGTTTGTTGAACTCCTTCTGCCTATAGCTGAAGAAGTCTTTTGAAGAAATTGAGCAGTGACTTTTTATTTTTCTTTTCTCTGCCAGTTAAAATTACATTCTGAAATAGCTGAGGTTTTAATAGCTTCGCTTTTCTGGCTGTTGCAACATGATGTCTGTTTTGTCTTTGCAAAGGCTTGGTCCCTTCCAATGTGCAGTTGATTTAGTTCTAGGTATAAATTTTTTCAAGTATGCCCATGTGACAGTATAGCCCTTAAAATAATTCAAAGTTTTATTTGAGTAATGTGGAATAGCACTTGATCATAAGCAAGCTTTTGATAAAGCATTTAATTAGGTTCATTTTTCACCTTTTTAATTAAAACTGGGCTAAAGCTTGCTTTCATTTTTAGGTAGAAGTTTACAATGTAAGATTGGAAAACTTTTAGGGATAATAAAAGGAAGACTTAAAAGTCATTTATCTGCTGGATGTATGGAAAATACAAGGCTGGTGAATTTTTGTCCCGCTTCAAGTGAAAATTAGTCAAGTGTAACAGTCCCAAATAGTACCATAAAATATCCCTGAATATAGATGGACAGGTAGATAAATGTGTCTGTTAGGTTTTCTCACCTGTGTTTTTCAAAGGTCACTGTCCTCTCTGGGCGGTCTGTCCTGACACACAGGGACAGAATTGTCCTGAGCTCTCAGTAGTGTGCTCGTGGTGATGAATAGCTGAGTCAATCAAAGCTTTTCCTTAATGTTTAAAAGTTTTCTTTATAAGCTTTATACCTGTTAAGATTCAGGTATGATGATAACATTTACCTTCAGATAGTTTTTCGTAATAAAAGTCTGTTACATATTTCTGATAAGTAATAAATCCAGAGCCTGTGTTAGCACAGAATGGATAGCTTCTGTGGGGCTTCTGGGTTTCAGTGCTTGTTGTTGAAAACCTGTGTATGCTTTATTGCATTTGCTTTGAAACCATATCTCCCTGTTTTCTGATCATAACCTCATTTTCCCCTGTTTGCATTTAATTTTTAGAATTGGTTTGTTTTATTAAATATATTTTGCATCTTATTTGCCTACATTACTTCCTGAACTTTCCTTCTGTCTCTCCCTCACTTGCTTTTTCCTGTGTCATTCTGATCTTTATTAAAGCTTCCCAACTTTTTGGTCGCCTAGTGATACTCCGTTGTATAATCTGGAGCCCTGTGAGCCACTGCCTTTTGATGTTGCAAGATTTCGTGGGCTGACAGCTACTGTGTTACTGGACCTTACCTATCTGACTGGCATTCATGAAGATACGGGAAAGCAAAGCACCAAGAGACATGAGAAAAAACACAGACATGAATCTGAAGATAAAGGGGAAATGGACCAGAAAATGGAGGGTGACATTGGATCAGATACACGATTAGGCCAGAGTGCTGATGATAACAAAGGACACGGTGCTACAACCTCTAAGTCGGAAAATGAAATTGTTTCCTTTTCTCTAGAACCATCAACACTAGGTATGGAATCCCAACACCAGCCTGCTGAAGGAAGAAAAAAGAATCACGAGCACACCCCACGAAGTCATGATATAGTGCAGTCAGAAATCCGAGCTGTACAGCTGTCTTACCTTTACCTTGGTGCTATGAAGTCACTTAGTGTTCTTCTTAGTTGTAGTAAGTATGCTGAGCTGCTGTTAATCCCCAAAGTGCTGGCAGAGAACGGGCACAACTCCGACTGCGCGGGGTCGCCGGTGGTGCACGAGGACGTGGAGCTGCGCGCGGCGCTGCAGTTCCTGATGCGGCACATGGTGAAACGCGCCGTCATGCGCTCGCCCATCAAGAGAGCCCTGGGGCTGGCGGACCTGGAGCGGGCACAGGCCATGATCTACAAATTGGTGGTTCATGGGCTCCTGGAGGACCAGTTTGGTGGCAGACTTAAACAAGGTACATTTTCAAAATGAGATTAAAATGAATAGAACAGTGATAATATAGTTAACATGGTCTTGTCAATTTGTAATGGTTGTACTTTGGGGGAATCTTAATTGGACTGAGAAATTTTACAGAACTCTGTTTACTGTTTTATAGATATAACACTGAGTTTTTTGGCCTTTTTCCTAATTCCTTATCTTAATAAAAAATGAATGCATAGCAATCAGAAATAAGTTTTTAATGTCTTTAACATTTCTAAAAATGATCAATGCTCTGTATACTTGTCAGAAGGATTTGCAATTCTTCTAAACAAATAATAAAAACCCCTTAAAAAATGCTACTTGCACAGCTGAGTTAAAAATAGGTTTATAGTTAATCAGCTGTACTTTTATCTAAGACCTCTTCCCCTTTTGCCTGTTTTGAGAATAATCCAGCCTGTTACAACCATAAATCTGAATGTCATAAACTTTTGCATAAGTAAATGGTTTGTTTGCTATTCACCTTGTATCCCTGTGAGAACAGCAAGAGCTCCTGGACTGATTTCTTTACTCAAGTCCATGAGTTAGTGGCAGAATGTGCACACCCTTTCTTTTTCTGGGATGAATTCTAAATAACAATAGTTACTTTTGAAAGTTTAGCCATGGCTACTGCTTTGATCTGCACAATTAATGTTGCTGTAACATCCTTATTTTTCTGTTGCAGAAGTGGAGCAACAAGTAGAAGAAGGTGATCAGTCTCAGCAAGCCCAAACACCAGTTACAACCAGCCCTTCTGCTTCTAGCACAACGTCTTTCATGAGCAGCTCTCTGGAGGATACCACCACTGCTACTACTCCAGTGACTGATACAGAGACAGTTCCAGCATCAGAGTCACCTGGTGTTATGCCTCTCAGTCTGCTGAGGTAAAAAATCCTTTTAGCATGTATGATTCTGTGGGTGTAGGGAACCAATTGCATGGTTTAGGTAGAATATATGTCTTCAGCTGCCTAAGCCCTTAAAAATGCTGCCAAGAACTGCCCCTGCAGAGGGTCACTGTTTAAATGTTACTTTGCCTTGCAGGGCATGCACTTTTTATTAGGAAGTTGTTAAGCTTTCAGTATACACTGTTTATAAATGTAATATCTGAATTCTTAAAGAAGGAGAAAATGTTCTTCTTAACTTGTTCTTCAGTTCTCATGTTTATTTGATATAGTTTAAATTACAAATCTCTGAAATTCTTTTTTAGTGAACGTTTGATTCTCAGACCAGAATAGATCTTGGTAGGTAACATCCTGTAAAGCTAAGATGTTCTTTCAGCTTACCCTGACATACTGAAATGGAAGATAAGCCACTGAATTTGCAGAAGCTGTTTGCATTGTTGAAGGAAATCTGCTTTACCTTGCATAGAATACATTTCTAAGTTTATTAATTCATAGCAGTTTTGCAGACATCTTTTGATAAAAGCCAGAACAATGTCTTCATGCTATGACAGTGAACATCAAATACTTACCTTAGTAAGTCAGCCTTAATTTATTAGTCAGCCTGAGTTCTGAACAAAACATGGAAATGGGAAAAGTTTTTTTATATTTTATCTCCTAGGAGACCTCCTGGTTTCTGAGGGTTTTTTTTATGTCATGCTTAGAACTTAACTGTAGAGATCAAGTTGGTAGGAATGAGCTGTTGCCTCAAAGTATGTGTTGTGTCTTATCCTTACTAAACTCAATTGCATCAAGTAGGATTTGCCAAGTGCACTCCAGTTGGATGTACTTCTAGTGTCAGACCTTTTTCAGCACAGTTCTGTTCAACATAAATGTATATTGTTCTTTTTTCAAGGCAAATGTTCTCCAGTTATCCTACTACAACTGTACTTCCAGCACGACGTGCTCAGACTCCTCCAATATCTTCTTTACCAACCTCTCCTTCAGATGAAGTTGGAAGGAGACAAAGTTTGACCTCTCCAGACTCCCAGTCTGCAAGGCCTGCCAATCGCACAGGTAAACTTGTCAGTGGAGCAGAAATGGGAACAAGTTAGCAAAGTCTCAGGAGCTCAGGGGCCATGTTCTAAGAGATGCAAACCCAACAGAGGTTCTTCTTAAGGCAAATGAATATGCTAGGCATTACTGGAAACCTTTTAGTCACTATCTTAGGAAAAAAGTTACAGATTATATAGCTGTGGGCTTTATCAAGCAAGCGAAATGAGTTTTTAAAAGCTGTGGATTTGATTCAAAAACAGTAATGAAGTATAATTGGTAACTGCTTCAAAATGTTCATCTGATTTGGGCTTGTTTACTTGATTGTGTGCTGCTGGTAAGTGCAGTAATTTTCTAGCTTTTGTTAGATCACATACCACACAGAAAACAAGAATTGATGTACTTTATGGTGCATTCACCAGTGCTTTTATACTTGCCCTTATATCTGTGCTATTAATTGGAGTGTTTAGTGGTTCATATGTTGCATAGCAACTGATCTCCTCAGTTTCATGTCTCTTTTTTTTTCCTTTTGATTTAATGATGAGATGACTTGCTTCTAGTTGTGATAGTGTCTTTACAACAGTGTTTGTTTGTTAGTGCATTTTTGTCTTCACTGATTAGACATCACTTTTATGGCAAGTCAGAAAGAAACTGTGGGTTTGGGGCAGTAACTGACCTCTTCAGAGTCCCTTGAATGACTCTGCACAGAATCACAGCCATCATCCACCAAGAAGTTTTTCAGATACGTTCTGAGTTCAGCTGAGGTATTTTTCTGTACCTTAAGAGGAATGTGTAATGGTCTCACCCCTTGGGAATCTCTGATTTGGACAAGGATAACTTTATCTGGTTACCTTAATATGTGTCAAATAGATAATTTGATACAGTTCAAAATGAAAACAATAGAAATTGCTTAAATAGTATTTTGCACATCATCAGTATCCTACTTGATCAAACTGAGTCAGTGAACATAATCTATGTTACAAAGGAGAATAAACTCCATCTGTTTTTTTTACAGAAAGTATCTTATTTTGTGGAAAGTAATTGAGAGAAAAGTTGGGAGTAATTATTTCCTTAGTTCAAGCTGATCTATCAAAGTAAGATGTAATAAAGTAACATTAAAGAAAGATTCATGTGCTTTACAGTATCATTTTGTCTTTTAAGCTTTGTCTGATCCAAGCAGCCGACTTTCAACATCCCCTCCTCCTCCTGCCATTGCTGTTCCCTTGCTGGAAATGGGGTTCTCCCTCAGGCAGATTGCAAAAGCTATGGAAGCTACAGGTAATCTATAGCTATAATATCATTTTAACTGAAATATTGGATACACATGAAACACTTGTTTCCAGTAAAATACTTAATTTTTTAAGTTTTATAACCATTTCTGTGGAAAAACAGATTGCTTTTTGTGCAACCATCAGTGGTAAAATACAGTTCCAAAGTGTGGTTTTCCTGCTTTCAGGTGCCAGAGGAGAAGCAGATGCACAGAACATCACAGTGCTGGCCATGTGGATGATTGAGCACCCTGGAAATGAGGATGATGAAGAGCCTCAGTCAGAGGGGACTGCAGAGTCACGGCACGGAGCAGTGGTCTCGGGCAGCAGTGGGAAATCTGGGGATCATTGCTATTTGCAGTCTCCAGGGGATATCCCTTCTGCTGATGCCCCTGAATTGGAGGAAGGCTTTAGTGAGAGGTAGAAGAATTTTCTTGTAATTTCTTGTAATCTGTTTCCTGAAACTGGAAATCTCACAAATTCATTGTTGCTGATGGGGAGTTACTTTGTAATGGAGCTTTTGAATTTTGTTACAGCATGAGCAGAAGCAAAGATGCAATTAAATTAGGTGTACATGGTGCATTTATTTTCCTGTACTGTTTGTGTGCAGAACTGGGGAAGATTGTAACTGAGCATGTTTTTTTCACAGCAAAAAAAGAAAAGAATGAAAAAAAAAAAAAGAGGGCTGATAATATGGTTGTATTTCAGCTAAAAGACCAAGTATTAAGGCAAAAATCCATTAAATTCATGTTTTGCCAAATTCACGTGTTAGGCCAAAGGCGAATTGACCCAGCCAGCAACAACAGAGATTATTTTATTTCTTCAAAAGAGGAGAAAAAAATAGTTCAAGCTGGTTAATTAACTGTTCAAGCTACTAATTAACCTAGTATAGAGTGAGTGCTCTCTCAGAATTTCTGCTGAGCTTAGGCCCTCTGGAAGATCAAGTAGGTGCTAGCTTTGCTGCATCTGATTTGTTTGAAGTAACTCTTACAGTCAAAACAGTATATACGTGCTCCTTGAAACTGAAGATTCTTGAATTCCTTTTTTTCTTCCATTAAAGAAAGGAAAAACTGCTAATAAATATGACTTATTACTGTGTGTGGTTGTTGAAAACTTGGTTTAACTGACCTGTAAATTCCAAATTCCTGTAGCCCTGATAATCTGGATCATGTGGATAATGCAGCTGCAGCGAGCGGCCCTCCCTCTCGAAGTCGGTCAGCTGTCACACGGAGGCACAAATTTGATTTAGCTGCACGAACACTGCTGGCACGTGCTGGTAAGGGACTGAAAGAATTGCAAGGGCTTTGCTTATCCAGGAAATGAACAGGAAGGGGACTGGGACTTTGCATGACATTTAGAAAACTCCTTTTCATATGTGTGCCAATGTGTATTTTAGTGTTTTATGTGGTGATAAGTAGATTGTTCAGCAGAAGAGTTAAAACAAAAAAGAAATTGGAAGTACGGCCAGCTCTCTGCCATGGAAAATAAAAGTCCTGCTTTCCTTTTTCTCTCTCTTCCCACCTTGAGCGGGATTGTACCGCTCAGTGCAGGCCCACAGGAACCAGAGCCGCAGGGAAGGGATCTCCTTGCAGCAAGATCCAGGGGCACTGTATGACTTCAACTTGGATGAGGAGTTGGAGATCGACCTTGATGATGAAGCAATGGAAGCTATGTTTGGGCAAGACCTGGCTAGTGATAATGATATTCTGGGAATGTGGATCCCAGAGGTACTGGATTGGCCTACCTGGGTGTGTGTGACTGCAGCAGGGGCTGCTTTAACTTACTGCTTTTTGCATGCTTATATTTTCAAGTTTAAAGCAACATGTGTATGTTTAGAGCCTCTTCGAAAGTATCTTACTAAGTGCCAACAGTGCTTAAAATCATCTTGTATTCTGTAGCATCATCTCTAGGTTAAGAATAGTGATTTCTTGTGTTTCTTGCTCTGCATTTCCACATGTAATTTTCTTCTCCCTCCCCTGAAAGATGAGAAAAGAACTCATATAGTTATTCTGATAATTCCAATTAGAAATCAAATAGGTGTTCCTAGATGGTTTAGTTGTGTGAAATAACAGACACAGTAATAAATGTTTCTTCTCCTGCTACTGCTGATAGTATCTAATCTCTGGCAACATAATTTGCACTTCAGTCAGTTTTTCTTGTGTCCTGTAGTCCATTCTCTGGGAAGGATGTGGTGACAGTCCTCACTGAATTTTTCTGTAGAGCACTAAATAAACTGTTGAGGTAGAAAACAGAGATAATAACAGCACTTTGGTAATCTTTGAATTATCCATGTCAGATTAGACAATCAACCTGTAAGACTCAGCTTTTCATCTCTTAGTTATGATGCTACCTAGCTTTGATAAGGAAGCAAGTTGCAGGATGCATATTGAATTTTTCAGAGCACTTGTGTCACTGAAACATCTCAATGAAATTACTGACTTAGGACAGAAGTGTAATTATGAAAAATGGACTTCACATTGAGATAAAACCTTGATATTTGCTGACACAAGTGGTAATTTTTGTTTCCCAGTAAATGTAAAATCTGGTTGTCTGAAAGCAAAAAATTATTCTTTTCATTGTTAGCTCCAGTTTCAGACAAGTTCTGAGGAGAACCAGATACAGACAGTGTTGAATGTGACAGTGCTACAAATGAAAAGTTACACTGTCAAGAATTCTTGAGTCAATCTAACATGAAATAGGAAATTAGCTCCTCTGAAGCTTTACTTGCAAATGTTTTTCCTTCTCTGAGATGGTCTTCATTATGTCATAAATTATATGTTTCTGCTTTACTTTTATACAAGTCAACCATATAAATATCACTCAGCGACAGAAATGTGCAGGGACACCCACCTAAGAGTATTGGCATGTTTTATATCTGAGGCGCAGACACTTATTCTGTCCAAATAACGTGTGAAAACCTTGCTGTGCAGCACGTGTGTGAATCTGAAGATAGGGAAGAGGTGGTGGTTTGTGAGCTGTGTGAGTCCAGCGTGGTCAGCTTCAACCAGCACATGAAGAGGAACCACCCTGGCTGCGGGCGCAGCGCCAACCGCCAGGGCTACCGCAGCAACGGCTCCTACGTGGATGGCTGGTTCGGCGGGGAGTGTGGCAGTGGCAACCCCTACTACCTCCTCTGTGGCATCTGCAGAGAGAAATACCTGGCCCTCAAGAGCAAGTCTAAAATATCAGCCTCAGAAAGGTACAGAAATAGGAGACAGTGGATAAGGAAAGGAAGCTAAGCATGGTTACGAGCCATTGGCATTTTAGGGATTTGATTTAAGAGAGAAGAATTCCTAGCAGGATTTTCTGATACTTAAAATAATTCTCTGTATTTGACAAATGCATATTTAGAAAAAAAAAAAAAGGTTGCTTTGGTCTTTGGTATTTCTGGTTTCTAAATTAAGAACAAGGAATAATTTCTTGGGATGTTGCCTCCTTCTTATTGACTTTTGAAAGCTCTTAATCAACTTTGTCTGACAATTCCAGTATTTTTCCTATGGACTTTTTATACATTAGTACTGCAAAGTGCTTGCCCCCCTCCACACACACTTTCAGAAACCATTTTATCTATTTCTCTGTTACTAGGCTTTTCTGGAATAATTCATAAATATATGTAGACCTAACAGTAAAGTTAGAGTAAAAAGGGAACCAAATTTAAAATTTTTATGCATATTTATAAAATATGTAACTCAGTAACTTTTTGTTATTTTTTCATACAGATACAAAGGCCAGGCACCTGATCTAATAGGTAAACAAGACAGTGTCTATGAAGGTATGTTTTTAAGTTGCACAGGGGTTTTTTTTGTCTAAGAGGTACTTTCATACAAATAAACCTGAAGGTATATTGTAAAATCTCTTACAGTTATATAGAGTATTTTAGTTTTGGGGATTTATTTAGTTCAAATCAGAAAACAGAATCAGTGAATTCTTTCCCCTATCTTTCCACTGTAAGCAGCTGAAAGGGCAAACACCTAACTTGGGTGTCCTTTTAAAGAGTAGCTAGTTTGATACTTCAGAGAATCTTCCATAAAACATTTGTGCAGTATAAAGGTCGAGTTGAATAGATAAGGCCAAGAACAGGATATTGTTTTTCTGATTTACTTTATGTCTATATCAACATCAGAAGCTGAATTTTTAATTCCACTGTGCTGTAGGTTACAATACGCATTTCATACCATCTACTGGGTTTTTTTTTAATTAATTGAAATTATTTAATATTTGAACTTTTGTAACCAAGTCTAATTATATTTCTCCAATTCTAGAAGACTGGGACATGTTAGATGTGGATGAAGATGAAAAGCTGACAGGAGAAGAGGAGTTTGAACTGTTGGCTGGGCCTCTTGGCTTAAATGATCGACGCATTGTACCCGAACCCGTTCAGTTCCCTGACAGTGACCCTCTGGGTGCTTCAGTTGCAATGGTGACAGCCACCAACAGCATGGAAGAAACACTGATGCAAATAGGTACATTTGAAATCCATTTCATTTAAAGAAAGAATGATAATAATAACAGCAGCAGCCACAACAATAATGATAACAATCATCACCACCTCCTCTCCTTTTTAGTGGGATTTTTCTAGAGGCAAGACAGGAACATTCTGACAGTATTTCCTGCCTGCCACCATGAGGAAGTGGAGAGCAGCTCTGAATTCTCCTTTTATTGTAGGGAAATTAAAGAGAGCAGTATGAGGCATTATGAATTGACAGAAGGATTGAATTTTGCCAATGAAACTTGTGACTGTAGTCAAACAGTAGATGCCAGTAACATGTTTTGCAGAACCCAATGAATGGATTTAAGTTGGGACATAAAGAATAGTCCCCTCTGATGGAAGAGGGATTCAGAGAAATTAAGATTGAGTATGTCAGATTGTGTTCCTGTCTCTTTGAAAATAAGGAATAATTAAATTATGGAGTGTATTTTCCTCTCAGTAATTATTATTATAGTTCTGTATATATGAAATACTGAAAAATGAGTAACTTAGGCTGACTTTGCTTCTGTGCCTAGTGCTGTATGATAATGTTTGTTTTTTTTTAAACACTAATGCAAATCATCATTATTTCCAAGGCTGTCATGGCTCAATAGAAAAAAGTTCTTCTGGCAGAATAACCTTAGGAGAACAAGCAGCTGCCCTGGTAAATCCACATGACCGTGTCATGGCTCTCAGAAGAGTGACAGCTGCTGCCCAAGTGCTCCTGGCAAGAACAATGGTTATGAGAGCACTCTCACTTCTGTCTGTCAGGTTTGTGGCATCTTTGGCAACACTTCCCCCGTTTCCTTTTGTAACCAGTTACCCAGGTCTGTTTGATAATGATTCAATTTCAAACTAGTTGGGGAAGCATTTCTAGCATTTTTTGTGTCTGTACTTACATAATACTGCTAAGAGAAAAAGTTCTGTTGATTTTGTTCTTTTGAACCAAGGGGTTTTATATCCATTTCCACAGTGGTTCCAGTTGCAGCCTGGCAGCTGGCCTTGAGTCCCTGGGATTGACAGACATCCGCACTCTGGTCCGTTTGATGTGCCTGGCAGCAGCGGGAAGGGCAGGCCTGTCCACGAGCCCGTCCACGGTGTCCAGCTCCACGGAGAGATCCAGGGGCATCCACAGCAAAACCAGCAAGCCCATCTCCTGCCTTGCCTACCTGAGCACTGCAGTTGGCTGCTTGGCATCAAACACTCCCAGTGCTGCAAAGCTGCTGGTGCAGTTATGCACACAGGTAGGACTTACTTGAGACTACTGCAATTACTTGTGCTTTTATCTTCACAGCTGGGGTGAGGCTGCTCTCACTTTGAGGATCTCCTTAGAGTCCTTTTTTGTGGCTTTGCACAGGGGTATGTTTGATTGTTGGTAAAAATGAAGCAGCTTGGCTGAATGTGTCTTTGTTGAGTACTCCTTTCAACTTTCAAGTGGGGAAAATGAATGTGCTTTTTCTGTTCATAAGATTTTCTGTTAAGGTTTTGGTTTTTTTATTCAGTTGATTCTATGCAGAGAACAGAAAAATGAAAAACTGTAAAACTAAGTGCAATTTATGCAACTGAAAATGTTTCTAAAGTTGACAGTTCTGTTTGTTCTGATTATTTGTCATCAATTATTTCTTTTTAGAATTTGATTTCTGCAGCAACTGGTGTGAACTTGACAACAGTTGATGATCCAATTCAGAGAAAATTTTTACCAAGTTTTTTAAGAGGAATTGCAGAAGAAAACAAACTTGTCACATCTCCAAATTTTGTGGTTACTCAAGCACTAGTAGCATTGTTGGCCGACAAAGGGGCCAAACTGCGGCCAAACTATGATAAAGCTGAGATTGAAAAGAAAGGTATGATACAGCTTTGTTTTTAAATATTAATCATTAGATCTAAAGTTCTTCATTTGTGTGTAAGGGAGAGACTTGCTAGAATAATGTATAAATAGATAGACTTTTAAAAATAGACAAAACTCGCTTTGATCAAAGTAATGTTACAGTTTATGATAGACGTTTTACTTTGAAATATGGTCTTATTCTGAAATATGGTGTTATTCTGTAATTGCGTCTTTCACCACTTCAAAATATAGTTTGAACTTGTGCGTATTCAAAGCCATAGAGCTGAGACATTGAGCCTGGTTATGCCTCCTTGATGAAATCAAGGAAGGTAACAGTTGATTACCATTACCCTGTGCTGTCCTGTGAGGCAGAAATTTGTGCTGCCGGTCCTCTGAGAGGTCAGGGAGCCACAAAGCAGCGGCTGTGCCCCACCCCCCCACCCCAGGCTGCTGCTGGGATAGAGAGGGAAGGACAGGACAGTGACAGTGGCAGGTCTCTGTCAGAGGAGGCTTTTCCTGTTTAGAAAGCACTCGCTCTTTGACCAACCATTTTCATATAATGGGAGTAAGGCTATTTGGAATTCTATTATTTTTTTTTACTGTAGTTCACATGATTGCAACACTGTGTTAAAATGCTTGTTAATCTCTTTCTGGAAATGCTGGCTGTTGCTGCGTTCACTCATGTAGGCATCATCTCACTGTTTTGTCTAAGCAGGTTTAATTGCCCATTTGTATGCCCATCCTTGCTATGATCCCTCTGCTGTAGGCCCTCTGGAGCTGGCGAACGCGCTGGCCGCGTGCTGCCTGTCGTCGCGCCTGTCGTCGCAGCACCGGCAGTGGGCAGCGCAGCAGCTGGTGCGCACGCTGGCCGCGCACGACCGCGACAACCAGAGCGCGCCGCAGACCCTCGCCGACATGGGCGGAGACCTGCGCAAGTGCTCCTTCATCAAGCTCGAGGCCCACCAGAACAGGGTAAGCGTGGCTCCCTCACTGCACCTGCTGCCCTGCTCCCTTTGGCACAGCACAGGGAAAGGAAGATAGTGTTGTTTTACAGTTATGCTGACTGAAGTGATTTCCCACAGGAAGTAATTTTTTGGAGATAAAGTTGCACCTCTGATGCACAAAAACGTTTGGCTTCTTTGAGGCTTCAATTAAGAGGCCTCAAAGCCTCTTGAAAATATTGTCACAATATATCAAGGCAGCAGAATCACTCTGAATATTTCCTTGGATCTTACTTTGCATTAACTTTTCTGTCATTATAGTTAACATATTTGTGCAGTATTCTGTGTTGTGACAGTGTTCATAGGGGTCTCAGGTTGAGGGAACAGACGAGGATCTGACTCCATGTTTCAGAAGGCTTGATTTATTATATTATGATATATATTACATTAAAACTATACTAAAAGAATAAAAGAAAGGATTTCATTAGAAAGCTAGCTAAGAATAGAATAAGAAGGAATGATAACAAAAGTTTGTGGCTCGGGCTCTCTGTCTGAGCCAGCTGGGTGTGTTTGGCCGTTAATTACAAACATCCAACATGGTCCAATTCAAGATCCACCTGTTGCATTCCACAGCAGCAGATAATCAGTGTTTACATTTTGTTCCTGAGGCCTCTAAGCTTCTCAGGAGGACAAATCCTAAGGAAAGGATTTTCCATAAAAGATGTCTGCAACACTGTGCAAAAGCAGCCAGTGGAGCATGGGGCTGTATGAAGTGTGGTGTCCCTATCAAGCCTGCTTAATTGCAGTAAATAATGCTGTAAAAGTAGAAAAATACGTCTAGTTTGATTGTTACAAGGTGTTTCAGTCACTGTCTCACTGGTTAGTGTTAGGTTAATTTTAGTGAGCAAACACACCCAAGTTGTAAATTCCAGTTTTGCCATGGTTATTTTGCTATTTGTAGGTCATGACATGTGTTTGGTGCAATAAAAAGGGACTTTTGGCAACAAGTGGGAATGATGGCACAATCAGAGTGTGGAATGTGACAAAGAAGCAATATTCACTGCAACAGACCTGTGTGCTCAATAAGCTGTAAGTTGATCCTTTACAACAGCCAGATATTAAATTTAAGCTGTAATTGTGTAAAATACTGCAGGATTGGGTGTTATCGTTATCTCCTGCTGTTAAAAATCTCTCATTTGTTTTCTCTTACATGCACAATAAATAGGTTAAAACTTTGAACTAAATGTCAACCTGGTAAGAGTCTCTATAAAGAGGTCATGTCAGTGCTGTTTAAAAACATCCTTAATTAATTGATATAAGGAGACATGGGTAAAAAAAAAGGGTATGGGACTGTCATGTAGCAGAAAAGTGAGTATACCTTCACTGGGTTCCAGTGGACAGCTCCAACAAATAACATGATTATTGCAAGTCATTGGTTCAAGTGTGAAAAAATAATTCTGAGTCCTGAGATACAGGAACTAAATGTAATTCTACATGAGCATCTTGGAAGTACTTTTTTGTCATTTGGATGTGTACAGAAAAGAATAAAGCAAAAGGAAAGATTAAAATCTAATTCCTTAGTGAAGCATAGTTGAACTTGGAAGAACGGTGGAGCAATAGTCAACTACTAGGTTGTTTTGTGACAACTTTTTAGTGGTTGGCTTAGTTCTTGTTTGCTTGCTGGTATTAGATGTGGCCTTAAAAGAAACTACCAGAATAATATAACAGTATTATATCCTTCATTATTCTGGTACTAAAAGCAGTAAAAAAATGTGGCTGTTGTGTATGATCTAAAGGGCAATCAAAGTTGTCTGTGGCCCTATTACATTTAGGCAAAGCAGATTTTAAAATGGAGTTTTAGAATAGTGTAACAAGATTGGAACAGGAGGAAGAGTTTAAAGTAGAATTGATAGTAAGATGTGCCTCTTTTATTTCTTGTCCATGCTATTGTTTCATTTCATGACTTCCCAGAAAATTTTGTTTTCGCTGAAGATGTTAAATTTGAGATTAAATAGATAAAGAGTTTCCATTTGAAACCTAATTTGAAGTTTCTGGGAAATAAGTAGTATCTCATTCTGTAATCTGAAGTGGTTTTAGAGGGAATGTACTACTGTGAGCAGAAAAACATTTTATGTAAATCTGCTGCAATGGCGGGACTCGAGGTTCTAGCACAGATATTTTATGAGTTCTAGGTTTTCCTGTCTGCTTAAAGGAAATGCCCTCTTATTTCATTCTTTTATTCTGTTACAGAGAGGGTGACTCTGAAGAAGGTCTGGGGTCACCCAGTGACCTTAGTTTATCTCTTATCTGTTGGAGCATCAGTGGCAAGTACCTGGCTGGAGCTACAGAAAAGATGGTGAACATCTGGCAAGTCAATGGTATGTCCTGAGCTGCCTGTGGGTGCTTCCTGGTCCAGCATGGAAATGTGGGGAACTGCCAAGTCACTGCATGTTTGTTTACACCAGTGTTTAACTGTCCAGTTTAAATGCCTACCATCTCCCACAGTCTCTTGTGAATATGTTTATTTTGAGAAAGGCATTAACCCCAAGTGGATATGTGATATATATCTTTGAGAAGAAGACTTTTAATTCCTGTAATTTGTAAACTTCATTCTGTTGCTTTGCACTTAGAAAAACCACCAGTCCTCACCTGTGGTAGTAGATAGTCCCCAAGAAAAGTATAAATTTACTGAGTACTGAAGAATTCAGCTTCCTTCCTTAGCAAAACCACCTAAATTGAATGTTACATGAGATTTGTTGCCTAGATTTTGTGTCTGCATAGATTAGTGAACTATTGCTTTGTATTCTTGTAACTTAGGTGAATTTGTAGTATGTCCTAGCTCTCAGTAAGATCTCTTGATTTTTTTTTCCCATGGGAAAGTATTATTGTTTTCTTTATGAAAATGTAGTAGCTTTAACAGACTTTCTGATCTCCTAGGAGGAAAAGGCTTGTTAGATCTTCAGTCTCACTGGGTATCTGCTCTAGCCTGGCCAGAAGAAGGGCCAGCTGCAGCATGGACAGGAGATGCTCCAGAATTGTTGTTGATTGGGCGCATGGATGGGTCTCTGGCTCTTATTGAAGTTGTGGATATTTCAGCCATGCACAGGCTGGAACTGGAACACTGCTACAGAAAGGATGGTAAGAGACTGCATCAGTATTTGAAATTAAAATTGTGAACACATTCCCACTTTTTATTAAAGAAGCATATAATAATTTTTGGTTATTGTTCATGGGATATGATTTCTGGTTCACGGGAGGAGAAAAGTCTGTGGGATTTTTATCTGCACCCTGATTCCCCCACAGCAGAGGCAAGCAGTGGGTAGTAATCTGGTAAAATCCTTAAAATCCTGCCATTCCTTGCCCTTGTGGGCAAACAGTAGTGATCCCCTGCAGTGTCTGCTGTCTCTGCAGATGGCCTGCAGAGTGTCATTTGAATTCCTCAATGATTGCATTTTTCCTTTATAGCTTCAGTCCCAAAGGACATCAAGTAGCAGATTTTTGGTAGTATTGTGTGGTTTTGCATCTGGCTTCTTCAGGAAGCCTTACAGTTATTTTTTGGCAGAATCAAGTGAAGCAATATCTACTTGCTAGGGGAGGTAAGTTGTTTTCAGAGCATTTTTTAGAAACCTATCTCAGATACATGTATAAGATTCAGTCTACCCTTTTTCTTTTACCTGGTATAGTTCTTTTCACTATACCAGGAATGTAAATTCAGTTTTTTCATAAAGAGAAGAATGAGAAAACTAGTGCAAAAACAATCTCAACAGCTGTTATTAATGACACTCAGTTTTATCTTTATCATATGAGTTCAGGAAAATTTTCAGACCAGAGTATGTTGAGTTACCTTGGTGGTGGTGGACATTGTTATGCACTTCATAGTTTAGACAACTGCACTGCAAAAACCTCTTTGATTAGGAGTGAACTTTAGTTCAATTTAATGAATGTTTGTGTTATCTGTTCATGCAGTGTCTGTCACATGCCTGGCCTGGTTCAGTGAAGACAGACCATTTGCTGTTGGCTATTCAGATGGAAAATTGCTCCTAGGAACAAAGGAGCCAACTGAGAAAGGAGGAGTCGTTCTCATTGATGCACATAAGGTAGAGCTGGTCTTTCTTAAACTAATGTAGACTTTTTGTAGGTAAAAATTTTATTTGTAGGTAGAATCTGTTTAAGTTGTTCTCACTATTTGAAAGCTATTTATAAGGACAAGGAATGTTATTTTAAAAATTCACACCTATTTCTGATACACATATTAACATAATGTACTCTAAAGGCACAGTCTACCAAATGTAAAAAAAAGCAAAGGAAAGATAAACTTGATACTCTCTTTGCTATCAGACACTGTGAGTGTATGTACATACAGTGATGGAAGTGAATTAAGCACACAACTGTGCATTGACTGGATTTAAAAGACTAATTGTTTTACTTGGTTAGAGTAGTCATAATAAATTTTAATTTTGATAATGTCACATGTTTTTGTTTAGCTTCCTGTGCAAAGCAAAAGGAGTTTTTGCTTTAGAACCTTTGCTTGACCAGAATGTAATAATGAGTCATTAATAGTCCATTAATTATTTAAGATTAGGCTAGGAGCAGAATTCCTCAAATGCAGGTGTAGTAAGAGCATCCTGATTAGCTTCCAAGAGCTGCTCTGGTTGTGTGAAGCAGGGCAGTCCCACTCTGTGGCAATAAATCTGTACTTGCCTTCTTAGTATGGGCTGCCTTCTTTTACTACCTCAGACTCAAAGCTATTTCTGGGGAAAAATAATCAAGAAGGGTTTGCAGTAAGAAGAAAACATATTTTTCTATGTTTCTCATTTAGTTTCTTTCAGCAAGCTTTTTAAAGTCTTTTTAATTTGATAGTTCTGAAGTGTAGCATTATGACTTTATAATTGTAACTTGCAATCTGTGATTTATATGAGAAGAAAATACTTTAGTTATTAGTAATTAAAAGTTACATTAGCTCTGAGAATTAAATCTCCTCCTCATTACTGTGTTACTTCATACCAACTTTTCATTTTTTTAAATCCAACAGGATACAGTTGTTAGTATGAAATGGGATCCAACTGGTAAGATTCTCCTGACCTGTGCCAAAGAGGAGACAGTGAAGCTCTGGGGGTGTCTGGGAGGGTGCTGGAGGCGCCTGCACTCCCTGTCCCACCCAGCCCTGGTGAATGGCATTGCCTGGTGTGCTCTACCAGGGAAAGGACCCAAGGCCCAGCTCCTGTTGGCTACGTGAGTCATTGCTCTGTTGTTGTTTCTGTAGCTCTTTTGCAAGAGTTTTTTTCCAGTCTGTAGTGTCAATAGCAAAGAAAAGGGTTTGTCTTTAAAAAAATAATACACCTTCAGTAAGTTACTTGGCATGAGATTTGTGAAGTTCCAGAATTCAAATAAAAAGAGTGACCCATGTTATATTACCAGCTGTTTTCTCCATGACTTCTGGGTGCTAGTCCTGCTTGGAATTTTTTTGCTTAATCCAAATTTTTTTTTCCTGTGAACATATTGTTAATAGAAATGGAAAAGCTACAGTGTGTGAGGAATAGGAAAAAATTGCATTGACCCATTGGGAACAGGCCCTTCTACTTTAGAGTGATTGATGCAATGTGGTTTTATTTGGAAGGTCCTGAAGACTACTGCTATATAAATTAATATCAGCCCCCTGATATTTTGTTAGTTAATATCTTTATTTTGTTTTTCTAATGTCACTTGACATGCTTTAGGGGATGCCACAATGGTTTGGTGTGTGTCTGGACTGTTCCTCAGGACATAATAATCACATTGCAGTCCAGCTCAGCTTGCTCAGAAGGATGGTGGGAACAAGAAACAAGTGCCAAGGTAAAAGGATAAAACTTGGTGTGTAAGAAATTCTCTTTCCTCATTGTGAAGTTGAAAGAGGAGAAGAATGTGAGTGAGTTACTTGAATCTCAAAGTTTCCTGAGAGAAGAATTTTGCTAAAAAAAGTTTACATTGCATTTGTGTATGTGTAGGTGGTTTCAGAACAGGAAATTGAAACATTTATTTAAGATTAAGGCTGAAGATTATGTTTTGGTCTGTTTTCTTTCCTTTAAAAGTTGATCAGTTTATCCTAAAATTTAATGATAGTTCCAAATAGTTTTGTAGATAAAGAGTGGAGGTTATTTTCACCTACATAAATTGTGATGTGGTCTTTGATGTTGATGGCATTTTGTAAGGGGAAGAAAGCTGATAATGTGACCAAGTTATCTATAAAATATTGTCACGGGCCTGGGTGTTTTTAAATTATTTAGTGGAACTTTGCTCTGTGTGTGTATGATCAGTATTTATTGCTGAATACAGACATGTCATGCTACTCCATTTCCTGGAAGTAGTGCAGTGTTCCACAAGTGTGTGTTTGCCTGCAGGATGGATACAGGAAGGCAGTGGAGGTGAGGTGTGTGTTCCAGCTGAGAGGACACATCACTCCTGTCCGCACTGTTGCTTTCAGTCCTGATGGGCTGGCCTTGGTGTCTGGGGGCCTTGGTGGCCTCATGAATATCTGGTCCTTACGGGTAAGATCATCTTTGTGTGCCTTGGTTCTCATTCTTAGGAAGAGTATCTGAACTGGTCAAGGTACCAGACCAACTTCCACCTCACCAAATGCTAGATACATTAGAGAAAGTGTGGTGTAAAATAGTGTTCTAACATCATAAATAATAAAGTATAAATTGAAATTGTACTTAGCATTGAAGTACTTTATGGTTCAGTATTGATTGATTCTGTAGGGTTGGTCATGTTAGTTAGGCTTTGCAGAACCAGCTGCTTTTGTTATGGTTAAGAACAATATTCTCTTATGTTGAAGACTCTAATTTAAAGCGCTAGATAATGTGGATTATTAAACACTTTTAAATCCTTAGTTATATTAGCTCCTTAATATGATAAAAATAAGGAGTTTCTGCTTTTAGGTTAAGCTGTTCAGTTTTTAAGTAGTAATTGAAAGCTTGTGAGAGTATCATCCCTTAGGAATGTGTATGCACTTGAACAGAACTGTAGCTCTGTTTGCACCTGACTCCAACCCCTTCTCTTCCTAGGATGGTTCAGTGTTGCAGAGTGTTGTGATAGGGTCTGGAGCTATCCAGACTGCTGTGTGGATCCCTGAGGTTGGAGTTGCTGCCTGCTCTAACAGATCAAAGGTGAGACAGAAATGTTTGAGCCTGTGTGTTTTCTGGCCCCTATGGAAGCCAATCAATGGAGCTGAATGATCCTGCTGTGTGAATTTTTGATTTCTAATGTGAGTGCTGTTGAACAGGACGTGTTGGTGGTGAACTGCACCTCGGAGTGGATCTCTTCCAATCACGTGCTGGCGACGTGCAGGACGGCGCTGAAGCAGCAGGGAGTCCTGGGCTTGAACATGGCCCCGTGCATGCGCGCCTTCCTGGAGCGCCTGCCTGTCATGCTGCAGGAGCAGTACGCCTACGAGAAGGTAGGAGAGATGCCAGTGCTTGTTAGCATTCATGGCTGACAGGAGGCCACTGTTTAGATCTCAGCTGGTTTCAACCTTTCATCAGAGAACCCAGAAGACTTTCCTACATTCTACTTGAAATATCTTTCACTATTCTCAAATTAATAGTCTCCTAATTTGAAAATATTTAAAATATTAGCAAAACATTGTTTAAGCATTGGAGGAAGGTACTGTTCTACAGGGCTAGCTTTTAAGGGCTTGTATTTTGAAGTGATTGGTGCATGTTTCTAATTGGTTGTTCCCTTTTCCTCCCTGCTACCCTGCAGCCCCATGTGGTGTGTGGGGACCAGCTGGTTCACAGCCCCTACATGCAGTGCTTGGCGTCCCTGGCTGTGGGGCTGCACCTGGACCGGCTGCTCTGCAACCCCCCCGTGCCCCCTCACCACCAGAGCTGCCTACCTGACCCCTCTGCCTGGAACCCCACGGAGTGGGCCTGGCTCGAGTGCTTCTCCACTACCATAAAAGCTGCTGAAGCCCTGGCCAAGGGAGCTCAGTTCCCAGAGTCCTTCACTGTCCCAGACCTGGAGCCTGTTCCAGAGGATGAGCTTACTCTCCTGATGGTAAAAGTCGATATATTGTCCTAACAGCCAAGTGTGTTGTTACTGAGCACACAGTATGATGCAGTGAAATCTCTGAACTGTAAACATTTATATTTAGTAATATAAGCACCAGCAATAAGTTTATTTTTTTAATTAACTGGTTAGGATATACTGTTACGATTGCTCTGTGTGTGTGTGTAATGAGTGCAAGTCAGTTGCACATTAAAATACAAAACAACCCAAAACAATTACAGTAATTTTCATTGTGAAAGGAAGAAATGTAGTGCTATTTTAAGAGTAACATTTTGTCACATTCTCATGCTGAATTATTTTGCTACTGTCAATTGTCTTCATGACTTGTTATGTAAACCAAACCAGAAATTTTTTATTAGGAATTTTTTATAAGCAAGCTCATAACATTTAAGCCAGTGTTTGCAGTTGAAACTTCAAAAAGCCTTATGCATCAGTAAGTAGAAAAAGATTACTTCATCATGAATTTAGTTTTTCTTCCATTGATTTGGATCATAAGTCGTGGATAACAGTGTCATTGCTAGTCTGCATGCATTTTTGTTTAGAATAATTTAAATATTGTTCTTAGGAAAATATGTGTTGTATAACAAAAAAGAATGTGCATGTGTTGCACTGAACGTGGTAAATGTGGCTTTTGCTTTGTAGGATAACAGTAAGTGGATCAATGGCATGGATGAACAGATCATGTCTTGGGCAACATCAAGGCCAGAGGTCAGTAAAATTGTTTGTTTGGAGGGTTTGTGGTGTTTTGGATGGGTTTTTGTTCTTTTGAAATGTGGCAAGCTGTTGGAAGTGCACTTGTTCTAAAGCCTTCTTTCATGCTCTTCCCTAGGATTGGCACTTAGGAGGCAAATGTGACGTGTACCTGTGGGGAGCAGGACGGCACGGGCAGCTGGCAGAGGCTGGCAGAAATGTCATGATCCCAGTGGCAGCACCTTCATTCTCCCAGGCCCAGCAGGTGATCACTTAGAACCAGTCATGATTTCATCATTTGCCATCTGTTGTTTGTAAAGCTTGTCAAAATCCCTCTCTAAATGTCTTTTCAATTTGTTGTTGGAATTAACTTTAAGTATCTCAAAACATGGGTTTCACTAGAAAGGAAATCTTAAACTATTTAACAAATTCAAACCAAGAAGCCACTGAAATCTGACAACACAGAATTATTTTATATGAACATGATTTTAAAATACAACTTTCAATACATGTGACAGTTAGGCTTTCTGAAATAGCATTGACTTGGTGGAATATTGTCTTGATATATTTGCAAAGCAAATTAAAAGGAAATGGTGCACTGTAATGCAAGTATTGCAACAGTGCTGCATTTAGCATATACTTTATTAACATTCCTTCATGTCTTTCTAACCTAGGTGGTTTGTGGTCAGAATTGTACTTTTGTCATCCAAGCCAATGGCACAGTTTTGGCTTGTGGTGAAGGGAGCTATGGGCGACTGGGACAAGGAAATTCTGATGATCTTCATGTCCTAACTGTCATTTCAGCACTGCAAGGTAAAACTGTTGTATTTGAGAGGAATCCAGTGATGGAGCATAAATAAGCATTTTGGTAGTTAGTATAATTGTTTTGTTTGTTTCTAACAAAACAATTCTGATGCTCTTCTGCAGATTTACTCATTAAAATATTGTAGTTTCTAATTTAAAATTTGAACAAATAAACAAGATCTTCATATTTCCTTAAGATTTAAGTAGTATGCTAAAATTCTTTAATTTTAAGAAGACTTCAGGGAAAATTATCTGCTCAAATTAGGAACATTAATTTCAGTACTAATGGCAGGACAGAAGTGTAAGTTCTCCATAAGAAAACAAAGATTTTGTTTGAATTAAAAGTAAATTAATTGCTATAAAAAGAAACCTTAATGCTGTTTGTTCCTTTCCCCAGACCTAACTGGCTGCCACAAAGCACCCATGGATAAATCTATGTAAGAGTTTGCTATAGGTGATGCTAAGCTTTGTTTTTTCACTTGTCTTTGCTAGGCTTTGTGGTGACACAGCTGGTGACCTCCTGTGGCTCTGATGGACACTCCATGGCTTTGACAGAAAGTGGGGAAGTGTTCAGCTGGGGAGATGGGGACTATGGCAAGCTGGGCCACGGGAACAGCGACAGGCAGCGCCGGCCCAGGCAGATTGAGGCTCTGCAGGGAGAAGAAGTCGTGCAGGTTTCAAAAATATTTCTTTCTCCTTCCAGCTGCAGGCCTGGGAACCCAGTGCTGTAGAACTGCATGAAAACAGGCAACTTTTTCATTCTCTGGGCTTTGTGAACCAGAATGGTTGTTTCCAGTTAAAGGATGTCAATACCACAGATGTATTAATTGACAGTTGGTACTGGAGAGGACTGAAAATAGAGCGTGGAAGAAAGGGATGATTTAAAGATGATCAAAATGCTGACAGGATTTATAAGTTTCTCTTCATCCTTGTCAGGTGACTTTAACCTACAAAACTGGTCACCAACACCTCCTCCCAAGTACTAACAATGCACATATTTGCTTTTGACCGGAGGTTTCTTTATAAAAGAATAAGATTATCACACAGCAAATTCTTCATGCAAATATCCTCCAGTTCCCCTCCATAACATTACCACTGAAGAGAGTTAAGAGATGAGTTGCTGGAGAAATCATTAGTACTAAAATGTCTGTATTTTAGCTCTTTAAAAAGGAATATGGTTTAGGGTCAATAAAGGTATTACACATGTACATGTAATAGTCAATATAAACTTCCAAGTATAAAATGAGTGTAAAAATAATGCTTATTTTACTTCTAGATGTCATGTGGCTTCAAGCACTCAGCTGTGGTGACAGCAGATGGCAAACTTTTTACCTTTGGAAATGGTGATTATGGTCGGTTGGGGCTTGGAAATACTTCAAATAAGAAACTTCCAGAAAGAGTGACGGCGCTGGAAGGTTACCAGATTGGCCAGGCATGGTTTATCTAAAATTAGCATTGTATATTAGTTTAAAGCTTGTGTTTTTAACATACTTAAGTGTTCAATTGTGGTTTTTAACCATGGCTTTTATTTTGATTATGATGGCAAAATTTGAGTATGCATGATTTTTTAAATACTTACTTTCCTGAGTCTTTTGATGATCTTTGTGCAAAACTGCCTATGTTTTTAACATTTCAAGATTTGGGCATTTTTACACATGAATTAATGAGATTTTTTAATATATTTTTAAGGAGGGAACATGTTTGCCATAACACCATCCTTTGGTTCGATGAGCTGAGATAAAACAAGTGTTGATAAAACACTGCTGTATTTTTTCAGTCCTAAGGGTCTTTAAGAACTCTAAGCAGTGGAAGTTTTTGTGGTTTTACAGGGATAGTTCATTTTTAAAACACAGTTTTTCTTCTTAAAGGTAGCTGGTGTGTTTGAGATAGTAATCAGCAAAAGCAGTGGTAATAACATTATATCTCTCACCCAGGTTGCCTGTGGCCTCAATCACACTGTGGCCGTGTCAACGGATGGCTCAATGGTTTGGGCTTTTGGAGATGGAGATTATGGTAAACTTGGTTTGGGAAATTCTACTGCCAAGTCCTCACCACAGGTTAGATTCCCAAGGAGATGTTCTTTGCTTAAACTTTCAGTGCTCTTAAAGATGTTGCACAGTGTTGAGAGTGTGATTTGCAGATGTTATTAATTCCATGCTGTTGTTACACAATCTGGCACAAACAATTCTGATGATACATTATGCTGAGCCTGGTACTCTCTAGAATTTTGTGTACATCATAGCAACTGTGACCCAGTAGCAGTATAAATAGTCAAAATCTGAGGCTTATCTTAGAGAAGAGAGATTTCTTCCTTTGGAAGCTGGAGAGAAGGTTGTTTCCACACCCATCTACTTCTTCCCATGCCACTCCCCCTCACTTCCAGGAAAAATAGATATTTTGAATCATCATACATAGAATAAGGTGTTCATTCCATTGAAAAAAAAAAAATGTTTCTGTTTCCTGTACTAATTTCCAAGTGTTAATTAAAATAGTCCTACAATATTTGTGCTGCACAGTGGGAATAAAACAATTTTTTTTGGAAGCAGGAGTTACAGATTGAATTTTTGTTTGCTTTCTGTTTATAGCCTTGTAATACTATAGCTTGTTTTCCTTTCACTTTACTCTGTAGAAAGTGGATATTCTTTGTGGAATTGGAATAAAAAAAGTTGCCTGTGGAACTCAGTTCTCGGTTGCACTGACAAAAGATGGTCACGTGTATACTTTTGGCCAAGGTAAGACAAACTGCTCTTTTGACATTTCCATGTTTAGAAATAAACATGGAAGTGTGTAAATTGTAGGTGAAAAGGAAGAATATTAAGACATGTTGCTAAGACTGATCTAATGCTACTTTTTAGAAACATGTTGCCCTAATGTAAATTTTGAAACTTGAACAATGCAATTTTAACATACACCTGAAATCCAGATTTGTAGCTTTGTCTAGTTTGATCTCAGCACACCTTTCATTTTGCTAATTTACTTTTTGAAGAGCATTTTCCTAGAACTTCATTGGATTTCACACATCCAAAAGCATTGGGTTACTTCACAGTTTGCGTTGTCTAATTAAATGCACGTTTAACAGTCTGGGTAGGAGGATTTCCATGTGCACTAAATGAAACATGCAGAAACTTCTGAAGTCAGTTAATTCATGTTTGTTATAAACCCATACATTTAAATCTAGAGGCCTTGGTTTAGTAGAATTTGGTCTTGTTTCTGACTGACCATGGACAAACAGCTTCAACAGTGTAAACAAGCACTGTAGGCAGCACTAGTTTGCAGGGAACACCCACGCTCTTTGTCCTTAAAGGGTTTCCCTCGTGTCCCAGCCCCAGGGCTGTACAGATCTGCTGTCTGTCCCTCCCCTGCTTGTGCTGTAATGAAATTCCCCAGAGTGCTGCTTGCTCCTGGAGCCTGGTGCTTGCCCTTGCAGATCGCCTGATCGGGCTGCCCGAGGGCCGCGCCCGCAACCACAATCGGCCGCAGCAGGTGCCGCTGCTGGCCGGGGTCTTCATCGAGGACATCGCCGTGGGCGCCGAGCACACGCTGGCCCTGTCCTCCACGGGGGACGTCTACGCCTGGGGAAGCAACTCCGAGGGCCAGGTACATCCTGTTCCCTGCTCCTGACCTCTGGGAGCCTCTTGCTGCCCTTCACAGCTGTGCTGGGCATGGCTTTCCTTTGGCTTTCCTTTGGTTTCTTTCCCTCGTTTACCCCTCAGCACAATCATGTTTTAGGCGATTTCTGTTATTTTCTTGTTTACGCTCTCTGCTTTTCCGTGGTACCAGTTTGGGAAAGCACTCCAAACATGCTACCTAAATTACTCTAATTCAAGCTTTTTAAAAGAATTGCACATTTTCTTTGAATTCTTAAGCTGTCATCTTTTCAACATTAAAAGTTATGGTTGATGTCAGTCTTTTTGAGCTCTATAGATACTTTCCATAATGAAAATATAAATGAACCTCTTCAAAGGAATGAATTTTTGAAGTCAGAAAAAACGTAGTAAATGAGAAGTTCTCCTCCTTTACCACATACATTACTCATATTTTTCTACTGCAGGCTAAAAATTTTAGAAAGAGTCTCTGGATGTATTAGCTACTGGTGTTTCAGGAAGTTTGGGCAAACTTCATCCTGTGGTGTTCTAGGATTGAGTTTTTGAGAAGCCTTGTTGAGCAAGGTGTTTGGAATATTTTTTGAGGAACTTATTTGAGGTGTCTATTTTAAATTACTTTTATTAGTTTTTTTTTAATATGGTACTTTGTATTTTTGGAAGAGAAAAAATAGTGTAAAAATGTAGAGAAATTCATTCTGAAAGCTGTTTGTATGATTTTCCTTGTGGTTCAAAATACTAGTTTTATATGAAGTGGGGGAAAAAATACACTTTTGTGATATGAAATTTTTAACTTAGAGAATGTGAAATCAGGATATGATGTGAAACTCGGCAAAAAGTCACAACAGCTTCAGTGAATGTTTATATTTACTAAAAAAACCCCTGTGTTTTTTTAAACCAGGATTTAGATTATAGAACAAAAATGCTGTTTAAATAGCACAGGGGAAATGTAGGAGCTTTGCTGTCTATGTATGTGAGACTGCAATACAGGACTTAGCAGCATGGATCAGATCCACAGTCTGGGAAAGATTTTTTGAGAAGTCTCCAGCTGTTTTCAGGTCTCTGACACTTGGATCTGTTACCCTTGTTGGGTGCAGATGCAGTATTTTGTCAAAGATAAAAGGTGAATATATATATATATATATATATATATATATGGCAGATATTTTTTATCACAATATACGCTGTAAACAAATATGATTTTTTTATCATCTCTGAATTCTTGCTTGGAGAGTTGTAGAAGTACTGTCAGTTGTTGATTGTTGCCTTTTGGCAGCTGGGGCTGGGCCACACCAACCACGTGCGGGAGCCCACGCTGGTGACGGTGCTGCAGGGCAAGAACGTGCGGCAGATCTCGGCCGGCCGCTGCCACAGCGCAGCCTGGACAGCTCCGCCCGTCCCCCCTCGCGCTCCAGGTGAGCAGCTAGGCTTTGCTCTGGCCTTTTCTTTAGTCCTGGTGTCTCCTGGGCTGTGAGTGTGACAAGAATTTCTGAATATTTAGCACAAAATTGGGGTTTTTATATCCATACTTTGTTTTGTTTAATACACAAATTAGCTTGCTCTCAGTTTGGCTTCTGTTGTGGTTTAACCCCAGTAGGCAGCTGAACACCTTAGAAGCCACTGTGAGGAAAATCAGCTTCATCCAAGCCAAAGCAATACAGCTCCTCTTACTCAAACAAGTGCATGGTTTCTCTTTCTGTGGCAGGTGTTTCAGTGCCTTTGCAGCTTGGTTTACCTGATGCCATTCCACCCCAGTATGGGGCACTGAAAGAAGTGAGCATTCATACAGTGAGAGCAAGGCTGAGACTGCTCTACCATTTCTCTGACCTCATGTACTCTTCATGGCGATTACTTAACCTCAGTCCCAATAACCAGGTAAAATTCCACTGGAAAAAACTGACTTGGCTTTGTTGTTCTGCTAGAGAGTTTCTGAACAGATCTAGATGGACCTTAGTAATAGGCTCTGTAACTTTTTTGTAAAAAAAATTAAAAATAAATAATTCCATAATAAAGCAAACTTATGCTATCGCTGGCAAGTGATATGCTCTAGTTTCCAAAAGCTTACAAGCCTCAAAACTAAAACCAAAAAGTGCTGATCTGTGTCCTGAAACACTGAAGTCCTGTTATTCTGTTAAGAATGGGATGATGTCCTTTATTGATACATTTATTCTCGTTGGTGCTTTATTGCAGAACAGTACATCTCATTACAATGCTGGAACGTGGGGGATCGTGCAGGGACAGCTCCGGCCCCTGCTGGCTCCGCGGGTGTACACCCTGCCCATGGTGCGCTCCATAGGCAAAACCATGGTGCAGGGCAAGAACTACGGGCCCCAGATCACTGTGAAAAGGATCTCCACCAGGTCAGTGCTGCTCTCACAGGCCTTGGCTTACACCTTCTGTGCATGCTGAGATTCATACATTGCCCTCTGTTCTGGCGTTCTGAGTGCTTTCTGGACAGCTTTGTTGATTGAGTGACTCAGAGCCTTTCCATGATTGTGAGTTACATTTTTGGCTGTGTGTCTTTCCCCCAAAGGGGTCGGAAGTGCAAGCCCATTTTTGTCCAGATCGCAAGGCAAGTGGTGAAGCTGAATGCATCAGACCTTCGCTTACCCTCCCGTGCCTGGAAAGTGAAGCTGGTTGGAGAAGGAGCTGATGATGCAGGTGGAGTGTTTGATGACACCATTACAGAAATGTGTCAGGTAAGTCTGTGAATATTTTGGAAATGTGTAACAGGAATGTATCACAGTGCAGTCCCAGGAAAAAACCACTGTAGCCAGACATAAAGACAGATCTTGAAATAAACATGTCTTTACTACTTAAAATCATCCTACCATGTTTACCTTCTCTCAGTGTTTCATATGAATTTGAAAGGAGTAATCGTCACCGTAGTGAAATATTCTGTCTTGTAATGCTAAAATGTCTTAATAGTTCTATCTTAAGTTTGGTTTCCCTCTTTCTAAGAAGGCTTTTTTGTTGTTGATTTTTAAGGAACTGGAAACTGGAATAGTAGACCTGCTTATTCCTTCCCCAAATGCTACAGCTGAAGTAGGCTACAATAGGGATAGGTGAGTTGTACAGGACTTGCTTTTATTGCAGATGGTAGTGGGTTAAAATCCAAATCTTTCATTGACTTCTTTATACCAAATTATGAGACTTTGTGATTGTCTCTAGTGTATTTTTTTCCTTCAGGGTATGTTGTCTCTTCATTGTGAGCCAGGGCATGGCTTTAACTTGCTGAATTGCTGATGGCAGAATTCAGAGTAGCATCAAGATGCCAGGCTTTGTGCTCAGGAATTCTGCCTCCCTCAGGGTCCAGTGTTTTAACAGCTAAAGATAACAATAATCTTATTTCAAGAAGTTTATGTGGATAATTGGTGATAAGTGTGCTAGCAGTTACTGTGCTGTGCTTAGAAGTGTTTTCCCTTTTACTTTAATGAGGTAGCATAGAAATAATACTCTTTTCACTGCTTCTTTGTCCTTTCAGATTTCTCTTTAACCCTTCAGCATGTTTAGATGAACATCTGATGCAGTTTAAGTTCTTGGGCATTCTCATGGGTGTAGCTATTCGTACAAAAAAGCCATTAGATCTTCATTTGGCTCCAATGGTCTGGAAGCAACTTTGTTGTATCCCACTCATCTTGGAGGATTTGGAGGAGGTAGATCTGCTCTATGTGCAGACCCTCAACAGCATTCTTCACATTGAAGACAGTGGGATTACTGAAGAAAATTTCCATGAGGTAAGATAAGAAAGTCAGTGCTTTTAGATTTATTCTGAAATCAGTTATTATATCAGATTGACCTTCACATCAGTATTTTTATAATTTCAGTCTCCATTCTAAGTGCACAAGCACTTGTGCATTTACAGTGGTCTGTGATCTTACTGTATGTAGTTCTAGATGACTTGTAGTAAAACACTGTACTTGAATCACTGGAGTGACTTATGATTTTTCTGTTTTGCATAACAGATGATTCCTTTAGATTCTTTTGTTGGCCAAAGTGCTGATGGTAAAATGGTTCCCATAATCCCTGGAGGGAACAGTATCCCACTTACCTTTTCAAACAGGAAAGAGTATGTGGAGAGGGCAATTGAGTACAGACTCCATGAAATGGATCGACAGGTAAGAACCTCATTGTGACTTGCCCCTGTTGTGGGAACAGGGGGTAATTTGTGCCTATTTCCATTACAGTTTATTCAGTGATAAGAAAAGTTTGGCTTTCTGCATCTTTTTGGGTCTCTGTATTTTTTCTTCTCCACAAACTGTTTTGGCCTTTTTTAAAAATTTAGTCTTGTTTTTTTCTGCATAATTACTCAGTTGGCAAAAGAGTGTTAGAAATCAGAGCTGGTCTTCCATTTGAGTAACCCACTTGAGAAAAAAACCTGCAGTTTTGCATGCAGGGTACTGGACATGTGAACAACAGTGACTGGCTAAAGACTGACATTTGTTTAGCTTGAAAGTATTTATCTTTTGTTACAACACAAATCCTGCAAATATTTCACAGTATGTTTTAGGAAGTGCTCATTACCTATTGCGTAGTGTATTTTGTAATTTGTGAGAGCAGCATTCTAATTATAAGGTAAAGATTCCTGTGTGATAATATCTGCCTTAGAAAACATCTTCCTCATCAGAGGTACCAAATCCCAAGTCTTGCAGAACAGCTTTCTCATCATACATCTGAATTGGAACAAAGTCTTTTTTCTGTTTACACAGTTGCTTGGTTTAGCCATCATTATTTGTGCTGCCAAGTTGTAATTTTTTTTAATAGTTCTGTGTTGGATCAGAACACGTTCTTTAATGTGCAATTACAATTAAAAATACCTGTAATATTCTCTAGGATTTTGAAAAACAATACAGCCCATGCAGGGGCTGTGTGTATGAGAGGCTCTATTAGGAAGATGTTGGTAATTCTGTCTCTCAATGCCGTTTCTCAGCTGAAGTTACTTTTGTGTTTGGGTAGTCCAGGAAGTGGCAGAGATCACACAGTTGCACTTCAAATGTCTCTCCCGTTTTTGGCCATTAGGTGGCTGCTGTCAGGGAAGGAATGTCTTGGATTGTTCCCGTTCCTTTGCTTTCACTTCTGACTGCCAAGCAGTTGGAGCAGATGGTCTGTGGAATGCCAGAAATATCAGTTGAGGTTCTGAAGAAGGTTGTGCGATACAGAGAAGTTGATGAGCAGCATCAGCTGGTGCAGTGGTTCTGGCACACCCTGGAAGAATTTTCAAATGAGGAGAGAGTCCTTTTCATGAGGTTTGTGTCAGGAAGATCTCGACTGCCAGCCAACACAGCTGATATCTCTCAGCGATTCCAAATAATGAAGGTTGATAGGGTAAGATACTGGTGTTTCTATTATTATTATCATCATTATTATTATTATTTCCTCTCAAGTGTAGTCTGTGCTTTGGCACTAGGAGACAATTTCCATAACTGTAAATTTACAGAAAAAGTATGGAATGAGATATGCTCTAAGTTAATAAACTCAGACATTTTGGTTGTGTAGAAGGACACAGGCTGCATGAATTGCATCTTAATTTAATTGGTGGAACTGGTGATTGGACATAAAGACAAGAAACAAACCTTTGTCTACTTTAACTGTTCCAATCTCTTTTCATTTAGTAATTTTCTTTCTGTTTTTAATTTTGTGTAAGTAGCAACATACCGCTAGTGAGCTCTTAATGTTTTAAAACCACTGCAATGAGTTTACAGTGTATAGTTTTACATACAGGATACATTCATTTGGGGTTTTGTGCAGTGAAAGCACATTCTCTGTGAACAACATGAAAAAAAAACTTGACAAAAATCTCAACTAACAGGGTTTGTTTTGTCATATTTGGTTAGGTGTCTCTCAGATTGCCTAATGCTAAGGCACGCTAGGGTATGTAATTTGAACATTGTTTGGTATTTAGCAGTGGGCTTCTAAACAGCAGTGTGATCAACTTTTCAAAAGGCTGAATTCAGTAGTGGGTTGTGTTACTTGCAGAGTAGGTGCTACAGTGGTTTTGAACATTCTTAAGGGTGGAACAAATGCTGTAAACAAGGGAGGCCAGTCTGCTTCTTAAAAGGAATTTGAGATAGAATGTGAAAATGGTAGAGGCAAGGAGCAATGAAATGTGGATATTGTTGCATTTTTAACTTGATTCACAACTTACCAGTGTCCCACCTTTTATCCGTTTCCACAGCCTTACGACAGCTTGCCTACCTCACAGACTTGTTTCTTTCAACTGAGGCTCCCACCCTACTCCAGTCAAGTAATCATGGCAGAGCGTTTGCGCTATGCAATCAATAATTGCAGGTCTATAGACATGGACAATTACATGCTCTCCCGGAATGTGGACAATGCAGAGGGCTCAGACACAGATTATTAACATTCTGTGAACAAAATCATCTTCCTTTTACTACAAATAGTGCCCTAAGTCCAATTCATCGTTGACATAATTTTACAGTAACCATAGATGTTTTAGGAGCATAAAACCAGATCTTAATAGATGTGGCCACACTTTAGTTACTCTAAATGTAACAAAAAATTAGATGTTTTTATTTTTTTGTGATTGTACAAAAGGAAAAACAAAACAAAAAACTATGATTGGTAAGTTTTTTCTCCTTTTTTGGTCACTTTTGATAAGTTTGCATGGAGACATTTTGGTGCATTTTTGTTGGGAATAGTACATTTGTAAGCCCTCCCAGTGAACATGAAGAGTTGTACATTGTGTATAATTGTTCATTAGCCAGAACAGTTTTACATGAATATTCACATATTTATTTTGTTTCAATTTGAATTGCCTGTGCAGGGTTCCTTCTGCAGAGAAAAATAAAGCAAATTCAAGACTCGATTGCTTGTATGCATTTGTAAACTGTGGTTGGCTTACTCAGGCTTCATACTTTTATATTTTGTCTCAGGAAATTACAGTCTTACAGTGTTTGAGACAGGGTGTGACATTTGAAGCCTCTTAAAATGTTTAGCCTGCTGGAATGTGCTGTGCAGCCCCATGTTCTGCCTTCTCCTGGCCTGAGGCCCTGGCTGCTTGGGTGTACTGTTGTTCATTCCTCATGCTGCAATACAGGTTCATGCTGGGCTTGCTTCCTTCTTGCTTTTTGTTTAAACATTTTGCTCCTCCGTAGTAATTGTTGACAATAACAGCATGCTGCCACCTTGATTCAGAAAACTTCAAATATTTTGAGCAGAATAGTAATATTTTTAATGGACACATTGATGTAGTTGATTCCTGCTCAGAGTACACAAAAATTAAAATGGAATGGACGGGGTAGTAGTCAAGGTTGTGGGTTTTATGCACATTTTTAGTTCTGCCTTTGGTCTCATTTTGTCTCAGCTGTAGCTGTTGTGATCAGCATGGTTTGACTGACACAGTGATGGATGTTCCTGTTTGGTTAGGACAGCAGTACTGCAGGAGATCTCTGCTCTGTGCCCTAGGGAAGTGCTGGCCAATAGGTAATTGCCCATTGTCTCTGTGGAAGACATCACTGATGTCAGGCTACAAACACTGCTTGGTGTTCAGAGCAGGATGTGCCTGGGGAGGGAGAAGGGGAGAGGCTGTCCCCAGGTGAGTCAGAGCTGCTCTGCTCTCAGTTCCCCTCTGCTCCATTTCTTCCTCCCTCAACTCCTTGGGAAGATGCTGTGGGAACTGAGGGCTGGTGACAATTATTATTAGTGTCATTCTCACCTGGGGCAAGACTGGTCCATCTGAGTGTGGAGTGTAAGGTGGAAATTCCTGTTACTTTCTCTCGTGTGTCTGTTGTGCATTAACAAGGATTGATTGGGAAATTTCCTGGCTGTCCAAGCCTGAGCTGCTCTATTGCTGCCAGCTGACACTGCTCAGAGGGAGGGCTTGGTAAGCTGTAAAAATTTGCATATCTGGGTTTTATCTGGTGAAGTTCTCTCAGGACTATATGTTGGCTCTTGAAAAAGGCAAAAGCCTAGCTATGATCAAAGACCACTGCAGAGTGAAATATTTGAGGGGGATCAGGAGTTGGGGGAAGGAGGGTCTCACAGCTCTGAAATCATGCAGACTTGGTTTCCTGCCTTATTGTCTGTTAGGTTCCAAATTGGGCTGAGATGTTGGTGTCCCATCACTGTGTTGTGAGGATGTATAGTCACATCTTGGCCTAAATGTGTAGGTTTAATAGGTAAAAAATACAGTATTCAAATAAATGGGGAAAGTGCTGTATTAAGTCCTGTATTACTGCCTTCTGCACCTCATGGATGTGTCTTAGTGGCACTGATTTGTCAGCCTGTTTCAATCAGCACAGGAAATAATAGAACTGTGCCTAAAAATGGCAGTTTTATGTGGACTCTGCTGTTAGCTTTCTGAATAATGAAGATATTTTTGGAGGCAGTTTACAATAAAATCACAGGGGATGTTGATTAAAGGTTTGTGCTTGATGGAACTTTAATGGCTTAGAACTAAAGAAAACTGTAGACATGTTTCCATCCTTCCATAATACCCTAAGTAAAATGTCATCGTTTTCTATACTCTATTTTCAGATTGGATTGTGAAGTAAGAAAATTCATTATTGATGCTGAAAAAATGTATCAGATTTTACCATGTCATGAACAAATATCCCCATTCAAGGAGGGGAAGAACAAAGTAATAAGTTGGAGCATTGTTAAACAAATAGGGAAAGAAGTCAAGTGGAGAGTGTTTGAAGACCCTTTTTATCTCTATAAAAGAATATTAAAAAACAAAACAAACCACAAACCCCACAAAATACCCTGCCCCTCCCCCCCCACCAAGTCCTGGTAGAAAACTGGCAAAAAGGCTTAAGTAATATGTAAACAGATGCAAATGTGCTTTCATATCTTGTAGCTACTTGTAAATCTGTTCCTGTTACAGCTGCAGAGATGTCTTTCACCACAGAGTGCTGGGAGAGCTGGTGGCACGAGGAGGCCTTTGCTTGCTGCAGTGACTGTTCAAGTTCATGCCTTGTTTTGGCTTGTCAGCAGTGTGTGGAGCTGTTGTAGTGTATCCAAGGTACAAGTTGTGTCAGCTTCCCAATTTCCACATCACAGTAAATTTGTTCAGCTCAGCAATGTCCTTTCATAGCTGTCAGTGCTGGATGAGGATTGCTGTGTCTCCTTATCTGCACTTCTTCCAGTTTTCTTCCTTACCTTGTGGTGCATAAGGGCCCTACTTGAACTTTAGGAAGGAGTTAATGAAATACCACTTTTACAGTGTCATGCTGTTAGATATCTCTAAGTAATGAAGGTGGAATAATTTTGTTTCCTCATTGGTTTTCTGGGTGAGTGTTTCTTACAGATGCTCATACTGATCAAGTATCTCTCTACAATTGCAGTATTGTTTGACTAAGTTGATGTAATGCTCTGATTTATTTCTTACCTCAGCCAGATTAGAGAGTACCAGGTATATCTATGGATCAGTTAACCAGGATCAGAAGGCAAAGTAAGTATGTTCAGTATGTACAGTTGAGAGCTGTAAAGGCCTCTTTGGTGTCAAATTTTGTAGATGGTGGCACAGCATCAAAAGTATGTAAAAAAAAGTTTCACTTCCAGGTAGCAGAGCAGTGTGCAGGAAGGGGACAGCCTTGTGCTTTGGGATGAAAATAGTTTCTGGTTCTGGACTTTGCAGTGAGAAATGGTTATTTATATGCAGCTGGTCTGTACTGTGTTCCTTATTTAGCATTAAAAGACAGGCTGTTAGTCACTGTCTTCTCTTGTGGGTTAGTTCTCTGAATTAGCACTTGTTCAGATTGCACTTCCTTTAAAGTCAGCTTTAAAAAATAACTTGGTGCACCTTTTTTATGTAAGTACATCATGCAGAGGGTCAAACTGTGTTTTGTGTGCCTTGAATCCATGCTTCTCTCATTAAATAAAAAAGCCTGGTAAATTAGCTGCCACTGTTAATCACCAAGGAAGTGCTGGTGGTCAGTACTCTGCTTTTGCTAGAAAGATGTTTCAGGGAGTGGTTATCCTCCTTGGTGGATGGAATGACTGTCAGGTAATACCCTTTAACAGAAGTTTGTAAATCACTCTTGTCCTAAAATTTGTCAAAATCCTTCAGTGACTCAGGCTCTCTCTGCTGTGGCTTTATGCCCTTGCCCATTACATAAGGAGGTTTGAAAGTGTAGGGTCCAGTTTGAACCTTGTGACCCAGAGGGAGGCTCTTCCTTAATGTTGTGTTCTCAGGTCCCTGTGTGACTCATTCTGCCTCAGTTCACTCTGTGTTTCTTCTGCGCAGTCAGTGAACCTTGCTGTCAAACTTACTGCACTGTGTCAAACTACTGTTAAGCTGTCTTAAAAGTTCATCAAATTTATTGAACTCTATCAAATTATTTGGCCTCAATAAACACACTGCTGCTTCCCTCTTCTGAGTGAGGGCATCTGCAGCATGAGGGTACCAGAACTGCAGTTTTCAGCAGATCTGGCATTTTGTGACAGCAATGCAGGGTTTCCCAGTTTCACAGAACAACAGAGAGCAGTTATTTCCTGAAGCCCATCCAGGAGGAGATACATGTCTTTTCCCTTTACAAAACAAAAATTTGTTTGGACTTGACCAGAACCCATGGAAGTAGCAACAGTTCATTGCTACCTCAGTGAGGTAAAATACGCACACCTTAAAGCTGAACCAATTTTCTTGATGCTTTTTCAAGCATCAGCTTTTTTCCTGGCTTACTGTCTGGGATCATGTTAGCACTTCTGTCTGCTCTCAGCATCACTGAAGGACACTTTTCCCTGACTCTCTCTAGCCCAGCTTGTGTCACATTGCGGCAGAAATCCACGTGGAGCGTTCGCAGCGATGCTCCGTGGAGGGTCACTGCCTCCAGGGTGTGGTCAGTGATCTGCACACAGTTCTCCAGCTTGAGGCTCTTCAGGTTCGGGCAGTTCTTGAGAAGCTGCAAAATGCAGTCATCTGTAACATGGCCACATCCAGACAGGGTCAGAGACAGCAGATTTGGACATCTGAAAGCAGGATGGTGACAGGTGAGATGGGAGAAATAAATCATAGAGCTTGCAGAAGCAGATAACATCAAGAATAAATATGAAGGCTGGAAAAATGCCTCCTCTTCATCAGGAGGGGCAAGGAGGCACAAGTAGGTGAGTGTACATGTAGATCTTAATGTTCAGCTTAACTAAAGGCAAAGCTCACTTAGCTTTTTCTGTTGGTAGCAACATCTCTAGCTCAGCTGGCACAGTGGCATGTGGAGGCCTATTTAAGCTGTGGCTGCATCATTTTTTCTTAAGGAGTGGGATGGTGCAGGCACACACAGAGGAGACCCAGCAGAGAGGAGATTAATTTCAGGATGAAGTGGAGGACAACTGAGAGAAGAGACTGCTGTGCAGACATGCTAAGCATGAGCAAGTAAGGCACTCCCACTCTTAATTTTTAGGAATTGCAGATATATTTTATCTCCTTGGATTTCATGAAGCCAGCTGCTTCCTAAAAAGTGTTCGATGTTCAAACCCCACTCAGCTCTTAAACTTTCCTTTGAGTCACTGAAACTGGTAATTCTGTTGTTATAAACAATGATGCAGCAAATGAAAAAAGCTTTTTCTTGCTGCTTGAGTGGGCCTGGGGAAGTACAGGGAAGGCCTGTCCCCCGTGGGGTGTTGGTGCTGAGCAGGAGCAGCTGCTGTGCTGAGCAGGCCCTGCAATCATGTGCCATGTCTGGCTCCTGGCTCAGCCCCCTCTGCAGGCAGCAGCAATTCAGCATCCACCTTGCTGAACAGAGCATCACAGGCAGGTCTGTGTCAGTGTTGCTCTTGTGAGGCCTCTGGACAGAATTTTTTTAAACTCTTTTCTGTTAGGAGCAGTTGGAGGAAAAAGCTGGCAGCAGAAAGGCTCGAACAGAATAAAACTACTTTAAACTCAGGAAGAAAAGCTGGATATTTAATTTGCATTTTTCTATGTACACAGTGCTAGGAATTTTGACTGGAAATGCTTTCAGTGGGTTGCAGTAAAAATAGATAGGACCTTGTATTATCCTTTCTAGGCACAGGTATGGTGATTCCTCCTTAATTAATCCAGATTTTTTATCTAATTGTTCTAGAACATTTACTTCAGAAATCTGGCACTTCAATTTAATCTGTTTTGAAGCTGCTTTTCAGTCCTTGTTTTGAGATTGCTCTGCTGCTGGCTCTCTCCTGTCACTATCCCATAATTTTTTCAGTTGTTTCAAAGCTGAGGGCTGTGGCACAGGTGCACCATGTCAGGGAAGCACTGCCACCGCCCCTTGGCTCTGCTTTGGGACCAAGCCAGCCTTGATGTTCCCCACACACAGAGGAGGGAGTAGCTCTACCCTGTGAGCCTCCTCCTGTCACTGCTCTGCTCCTTCCTCAGAGCTGTCTTGCAGCAGCAGAGCTGTGAAGGAAAAGCTGTGCACCGAGCTGCTTTTCTGTAGTGGCATTTCTCTTCCCTCACTGCAGTTTAGAAGCAGCTGGGAGTTTAAACTTCAGAACTTTAGACTGAACTAAAGCTGACACAGCTGACACTTAGTACCATGTTAATTGACCTTGGTTGTAATGAGGTGTGTCCACTGTTTGAAATCTGGGCTCTGCTCCAGGCACCCCCCAGACACTGCCAGAATGGTGTAGTTCAGCTGAGCAGCAGTGTGAGAGGCAGGAATGCACTTTCCCATATTAATAATGAATTCTTAGAAAAAAAAGAAGGAAAACGTAGACTTCAGGGAGATCTAAAGAAGTATACACTACTACGTAAAATGAACTTACACTACAGTTGTAAAGGCAAAGCACTCATGTACTTCATGCTCCATTTCAGGCAGGGGTTATGGAGTATTTGAAATAACTCTGACTTCACTCATCTCAAGGCAGTTACTGCACACTCACACCCAGAACGTACCTGTTGCAAACGTCTAGTAAAAAATCACTGACAGTGTTCTCATGCCTCTTACAGAAGTCTTTCTGGAGACTGTTTTTCATCCAGTCCTCAATGTTACACACCTTGACTCTCTCTGAATACCAGCAGATGGATAAGTGTTTTAAAGCAGGTCCCAGGAGAAAATTATCCTTCTTTAGTTCCACTGGAGAATGAAAGTTCAACAAAGACCACAGTAAAGGATCCTGAAACACTTCTAGTAACTGGTGACATGTTTTTGCCAGATTTTTCCTACTGTTTTTGTCCAGAAAAGAGAAGAGATGTAGAAGGCATTCCCGGTTGAGCTGAGTAATGTGCATGGCCCAGCAGCAGTGGCAGAGTGTCTTGGCCGGGTGGAGTAACAGCAGTGCTGGAGGGGGTTCACACTCACCAGGAGGCTGTTGCACATATATGGTTGTGGAATGGGGTTTATTTTTGGCTAACAACTGGTGCAGAAGCTCAGAACAGGGAAAGGAACAGAACCATGTATGTAGCTTGTGCTTCCTTTGTCCAAGGGAGTGGAATGGGCATGTACAGCTTGACTGTCGTGAAATGCTTCCTTAAAAGGGATTTTTTTCCCCCTGCCTTGTAGACTCTGCTGGAGTTTAGCAAAGTTCTTGTGCTGAGTTACTGCAGTGGGGTGGGGCTGTAGCTGCAGCTGTGGGGCGGATCTCTGTCAGTGCTTCCCATTCGGGAGATTTGGCTGAGCAGCGCTTTGGTTTGGCAGAGTACACTTGGCTCTGTTGTTCATTGATTTTTCTGAGGTTGCACATTTGGTTCATGTTCAAGGACTGTTACATGGCTAATGGAACTTTCATAAAGTTTTTTAGAAGGAGCTGAAACAGTCTCTGGGTGCCTTGAAGCACACACACGTTCTGCAGTTCAGTTCACAGGCCCCAGAGGTAGGGACAGTTTCCTGCCCACAGTTATTTGAGCTGTGATTCCATAAACAAAGCTGGCTGTGTCCCCACCTTCTGCAGGAGGGAGGCAATGACACAGAGGCAGCCATGCATGGGAACAGCAAGGCTAAGTTTAGTTCCTTGTGGGCTTGTGCTTTTAATAGATGTCATCTATTGGCTTGAGTTTTACAAGTTTGGCTGTTCTGGTTTTGTAGGTTTAGTTCCATTACCACAGAAATCGTTTTCCCACCCTTTGGTGGAATAAGGAGATATGAAAGTGGTTTTCCAGGTAAAAGTGTCTGTTGTACAGAAATTGGAAAAAGTGTAGCAGAAAAGTTGTTCCTAGAAGAAAAATAAAGCTACAGCAAGGGCAGGTTGGAATTAAATGCAGTAAGGATCCCTTTAACTTTCCAGCTTATGAATCAAAAATGCTTGAGATGAAGGTATTCATAGTCACTTTCTGCCTGATGTTAATACAAGAGAATAAATACATTCAAGAAATCCATAAAAAGTTACAGCAAACAGCATTGAGGGAGTTTTTCAAGTGGCCTACACAAATAGTAGCTGGGAAACTTTATGGCATTTTAATTAGGAGTGTTTTAATACAGGACAAGGTTGAGTGGGACTCAATTTTACCTCCTCCTTCACACCCCAAGAATGCAGTTTAAAATTCAACTCTGAAAAACAAGATCTGAAATTCGTTTGTAGTCTGCAACAATCATAGCTTGAGTGATGTGTGTGTCTGAACATACACAGAGAAATGGCAATTCTTTCTGCTTCATTCTTTAGTTAGTAACTTTCTACTATATGCAGTATGCTGTGCTTAACAATTGCTGGTCTTCTTGGTTTTATATCCTTTGTCATTTAATCTTATCTTTGAAATGATAAGGAGATTGCTGTTCCCCCTCTCCCTGTCAGAAACAGCTCTGGTCAATGCTACAAAAGGGACAAGAAGATTTCACATACCAGGTAATGCAGTTTACTGGAAAACAGCAGCTTAAAAGATGTGCCTGCAGGTATGCTTCATTCTCATACAAGCATTTTCAAATCTTAAGAACTTACCTTTGTTTTTGAGCAGGTTTAAACAGTTGAGACTTCTCAGAGTTATACATACAGGAATACTATTTTAAAAAATACTAATTAAGAAACCCCCCAGATTAACAACAAATCAACAGTCTAGCAAAGCTGAATGACAAGGATGTTAGGATGGACTCTTGCCAGACACAACAATCTGACATAAAAATTACCAGCAGTTGGGTGACAAGGAATTTTAAATGGAATGGCAGGTCCTCTTTGGGGTTAGGTGCTGAGTTGGGAGAGGTGTTACAGAGTTAGGAACACTGCAATTGCTTTATTTTGTTTTTCCCAGAGCAAGGTACAGTATTCTGCCATTTGTGTTCAGAGGACATACACCAATGTTCTGCAAGCCTGGAGAAGGACAAGGAGTTTCATTTACTAAGGAAAGGAGACACTTTAATGGCACATTTTCCATAAACACACTATGTGATGAGATATAATTCACATTCATCCTGGAAATGCTCCAGAAACACACAAGATGAGCACAGTCAGTAATCCTCACTGAAAATTACACACAAGATTTTAATGGTAAACAATTACAACTATGGCACTACAGTACTTGAGAATATCCTAAAGCACGTTGGAATCAGCTGTCAAGGTGCCCATTACCTCATCAGTAAGACACAGACACATCAGTAATGAAACATTGCTGGGGGAACTTAACACCATGTGTTACACTTCCCACTGATTTAGTAAATTCATCATAAATGGCCTCCTGTTTTTGATACAAGTCCACTATCCCTTCCTGTCTCAAACTTTTAAACTCTCTTGCTGACGTTTAGGAGCTGGACATTTTGCTGTTTTGATTGACGTAAATATTGGCTCCAGTTGTATACGTGGCTAAACAATCAGTAACAAAAGGACAACCTTTGATTGGACACGTTTTGGTGAAAAAGATGCAAGTCTTTGAACTGTAGAGAGCAGTTGCTGCTTGCAGAGCAGTCTCAAGCAAGAAAAAAACTTCTTGCCAGCTAGTGTGTACTATGATGAGCAGTAAGTAGAAAAAAACATTTGGCTTAAATGAAAGAGATATTCCCCCCCACAAGCGAGTAGATAAATACAGGATATACAAGCTAGGTTAAAAAGGTAATACTAGGCCAGGTGCAGTATTATGTTACTGGTTCAGTGCTCAGTTACTTTTTTTTCGACACCACACTGAATAGAATACAGTGGATAAGCAAAGTTCTCCACCAGGAAGAGAAATACTTGTGTTGCCACAACAAACTGTTCATACTGCCCATCTGAGTTTGCAGTGGGAGAAAATTAAATTAGGAAAGGATTTACAACGTTCTTGTTCCAGCAAAGCATATGGCTGAGTCCTGAGCAGCACCTGCTGCAAGCAAGGACAGCCTGCTGTGATTGCATCGTTTCCCCAGAGCGGCCCCGCACAGCCCTGCTGGAAACACCCCTGCCCAGGAGCTGCATGGGACACAGCACATGGGACTGAGAGAAAAGGCTCAAGTCAGAACACAACTCTGACCCAAACAACTGCTGACAAGAAGAAGTCAATTAAAAGAAGTGAATGTTGCTGAAGGTTACAAATTTAAATTTCTAAAAATACAGAAAGGCACATTTACATCACTGTTTTGCAAGAACACTGCATACACCTGACTACTGTGAGCTAAACTGCTGCTGGCCCAGAGAGAGTCGTGTATTTTAAGCTTGGCATTCTCAAAGGTAAATTCTAAAGAAAGCTGGTCCAAGCAGCATGCAGAGAAAACACAGCTGGAGGTGGCATCTGTGCAGCTCCCTGTGAGCAGCAGGAATGGCAGGAATGTGGTACAGTGCTTTACCTGCTCTGTTTTCTGCTTGTCAAAGTATCAGCAACCTATTCTCGTTGATTAGAAGAAAGACTGCCTGTAAGGAAGGGAAGGTGACAACTATCTACAGGTTAAAGAAAGGACAAGTTCTAGTTACTGTTCAACTTAAGTAAAAGACAGCAGCCTTATAAATATGTCACTGTATCAAATAACGCTATAGTCTTAACCTGTGTGCACACTTCAAAACCCATTAGCTATGCTCAACCATTTCTGCAGGTTTGGATAAAGCAAATTCCTCCCTTTTCTGGTTTAAGCTCCTGTGACGAAGCTCCCAAGAATGGCCCTGTACCAAATGCCTGACTTCCAATTTGTGAACAGCCAGCAGGACCCCAGGGCAAGGCACTGCTGTGCACTCCCTGTGCCCTGGGCTCCACTCCAGCCTCCCTGCCTGTGTCCTTCAGCGGCATCTGCTAAAATAGCACTCCCACTTGGAGTTTTCAGACAACTGCATTTTCTTGTTAACTAAGAGCTGCTGTTTGGTGGTGGGACTCTCCATGAACTGTAGTCTCCTTACTGACCTTTCAGCTTCCAGCTCCTTGCTTGGTACAAGAGAACCAGCTAGAAAGGAGAGACTGAGGGAACAGATCTGAAATGGAACAGTTCTCAAATTTCATGTTTTCTGTCAGATTCCTGGCTTTGGCAGTAGTGGTTTTCCTGTCTGCCTTTCCCTTCACAGTAGCTGACTTCCACCCATCAGCAGTAGAACTAAAACTGGTTTGGGTGTTTTTAGTGTAGTCTTTCTCTGTTACGTAGCCAGGTCTTAGAAACTGCACCATGACTCCAGCGGTCACCTAGAGACTGAAAAAAATGCCACCCTGGGCCAGTGTGTAAATGCCACAGGAGCTCTCTAAGCCTGCTCCAGTCACAAGCACACTTAGCACTGCCCCTGTGAGGACTCTGCTGTGAGAGACTGAGCATCCTTCCTTGAGTTTCACTTGAACTGACAGAACAATTTCATGCAAAGCACCTGCAACACCATCTGTCTCCTCCTGCTTCCAAGTGAACTGTAGCCATGGAGCAGAGCTGCATGCAGAGCTGCATTCAGACCTACTCCTGTTCTCACAAACCCCAGCCCTTGGGGCCGTACTTCCAATTCCCACTAGGAACTACGGGGTTCTACTTGGGATTCTACTGCCAGGAAGTCTCCCCAGTTTGCAAGCATGTAAGTGTTCATGATCCAATTTCAGGATAACAGTCTAAACCAAGAGATGTCAAATGCAATTCAGGTTCAGTTATAAACCATAAAGGGCAAAGTAATTTAGACAGGTAAAGATAATTGTTTTAAATTTGCAAGGGGTAGGAGGCAGCATATCTGAGCAGTACTGTAATTAAATTGCAGTATTGATACAATCGAGCCAACTGTTTATTTACAATGATTCCTGAAAGTCACCAGCCTGAATACACCAATATAGCAGCAATTACCTGGTCTACTTAATGATGTTATATTGCCTCTCTTCTGCAGACAAAGGATGATTGGTCAGAGGTCACTCTAAGTCTCTTGCACGAGGGAAAATAGTACGTGCAAACAATTCCTTGATTTAAAGAGATTAAGTCATATCTACATAATAGGACTGCGAACAGCATGAAGTTGTATTGCTTTTCATGATCCAAAGCACATTTATCTTGCTTGTAAGGAGGACAGAGATTTTTTGATGTAAATGTGCCTTTAGAAAGTGAGAACTGAAAACATTAATATAAAAAAGTCAAATAACTATTTCATGAAACTATATATATAAAAATTGAGTTATCACAACTAAAGCAGCAAATCAAAATCTGCTGAGGTTTTCTGGTATAACTAAAAAAAAAAGTTAGTTTGTGTCCAAGTTCAGTAAGTCAAATGCTACCATTGACACAACAAAACAAAAACCCACAAGAGGAAATTGCAAAGTGCACAATGAAATTAATAAGTCTTGGATCAAGTATTTATGGAAAAATGGAAATGTTTGTCCGGTGGACTTGATAAGTAAGAATGCAAAGGAGGTATTAAAGTTTCTCTGCTCCAGGCTTGGCTTGGCGCTCCACGTAGAAGAGGATGTAGGCCTTGGCCTTGCCCACAGTCTCCTCGTCAGTCAGGGTTACAGTACTGTCATTGAAGTGGAACCAGCGGCCCTCGTGCGCCGCGTACGCTGTGTAGTGGCCGGAACCAACGCTGTGGAGCAGGCACAGGGACAACAGTCAGGGACACTCACTGAGGCACCTTCTCCTGGGGCTGAGGGACTGCCTGCAGCAAGGTACCCACAGCCCTGCACAGCACACGCTTCTCTTTTTGAGCAGTGGGGCTCAAATTCTTTTTAAATTCAAGTTCTACAAGAACACATTGTCTTGTCCCTTCTACTGTTACTCTCAACAGATCTGTCCAGGGCTGGGGAAAGTTAAGACTTCCAGTAACTTTACTTCAAAATACGCCCAGTGCCTTTCCCTGGGTGTTCCTGTGAGCCTTCACTGCTGTGGCAGGAAAGGTAATGGTGATGATCTCTTTCACCATACACATCTTTGGGTGGCAGTTGTTCCAAGCATGCTCATACACTTGTTAACATAAAGGCAAATGTACCTTCCAACATGAATAAAAATGGGAAAAAATAGTCCTGTTTTGTAGTAAGAATTTCAGAATGAGACATTAATTCCTGGAAGGGCCCCTGACTCCTCCTCTTGGTTTAGGGCTTTTTTATTTGTAGAGGCACTAGACTATTTTCATTTAATCTCACACATGTAGTCATTAACCCCAAAGGCTGCCAGGGGCATTCACAGGCCTGACTATCTATTGAAATTAATTCAGCTTAGCTCCCTGCCAGCTTATAAACTATGGCTTATTTCCCTCAATTAAAATACATGCCTGTGGGACAGAAACCCCTTCATTCTGTCTGCATGTACCTGAGTGGGAGAAGGTCTGTGCCAGGAGCCAGGCTGGCTCCATGTACTCACCCTGAGCCGTGATGCACAACCACAGCCACGAGGTCATACAGGCAGCTCTCTGGGCCACTATTTTCAGGCTGTGGTAGGACAAAACAGAAACTCTTCAAATATCAGTAGCACCCTGTAATTTGTAATAAAGACGTATGCCATGGAACAAATTCCTTGCAGGAGGCATCAGGAGGTCTTCTTACCTCTAACAAGTAGCATTTCATGTCTAGGCCTCGCAAGGGAAACTCCACATATGTATCAACCTTGTTCCTCAGATATGCTGTCCAGTGAAAGCGTTTCAAGTGTAAGCATAGCACCTGCAGGGGGACAGATATAAAAGGTGTGTTAGAGGAGGGGGCTGAACTCGATTCTGGACACTGCAGTGGGGAGGAAGAGGTCTTGGTTGAACCATTATTTCCTTTGACATTTTGTCACACTGTTATTTCTCATGCTTATACAAACCTTTGGTAGTTTCTGAATCCAGAATTTTTTGGTGGACTTCTGTTTCTTTTTGCATTTGTGGCACATGTACAGCTCTGTCTCATCAAGTTCTTCCAGGTCTGTAAAACTGCGAAGACAATCTAGAAAAAATACAACAAATACAGCAATATAGGTGTGCTCATCTGCTGCAACCTTTCTAGTTATATCCATCTGAGCAGCAAAAAAAACTGTATAATGTTTAAACCTGTATAATGTTCACAAAGTGAACAGACACAACAGGGTTTTGTTGAATATTTCATGATTTTCAGCAAGTCTATTCACAAGTCTATAAAAAACTAATATCCTGTAAAAACCAAAGTCATTAACAGTAGTGCCGGTCAAGCTGCTGGACTGCATTGATGTGGTTTAAATGCAGAACACCCAAGAGCCACCCTCACTGTGGGCATGGGCAGATGTGTCCAAGGACAGAGCCCCAGGGAACACCCATAGGCAACAGTACAGATCAGTGTCTGGGAGGAGTGAAATACACTGGAAATGCTCTCATTAGAAAGAAAATCCTCTTGGCCTGCTATGATTTCATTAGGCAGGCACTCTTACCTCGTAGCGTGCACATTGGTCCACCCTCTTGGTTTTTAGTACGTTTATTTCTGAACTGACTTGGAATATCTAGCGAAAGGTCTAGAAAAGCAATGATTTAAAAACAGAATTAGGGCTGAACAGAGCAATGCCTGGTCTTTTCAGGCTGACACACTGGGTCTGTCATGTGACATCAAAATATATCAAGCTTCAGATTTAATTTTCTGCTCTAAGTCACACGGTATTTGGAATACAAGAGGCAGCATCTTACCTAGGAATGGGTCAAACTTTCTAGATTCAGTCCCACATATTAGGCAGTTGACTTCATTTTGAAGAATGCCTCCAAAAATGGCAGTGACAACAGTAGATGCTCCATTTCTAGACAAACCACATCAGAGAATAACAGTCACCCAGAAAGCCTGAGCTGAACCCCCAACACCTGTCCCATGTTTGGTGCTCACACCTCCTGCTGTTGGGCTGAGCCAATGAAACAGGGACTGGGTGCTCCAGGCAGAAGGGGCACTGCAGCTGCCCAGGGCACATCACATGAATGTAGTGCCTACACTGCTTTGTCCTGGACCTGAAGAAAGGGTAACCTGGGGGGCTCTGAGCAGATGCTCAAACTGAAAGTGTTGTGCATATTTCTGTAGTCGAGCTGTACTGGATGCACACACAGGTCCAGGATTTTAACCCTGTAATTAAGACTTCCTCTGAAACAAAAATTCTTTCTTCTTTGGTAGGTCAAGCATATTTTTGTTTTAACTCTACACCCTTTCTTACATGTGCTTTTGACTTTTTTGAGCACATTTCTGCACTTCACTGCCAGCAGCAGCTTAAGTTGCATTAAGACATGATAAACAATGTGCAAGATCAGCATTGTTCTCTAATCTTTCATTATTCTCCTACTGAATTTTTCAGCAGATTATGTAATGGGCCTGCTTCTCACAGTCCAATTTAAAAAACACACATTTTAAGTTATGTTATTATACACTGCTAAGGCTTGCAGAAACCTGTGTTCCTTGCCTGCACTCCACCTACATCTTTGCAGCTCATCTCAACACTTCCTGAGCAAGAGGAAATAGCTGCTCACAGGGACTGGTGCACAAGAAAGCATTCACAGCTTATTTGTTACTTTATGGAAGCATTAAAGTGCCCTCACAAGAAGGGCAGCCCACCCCATTGAATAGCCTTTCTCAAGACAAATTTACATTAGATAGGTGAACAAAGGTTAAATTCTCCTGGGATTTTGACATCCAAAATACTGACAAAACAAGATCCGTTTAGATTTCAAATATATGTCAATCCTACAAACATTTTAAGATTCTTCTGGGGGGTTTTAAAGCATCAGCAACACAACATAAATGCAGTAAAGAGCACAGTCTGAATTTTGTTAGGCTTTCCCTAATAAAGCATCTATAAAACCCTGCATCTCAGGCCTGCTTACTCTGTCCTAATGAGTACAGAAGGAAAAATTCAAACTCTAGTTTTCTGTAGGGAATTAAGGACTTAGGGACCAAATGTGCAGGCTAATCTGACATCTTTCCTTCCTGAAGCAAAATAAGGTTTTGCCTCTTGTGTGAGTTTCAATCTAAGAGAACACAGCTAGGACAGAGGTCAGAAAAAACAGTATTTTGAGAAATACAGAAAGAGGAGTCAAACACCCAAATTATACCTGTTTCAAGGTACACAGCAGCATGAAAACCAAAATTATGCACAAAAAAAAAGCACCAACTGTAACTGTCAAGTGATACATGAGATCATCTGCTGGAAAACGGACTCCAAGCAATAACTGCACTACTCAGTCATTTCTCCAGGAGGTCTACTCACAATTTAAACATCAAAAAATTGCAGGCCATTGTTTTTGCTCCTGCAGCATTGAGGCTATCTATCACTCTAAGAAAATTATATTGTCTGGGGAGAAGAAAGAATTCTGTGGACTACAGAAAATGCAGTTTTTTATTTCTGAAAGACCAATGAATTAAAATGTCTTTACAACTTAGCCGGTATGCTCACTCACACCTATGAAAACTGCTGATCTAAGACACTTCCTTTTGAAAGGACACAGATTGTACAGAATACTCACCTTCATACCCTACAGTTTTGGACTGCCTAAAGTTAGAAGCACTGAAGAAAACTTAAAACAAGGAACACCCAATCTGAAATTCCAGAGCCACCACATGCAGACCCGTGCAAAGGCATGAAGGCTTTGAAGAAATTAAAAACCACTTCTTACATGCAACATTTGTTGCTTCCAGACAGGTTAGAATTTTCTTGCAAGATTACTGAACGTGAAACGCCATTGAAGCCACCCTGGAGTTCCAGGTGTAGATGGTCCAAAAGGTAACGCATGAACTCGTGGGCATCCTGTTGCTGGTATCCCCTGGAGAGAAAAGGAAAATAACAAAATTGCTTTAGAGGCAACACACAGCAAGCACCAGGGTCACAGGAACAAAACCTTTGCTTCTTTAATCCTACTGAGCAGACCTTCCATATGTGCTTGGCTCCAGTCTCACATGTGCTGTGCCATCAGCAGCAATGCTGCTCAATCACCATTATTATTTCATCACTAAGAAACCTTACCAAAAATAACAGAGAAGCCATCAGGGTAAAACATGCCTTTTAAGTTATTTAAGCTGAATCATGCATCAAATTCAACAAACAGCTGCTGTTCACCTTCCATTAAGCTGCACACTGAGACAAAGCATGACAAGATAGGTAGTGAAATGCTGAAAGCTTTGTGCAACACTGACCTGAGTATGTGCAAGTCACTGTAGGCCCAAGCTACAGAAATCCCTACACAGCAAGAGCTAGCTTCCCCTCCACCTCCTATCCATTCTCATAAGCTGCTTTATCAGGCCTCCCCTTTTCCACCTCACTACCCCACCTAAGTGCTGGCAATAACTGTCAGGTAGGAATGTCTGGGAGAGAAATACAAATGGGTTTATAAATGTGAGTGCTCAGGGGAGGGAAAATCCTGTAAGGTTCATGGCAGAGTACCCAGAAGGGGAGAGAAATGCTAACAGACTCACTGCAACAGAAATATGCAATGTGAGGCTGATTTGCTTTGTGAGGAACACAGATGTGTCCAATGAGAGCATTGCTAACAGAACAAAACCAAAAAATTTTCACCTTGTAGGATTACAGTAATGCTTTCTTCCACACCAGCAGCTTTAAAATAAATCAAGGAGTCTGTATAGAGACACATGGGCAGCACTGCCCACCTCTTACATAGAAAACCCAGCACCCAGAAACAGTGCTGTGCTTCAACAGGCCACAGCCTGTACAGCCAAGGCAGGACTTACTATCCCAAAGTAATTATTATATGTTTGTTAAAACTGCTGGCATTAAACTTCCTTGATTCTCATAAGCTAAATAAAGGTAACTAACTGTATGAAGAACAGAATGAACAGATTTGTGTTGTTTGGGTTATTCATTGAGCAGATGTATTCACAGCATCTTTTTAGCAGTGCTAGAGATGTAACAGGTAAGAGAACATCTTTATTATGTGAGAAGATGGAGCAATTGCAGTGGTTTTGGTTCAGTAATCTGAGTTTTTCAGTTAATACACCAATTAATGTGGTGGGTTTAGCGCTGGCCAAATGCCAATGTACTCATTAGAATTATTTATTCATTTTTTTGCTGCAAGATAAGGATTAGGAGGAGAGCAAAGCGGACTCAAAACTTTAAAGGGCATAAAGAAATCTTTATTAACCAAACTAAAGGAGAAATATTAAGAAATCAGAATAAACCTTCAGAACACTTCTCCTCCCTCCAACTCTTTCTTTTCTCTCTGACAATATTAAGAGACAAAATGTGGTATTTTCAGTCAGTTTTTAACATAATCTTCCTCCAGTTTACTTAGGGAGAGGAGTCTTTCTTGCCATGTCATGGAGATTTTTTCACAACAAACAGTTCTTTCATGGTTTTAATTTTCACTAATAGCAGCCACCTGGAAATTTACAATTGTGAAGTCTCTCCTACATTTGGTAGTTCACAACTACTACTATGGGTCATTTCAGTTCATTGGGGTGCAATTTTAAGGATGAGCTGTTCTAGTACAGAGACAAAAGTTTATCTATTTTTGGGAAACAGAGGTCTCTTCGTCTATCCCTGGGGCAAGGTTTTTCATCTCTTTAATTACTCTCTAAACTTTTCATCAAATTACAGCTACTTCAATATCTGCTTGCTTTAGTATTGGTGCTCCTGCTCATGGCTGTGGTTACAACACTTCATGTCTCCAAGGTATTTTATGAGTTATAGGGAAAGAGTCTGATGTATTAATTATATCTCCATCATAGCTTTAAAAGAGAATTTTAGCTTAAGACTAAGGCTCTTTTTTCCTCATTTGGGCTTTGGCTCTTTTTTCCTATCGATGTTGGTTTCTTTATGTTGTTCTTTTTATGTGCTTTAAATTTTCTTTTTTTTTTTTTTTTGGTAGAATTGGCGCTGGCAGGTTTCTTTGTTTTCAAATGGAATTTTACAGCACTGAATGAGTTAATTTTATTTGGGTTTTGCATTAGGAAATGGCTTTTTGTTGGTGGTCACATGATTTCTGCCAGACAGTGGCCGTGGAGGCTCACAGCATTGCTTTCAGCTGTTTCTGTGCTTCTGAATTGGGATTATGTTGTTAATGGTGACTTCAGAGGCATATTTCACTTTAAGTGGTTTAACAGGGTGTCAATATTTACAATTAGCTAGCTGATTGGTTTTGTCAGGTCCAAAGGAAGATGTTAGGGTTTTTATAGGGAATTACTTCTGTAGCTGGTGGATTTTTTTTCCTTAACTAAAAACCAAACTATGATAAACTACAACAGCAACTTACCTTCATCACAACATATCCTAACAGGTTTCAGTGCTCCTTTGCAAGAGGCTCAGGGGTCAGGACAGGGAGACCTTCAGGAACAATACTTGGGTTTACTTGGGTAACCTTCTTTACCACTTTCTCTCTATCGTCTGTTATGTAAGTGTGAGCCCAAAATGCTTATTATGCACAGAATTTTTCTCTTCTAGTCCTTATATCATATCCAGCTGGTGACTACTGTATTTTGAGAGAATCAAGGAAGTTTCAGCCAGTATGTTTGCATTTAAACCTGTAGGAGCTGTATCTTTTATAATCTGACTACATCATTTTCTTATTGCAGCCAAGCCTGGGTTCAGTCAACACCCTGCCCTTGGCACTTACCAACCAGTCAATAGCTTGATTCCTTTGGAGCACTGGCTCCAAGGTACAACTACCACTCTTTCTCCTGTGAGACCTTATTCTCTCTGAAACTGCTACATGTGGCAGAAGGGCAGAAGGAAAAAGCAAGCACTACTGATGAACAGAAAACTCTGATCAAAGCAAAGATCCTTTGCAAAGCACATCTGTAGGCATATGGAAAGCTACACAGAGTGCATCCTGTGGATGCAGTCCATTTTAGAGTAGGACACCAGTAATATTTGGTTGCAATCAAGAATACTGTTATTTTTTTAAAAACTTACCTAAAATTTGGCATTATTTTCCAAACAACATAAAATAAAGACTCTGGACTAAATGCAGTTTGGCTTCCTTGCCATAAAGCACAGAGTGTCTTTCTGAATTCTTCCACAAGTGAACTGTAAAGAAAGTAAGAGCTGGTGTTTAATGTGCATTTGTTTACAACTCTTAGAGGTTTACTTGTTCAATGGTACAAGTATCAGATATTAACTGGGTTAAGACTATAACAACTGGGTAAATATCCTTTCCAGTAGCTTCAAAGATTTTATGTCCAAAATCCTACCCACAACTGAAGACACACAGATTTGGAAAATTATATTTCAGATGTTCAGGATGGACTCATGTGAACACCTACACACTGTCTGCCATTTTAGTGCAAACTCTGCTAACATCCTTTTAACACCTGCTCAAGCAACCTACAGATCATCAATCACTTACTCCTGAACTTTCTGTAGAAGTTGCAGTAGGTTGACTTGCAGTCCCATCCTCACAACCCTATTTTAGCTGGAAGTCAGGAGCATGTCTGCAGCACATACCAAGAGGACTTCTCAACATGATTTAACATGTCACACTCCAGCACTACCTGATGTATCTGACTGCCTCTCCCTGCAGCATCAGACCTGCAACAGCAAGCTGCAAGTGATACCAGTTTCTTTCTTTGTAGACAACTATTCCTCTGTGCCTTTGTCCCCTGTGAATTGTGCAAGATCAAAAGTGTCCAGTGGCCCCAGCAGCCCAACCCTGCTGTTTCCTGCACAGCTAAGAGCTCACAAGGCACACACAGCTTACACATTGTTATCCCCCTGGCTCCTGGTGTGGTAAGTTCGCCGCCCTGCCGTCTTCCCATTCCTCAGCTCCACTGCAGGCAACTCTTTGAAGTAACAGCAAAACTGCTGAATGTTACTAGGAAAAATGAAAAGAATGAAATCCTTAAAGGGCAGAGAAAAAGGATAATATTATGTATTCTGGAGCTTATTCTTTGAAAAGCATAAACACCACTTCATGCAGTGATACAGGATGGCAATTGCAAACAGTTCAAGAGACAAGAAACACTTCAGCAAATACCTTCTGTCAGTAACTACGCAGATCTGCAAATATCACTAAAATAATTACATTTTGGCTCTGCTTTGACTAAGAGATACCCTTCCAGAATGAGCTATCATTTCCTAACAACCCAGACTTGCATTTGCTGAGGAAGTTAACTTATTTTACCGGCCTCGGCACTCTCCTGGTCTGCCAAGGACACGGCACGTTTCCTCTGGAATGCTGTACCACAGGATGTGCCTCACACCATGACACACAACTTTATCAACCCATGCACACCCACTCCTGCAAATTCAGATATGCTTCTGTCCAGTGGGAACATGCCAAATTCACCTGCCCAATGCTAGAGCACACAAGCCCCCTGAGAGTAGTGGGAGAGCTGGGGAGGTACCTGAGCGACTGAAGGATTGCATTCATGAAACAAGTGTTCCCCAGGTTCCGCAGGCCTGTGGCACAAAGGGCAGTGGTGCTTCCCTAGAATGAGAACAGTTGGGTTACAGAAACATTTATCACTGCTCCACCATCTCCCTCCTGCACAGCCAGCACTGTCGGATCAAGCACAGATCTGAACAACAACAACTACACTGAGTGCAGCTGCAAAGCTAAAGCAACCACCTCAGCAGCTCTGACTGCCCTGAAGCTCCATCTTGACAGGAAAACTCTTTCTTACTCATTCCTGTCAAGATAAAACTATACTACATCTTTTCCTGTGCAAATAAATCTAGAATAGGACAATACAGCTAATCACAGGCTCTTATTGCCAAGGATTTGTGTATGTATGTATATTAAATATTGACACTCCAACAGTGTTCAGTGAGAACTGGACAGCAATTTCCTACAGTGCCTTTGAAAAATTTAAAGTACCAATCCTCATCCATGTTTTCCCATGTCTAATAAGCACAGTATGGCCACCTCCAGGTTGTTTTTAAGTCACCAGTGTGAGTCTCAGGGGGACTCTGTGGTGGCCAGAAGGGTTTTTGAAAGACAAGACAACAGCATTTATTTGGGAAATAAACAGTCAAGTTAGACTGTGCAAAGAAGAGGCAGAGTTGAAAAAAGAGAAGCAAAATACACACCATTTACAGCCTAGAACAATGAACCCACAGATATGCCTGCTTTTCACCAAATTATCTCCAGGGTGGGTGGGGAGGAAAGGAAAGAAAAATGTGGACAACACTGCATTTCTGATTCTAGAATCTGCAACATTTGGACACGTTCCACTGTCCACAAAATACCACACTGGAAGTTCATCAAATTTCTGGGCATTCTTCATTTTTCTAACAGAATTTAAAAGCTGGGCTTTTAAATCTTTTAGTGTCTCAAAGTGCAAACACCACAGCGTCTTTTCTCACCCTTGCCCCAAGTGCTACAGGACAGCACTAATGCAGCATTGCCCCTGCAGTTCAAGATAAGCTTCAATAAGCCAACAATGAAAAAGAATCTGTTGTTAGAGGCAATATTGAAGTATTAATAAAACTGACAAAACAGCAAAGAGTAGGAAGAATAAAATAAGCATTTAGTTCAAGCTTTGTAAGTCTGTCTTGTCCTTATCTAAACGTTGCCTGGAATTTTTCTTTTGGGTTTTACTGGCTTTCAGTATTCCAAACAGAAATGATGCTGTGTCCTGCCTTAGCAAGAAAGCCCCACTATTTCTCCTAGGCTTCCTCAATCTCTGCAAGACTGGGACAGTGCAGGAAGTGCAGTCAGCACATTCAGACAACCCTAAACTGACTGTAGTAGTGCATCTTTTAAAGCAACTAACCCCTCCAGACTTTGCCAATAGGAACCAACTGCTTTGCTCCACCCCAGGCTCTTATTCCCATTCACATCCCCTCGGGCAGTTGTTTCTATGGCTGAAGGAGCTGCTGTTCCAGCTGCTTTTGGTGACACTGCTGTCCCACAGCCCAAAAGCTCTGCTCCATCTCTTCCCCATTTTCCCAAGAGTGAAAATGAACCAGTTGAATACAGCTGGGTCAGTATCTCCCCTCTCCATCCTCAAATTCTGGAAGAAATTATGAAAACTGCTGTAATCCAATCTGCACAAAAGAGACATCTGACTTGCAACATTCTTTGTTTGGAAGAAATGATGCAGCCCTTCGGCCATCTAGCCAGGGCTGGATCCTCCTCTCCTGGGCAGATCTGAAGTTAAAATAGCAGGAGGATGAAATGAGGAGAAGAAAAGCTTAAAAACACTCCAGAGTTCCTCTTGAAAGCAAATTTTACTGAGCTCTTTTAAAAAACTGGTAACATTTTTTACTTTTTCCTAACAATTACTCTTAGCCTCCCTCAAGAATGTACCTCCTTCTTTGCCTTCTGCACTTGGGACAATAAAAACCCAAAAAAACAGAAAATGACAAAAGCTCCTTGTCTGCTCAGAAAACCAAAGCTCCATCTTGACATGAAACCCTCCTAAAGCCCAGGAAGGCTCAGTCTACATCAACAGAAATGCAGCAGAGCATCAGCCATGTTTCTGTGTGAAAGGGCTTCTCAGGTGTGTGGCTAGAAGATGCTAAAGAGCACCAAGAACAATTTGGGTCTAGGCCAACCATAAACCTCAGCAGGTTTACAAAAACCCTTTAAACTCACTGTACCAGATCTGTAGTACTTACATTTACTTTCAATAACTTGCTGTTCAGAGATGAGTTTTCCAATAGTTTTCTTTTCCTATGTCTGTCTGATGTAAAGGCTGAACTGTTGGAAAACAATTATAAGTGATTGTTTACCAGAAAAATAACATATTGTGTGGAACTGACCAGAGAAAATCAACTCATGTTCAACAAAGTGATTCCATCTGTCACCAGTTGTCACTGACAGCAAACAGGCTCCCCATTGCTGCAGTATGAAATTGGCTGCACCTCCCTCAGGGCACAGCCCCACAGCCCTGCAGTAAGTTTCTGTAGGGTGTTCTGCCTTCAAGAGTGGCCTTAGAAGCAGCTACTTGTCATCTAAAATATTCATCCTTCTCCTAGGTCAAAGAAATTATGTTCTTCTGTCAGGAAAATCATCTAAGCCTTTAAAAATACAACTTAAAAAAATCACAACAAAATTAAGTTACCAAAAAATCAAGAATATATGGAATGTTAGTACTTGTGTATTATAACTGACTTCTCTTACTTAAAGAAAAATACATGAAGTTCTAACATTTGTGTAAGACTAAGTTACAAAAATAATTGCTTAGTCTTTTGCACATCAATGGAAATTAATAGCCCCTCAATTAAACCAGCTGATGACTTCTCTTTAATTTGGTGCTGAAATCATAGCTTGTTTCAAGGTTTGGTTGTTAGTTTTTTTCCTTTTCCTTTCTTTTCTATTAAAATGCCCTCCAAGCATTCAAAAACTACCATTGCACAGAATGGAAGCCTGCACTGTATCTTTTACCTCCCAAGAAGTCACATCACTTGGATGTTTCCAATTTACTTCTCATTATACTTAAACATCTTTACATCTCATAATGTACCTGACAAGACCATCAAAAGAGGATGGAAAATAATGACAATATTAATATAACCTACCAAGTAATTGACACCCTGAGCTGTATCCAGGGAGGATCCAGAGATTTCCCCAGACCACAGGGATTTTGTAGCAGGAGTCCTGTGTGAGCTCAGGGGCATTGTGATGTACATGGAAGCACTGAATGCCCCCATATTTCTGCCTGGCATTAGGTAAGATTTGCAGGCCAACTGTGCAAGCACTTTTTGCTCTCTAGGACTGGCCACAGCTCATACATCACCCAGGATCAATTATCTGCTTTACAGTGGAACAGCACCAGACAGAGACAAAGGAAAATTGTCTCTCCTGTGCACTTCCAAGTTCATAAGTTCTTCCAAGTTCTTTCTAATCTTTTTGCTAGTAAATCAAACTGTACAATTAATATGAAGACTACTTCCACCTGCACTTATTGAATTTCTCTGATAAAAAAAAACTTATTCTGTTTTTTTTGACAAAACTCTGACAACAGAACAAGACATACAATCATGATCAATCAAATCCATTTGTTCTGCAGCTCTGCTTCTCAGTGATGAAAATGTTTTTAAACACAGTCAGACACATAGAAGGATTAAGACAAATGTAATTAGATACATATACACATATGAAACAAATACCACTTCAATGATGCACTATTACAGGTGTGCCCAAGGCAGTCTGGATGCAAACAAACTACTTACTTTTCCAAGTTCTGTAGGTGCTCTCTGACCTTCTGTACCAGGCCCAGCTTGGTATCATTGACTACAAAATCATCACAACGATAACTGCAAGAAAAACATTTTTCAGAATATGCAAAGCACCTCAGTGAAGCAGATCAGACCACACAAGTCTATGTGTGGAAAGCACCAAAGGGATCCAGTGAAAGATTATGAGAACTGTGGAGCACAACACCTCACACTGAGCTTGGTTCCCTCCAGCAGAAGAGGGTTCAGGAACCATCTTATTCCATGGCTTTTCTGCTAGTTTAGTTCTTTATTATAAATCAAAAGCATGATATATTGCCTGGCCCAAGGCAGAATTCTAGTTCAACAAAAACTGAAACAGTACAATGAAAATCAGACTTAGTAGTCTATCCACAGATTCATCAGAAAAGATCAACTGGCCCCTGGTAATCAGAATACAAAGCTTTTATTAATTTTTAAACTACTTTAGCATTGTAAGTTATCACTGAAACCTGAAGTGCTGAACAGATATATACAAAACATAAAAGTCTGTGCTATTAAAAAACACCAGGGAAGATGGACTAAGAGATCACTTGAGTGTTCCAAAGTCAGTCCAGAAGTCTGTGGCAACTTGCACCTCGTGCTTAACCACAAATATCATTCAATCACTCATCAGTTTCTGTACATACTGGGAAGTGTCAAATTACAGCTTCAAATTTTGGCAGGCAAGTGAACAAGTGAGAAAAACTAACTCTGGATATGTTTAATATCAGAACTGTAGCTATGTCTCTCTCCCTTTGGCACAAGAATGACTCAAATGCAAAATACATCATCATCATCACCTCAGGCTATTCCTCTGCTGGAGCAGATACACATTTGCTTCCTAATTTAATGAAGCTACTGACTTCAGGCACAACTGGAATTCACAACACTCTTTGTTGCATAAATCTGCAGGTATTGCCAGTGTTACTATGAACTCTACATTCTTGAAAAGGCTACAGAGTTGAGAAAGTGGAAGTCCTTGCCACTGAATGGAGCCCCTAAGATCAGTGTGTTCAGTACCTCTGATTTTTCCCTCTAAGAGGAGAAATTAACCTGATGCATCACAAGACAGCCAAACACTGCATGCAGCAGTTATGGTGTGGCAGCAGCTCCCTGGCCACAGAGAGAAAACACAGCTTCCCTAGGCATTGTCCTGGGGAAGGCTGTGAGAAGATCAAAGAATGAGAAACAATTCTTATCTTCATTTGCTGCACCTGTTGTTGTGAACATGTGGAATATGTTATGGAGATTTGTTTACCAAAGGATGGTTTCTTGATTGGCCAATGGTGGTGGTGTTTGGATTGAAGGACCAATTGTCTCCATCTGTATCATGACTGTCTGTAAGGCAATGGGTTTCTTACTAAGTACAGTAAAATAATGTGACTGATCAGCCCTCTGCAATCATGGAGTCAGTGCTAATTACTACCCAGATGGGGGCCTGTGACAACATGATGGGTACTTACACAAGATCTAGAAATTAGTAAAATCACCAGTATTTTTTCTTTTACATTTTTGAAGACGGCCACAGACCGAGTTGGTTTGGGAGGAAGAAGAAGTCTGTTACTGTGCTTATTTTTCAGCCACATCTTAGGTAGTCCTTGTCAGCTTTTCCAGCTCCCTACCTACCTAGTGAGACCTGGTGAGATGCTCCTGCATGTGGAATCCCACAGGAGCCAGCTCTCAGGCCCAGCCAGCCAATAGCCAGTGTGGGACTGCTGAGCACCAGCACAGCCACGCTGCCACTAATGCTGGAGTGGCTACTCTTGAGAAAACAGGGGATGGAAGCAGATACAAGCTCACTGAAACCTGCAATGAGAACTTATTGCTGAAAGATAATTTCATTGCTCCCATGCCCTGAAGATTACATTAACCTTATTTTTACACACCACTTTAGTACATGCCCCAAGATGGAAGAATAAAAACAAATACATCAGTAAATGTCAGGGTCCTTCCAGCACTGGAAAAGTAATTTAAAGTTTCACTTAGAATCAAGACAATCTTCTATTTCTCTTTTTAATAGACAGATTTTTTAAAAACCTCTCTTGCAACACTGAGGATTCAGCACTACTGTTAGAAATTAGAAACAGCATTATCTCCAAACTATTTTGGATAAACAAAGTAAACAGATTTAGAAGTAGTTAATGTTTTAGTAACTTAAATTTGCTAAGCCCACACACCTTAAGGGTAAACTGCTGAGAAATTACATCCTATATGTGAAGCTGCCATTCAAAACAGCTGCTAAATTTATGATCCTCAAGATTATTGCAAATTAACCAATACCTTTTTTGGATCCAGTAGCTACAGCAACAACACAGAACAAATTCTATACCTTGCAGAGGGTCCCTTATATGGCTTGGCACAGTATTTTCCTCTATACACTCTATTTTTAGTACCTCTGCTACTTCCAAGACCTAGCCTCCTTTGCTTCTAAAATGGCATTAAGCCAGTGAATATATGCACTGCTGTGGGAACATGAGTGCTCACTGCTGTTACAGGGCTTAGGAGGGACAGAACTTCATGCTGTGTTTAAAAGCCCTGACTAGATGTGAAGAATTTACAGGATAGGAAAAATTAAGAAAAAGTTTCCTTAGTTATACCAACACCTTATGTGAGTAAACAAAGAGCTCAGGTTTTACTGTCTGGATAAAAGGCTTTTTACTCTTCTTATTTTCACTGATTGTAGAATGCAAAATAATAGGACTAAGCAACCTCATTTTCCAATGCTCATAGCACCAGAACAGCAAGTCTGGTTTGTTTTTTAAAGAGAACCCTCTTTACAGAGACTAAAAAAGAATTTTTCTAAGTCCTTGACAGTTGGTTATTTTTACACCAGCCAGGAATACACACACACACCCCTGACACAGCTGTGTCCCTTTAAGGGGTAACAAGGAGGGTAATGGATGAGAAATCTGACCTGCAAACTCTGTCTGGGATTAAATGAACACAGGAAACATATTATGCAAATATATCAACAGGGGAGCCTTTCTTCTTCAGTGCCAACTGTCTGTGCACTAGCACAGAGAAAACCAATTTACAAGAGTCCTCTTTCAGGAAAGTAGGGCTCTTACATGTATCATTTTACTTCTCATGCACCAAAAAAACCCTAACACAGAATGAGAAAGCACCCTCTGACAGTTTGAAGACAAAAAAGATCTGTACTTCTTGCAAACTCTTTGTGTGTAGTACTTTAGAACTAACTGAAAGGCTGATTACCTCCAAAAAGTGGGATTCAGGACTCTCTCAGCAGTTAAGGTCTCAAATATAATTTAGTCTGAGTGTTTAGTATTGCATCTTTTGTCTCAAAAGTGACCAAAGAATCAAGAAGAGAGTTGTAGTCTCGTAACAAAACATTAACAAATTCTCTCAACTTTTCCAATGGTAAAACTGAGCAGCTGAATAGGAGGACTGAGCAAGCAAAGAACAAAACCCTCTGGAAAGACTGCACTACAGCTTATGGCATGGCCAAAGGAAGGCAAAGGATCAAATGCTGCCTGCTCAGAAAGCCCATGCAGGCCTGTTCACTGATACCATCATGCAAGACAAGTAACACAGTCAATTGGGATCCTTAAGATAAAAATGGAGTAAGAGCATCATGCTCAACTTTGTGCAGTAAACAGAACTGCACATAAACATATAAAAGCCAGCACTGCATCAAAATATCTGCATTATTTTTATAGTAGAAATAAAATTCAATTAAGTCTTAGGATGGTATTTTATTGACTTTCAAATTATTGAGGCAGCCCACCCTGGTAGCATAAAATACTCATCTTCACACAAAGATTCACTTAAAAGAACCACCATGGCATAAACTCAGGACTGCCTACTGGATTCATGTTTACCCTGCAGTTCACAAATGGGCTTTTCAAAGCTATTGAAAGCCCATTCACTCTCCACAATACCTAATTATGTCTTAAATTTAGCCAACTATTAGCTTTAACTGGCAGCAGCCTCCACAGTACTGTCCAAAATAAAGGGGGAAAAGTTGATGTGGATGCCTTCTGTTTCATCTTTAAACTTCTGTGCTCATTTCAACAGGGGCAGTAACAAATTCAAGTATCTTTCCCTGATTATCATGTGGGAAAAACCTGAAATATCCCAAATGAAAGCAAAGATAAACTGCTTTTGAAACTTGTTCACCTTCACATTAGCACAGGAGTTATAATCTGCTGGTGAATTACCTACACAACAGGAACTCCCCAAGGCAAAGCTGGCTACAATCAGTTCCAGTTCACCCACAGATGACTCAGCCCTGGAGTACAGCACAAGAGACACGACATGCTGCACTGCTCCCCCTCTGTGCTCCCCCAAACTCACAGCTCCCCAGGTGCCTGCCTGCCCTGCCCACCTGGGGTCACCAACACACCCCACAGCCCCCAGTCTGGCTGCTGGTACCCTGCAGTGCCCACACATTGCAGGGTTTGGGATAAGGTCAGCAGGGTGCTCAGGCTTGCTGCTCTAACTCACCAAGCCTCAGCAAGTTTGGAACACTATTTGTCATAATGGAGATATCATCAAAGGCTTCAAATACCCTGCTAAAATTCCTCCACAGATTATTACCTTCACAATGACTGGAAGACAGGGTATAATTCAAACAAAACAAAAAGCCACAACAGAGAACTCAGCTGCTAGCAGTATTGATTGGGAAAGTGAAACTAGCTTCTCATAGCTGTTGCAATGCTGGTAACCTCTGCACATTTACCCCTTGGAAAACTTGTCTGTTTTCTCAGGTATTCACACAGGAGCAGATAAAAATGCCAGTGATTAAAATAAAATGCAAATAAAGCAAAATTCCCCTACCTCACAAAGCTACTCAAACCTATAGTCTATGCTTAAATACCTACAGCTGCTTCCACCACCTAAGCAGTTTTTTAGTTGCTCTGAACAACATTTCTTCAGGTGAAATCACATAACTGGGGTTTTACTTGCAAGGGATAAAAATATTTGTTACAGAAGCATTCCTCATAAAACAGACTTTTTTCCCCTAATGAACTACCCAAAAGACACCAAACTATTTGAATAAAACACCTATTAGAGCAGCCACGTATCCAGTAATTCTACAAGACCATAACAGGAATTTCCCAGGGATTTACACTGCTCAAATCCTGCTCTGCCACACTGCACAAGTAACAACACATGGCAAACCATGGAGCAGCTGCAAATGGGGAAGCACCTGTCCACAGGTCTGCTGAAGGGGGGAGAGGATGGAGGAGGCTGAGGCAAAAAGCAGAGCTTTCCACTGACTCCCAGTCTTTGCCCTCTGGGAACAAGGACCATGGGGAATGCAACATCAGCAGCATCAATATTAAGTTTCCCTAAACAGTGCATATCACACCAAGAACCCCACAGATGGAATCAGCCCAGGCCACTGTGCTGTTTAAAGAAACATTTCTGATTGTTTTCCTTTCTCTGATGCTGCTTCCCAACAGGATCAGCCACTTTCCCAGACTCACAGAAAGTACATGCACAAACACAACTCGAGTTCAGATCTCTTGGACAGGAACTACAGTGTAATAGTTTACCTTCTGAGTTCTGACAAATAAAGGACATCTGAAAGGCTCACCAGCTTGAAGGAAGGAGCAACACCAACCAAACAGCTTTTGGAATTAAGAGGTTTGGGTCTCCATACACCTCACAGCAAAAAGAAACAACTCCTAACCCCATAATGCTGATTTCAAAAGGTTTCTTCTCTGTTTAAGACATGTGAGAATTTAGTTACAGCCAGTAACTATACAGTGCTGCAATACACATGGAAAAGCACAATGTTCCAAAAAGACAGGTCTGGAAAGCAAAAGATGAAATGCTCACAAATGTGTGTAATATAATACTGCACAAGAGTCTGAAGTTTTCACCTTCTAGTATATAAAAAGTTGTCATATTACAGTGTTTAAACCCTTACCAGTATGTACTGTAACTACTGCAGTCCATACACACAGTATGCTGAACTTTCTCCTGTTTTTCTGTTTTCTTATGATTGGTCATAGGAATCTGTGCATCTTCATAATGCTTTTTTGCATGGCCATTCACATATCTAAAATAAATGTAAAAGAAAGACATTTATACTTCTGAAGAGCTAATACATTTTTTTTTTCATTAAAAAAACAGGAATAAAAAAGGCATCCAATATTTACAACAGCATTAAAAAGACAATTGATTTGTGTGAAAACACTGGCCAAATCTTCTACTGTTCTCCCCCTTTTCTCTCTCCTGTGGTCCAAACTGGCCCCTCCATCTCCTTGACCAAATCCCAGGATCTGTGCTCCTCACAGATTAATGCACTTCCAGAACTGAGAAAATCCTGAACCCCCTTTTCCCACACCTGTAGTGCCCTTAGTTCTCTGTACTGCCTTCACATACACTCTTCTTACAGCTCTATCTTTTCTCCCCCAGCACTTGTATTTGGGATCCCTTTAACAGAGAGCTGGCTCCCATTTTCAGCTTTCCCACTCTGCAGCATGATTCAATGTTACAGACATCGAGTTCATGAACTCAGCTTGTTGTTACGTAAGGGAATAAGAAATCTAAAATCCTGCAGCTCTTCTGCTGACACAATGAGCATTTTCATGCTCAAAGTTTGATATACAGGAAATTAAGCACCTTTAATTAAAAAAAAAGAGCTCTAAGGTATATTTTATTTTCTTATTCAATTATTTTCCATTCTCAGGATGGGAGCTGTTTGGAAAGACAAAAAACCTGCATAATTAACTGACTCAATATCTACCAACTGCACATAAGAAAGGCTATTTGGAGACAGTAGTAATTTTTTTAAGATTAGTAACAACTAGAATATTCCAATTATTTATTGCACACCATGAAGTATCTCCCCCTCTCTTAGCTCCCACCAAGTATAAATTCATTAAATAGGTAAACAGAGGGGGAAAAAGGGTCAGTGTCAAAAACTCTTAATAGGACACATCATTAAAACTGTAGCACTTAGTCATACCCAGATCAAACAACCAAAACCTGGAGTTTCATTCAAACCCCTTTAAAAGACAAAATCATTATGTTTAATTATGCCTTCCCAGAATAACAGCACACCAGCACAGATGTTACCCAACAGAAATCATGTTCACACCTCAGATACTGTCTAAATGTCAATACTAACTGCATTCCAATAATATGTGCATCTCAAACATTTATGTAGCATCACACTTTCTACAATTACCCTGACATATAAATAACAGCATTGACTATACAATTCCTCCACAATTTATTTGGTGTACTTCAACTAATACAGACATCAAGGTGAAGTCAGAAGGAATTCTGATGGCAGCTACTCCTTACATGCCATGGCAATAACTTTAGCTCCAAAACTACACTGCAGTACATTTAAGCTATTTTCAGTCTCAGCTAAATAGTTGCAGTTTCTCTCAAAATAAGCTGTGCCAACTTGTGGCTTTGCAACAACTCTTATTATGTTCATCTTATCACAAATGAAACATCTTCCACAGAATGGAACTTTACAATAGCCCACTAAACTATCAGCTCTCCACACACTTTTGGAACTGAGCAATCAAATTTACTGCCCATTTTACTTTAAAAACCCAATGAAATAAAGCCCCCATATCTTGAATATAATCTCTGGACTCTCCTAAAGTAGCAAAGAGCCATGTTAAGCATAAACATACCATGTTAAAGGTTTATTTCAAGGAAATTTTGAACTAACTGCCTCAGAGTGAAGCAACAAAGGAGAAAGACAAAGGTGTGATTAGATTGGCACACTAACACTGTACCCACCTTCCACAATGGACACTCGAACACGTCAGACAGACCCAGGGACTTTTATTTGACCGGCACACTAGAAAAGATTTTAAAAAAAACAAGTGTCAAATGAATGAAGTCTACTTGATTTTAAAACACAATATCAGAACGATAAAAACATGGCAAACCTTCCAATTTTTTCTTGTGAACACAGGATAAAAAGCTATGGCACTTCTGTTCCATAAAACTTGTTCTACAAGAAACCATTTTACAGGAGATATTGCAAGAAGCATGGCAATCTGATAAGGAAGCACACAGAATAAATTGCTGTGCAATGCATGCTAATACAGACCATTTATACAAGGTGAATTCCTACTCTGCAGTGCTGATACAGAATTTATGCATAATGACTTCACCCTCAGTCCTGCACAAGCAGCTGAAAGGTTAAAATGTAACACCAGTGCTGAGCTTCACAATCTATTCAGGACACCAGAAGATGTTATCTAAGTTTTTGGCTGTCACATTTTAAATGTAGAAAATTTAAAATATGGATATTTTAAGCTAAAGGGCTTAAACAAAAAAAAAAAACACAAAAAAAACCAACCCCCCCCAAAAAATTAACAAATACCCATCACCACAGAATTCACAAAAACAATATTACCCAACTAATATTATGAGAAAATTAAAATAAAATGCTAAGTGCACTGCTACAAGGCCAGAAAACAAAAATAAAATACAACTTTGATTATCCCCAAAATACAAAAGGGTATGATACCACACCCACAAATTTTACACATCATAAATTTCTGCTGCTTGGAACAGCCAGTGAAGGGTCACAGAGGAAAGAAAAGGCACTGGGAACTTGAGGGTCCGTGGGGCCAGGGGGTAGAAAGACAAAGAGAAGAGGCCTGACCCTGGCTGTCCATGTAAATGATTTATGCTGTTATTCATTGTGGGAAAGGCTGAGAACAGCCCTCCCTTTCGGGAGTCACACCTCAAAACCAGAACTGAAGCAGCACCCAAGCTGCTCCAGGACAGGATCATGTGAGCAGGCTAACTCAGGACTTGCAGCAAAACTCAAAATACAGCTCACCAAGCTACAAACCATGGTACAAAGTCTTGGATCTTAACAGTTTACTATCAGAGAAAACCAAGCTAAGAAAAGTGGTTTCTTTATCAAATTAATATTCATTTTTAATGGAAGGGGTCATTTTTGATTCAACAGAAAACTGGCAAGCTTAGCTATTTAGAAGAGCTAATACATTTTTCCACTACCAGATTTGACCTTTTTGATTTAAATCGGGTGGGAAAAAAGAGTACACTGCTTTTTAAACAACTGTTTTCTGCATTTGAATTTATTATTACAAATAGCTGCTGCATTTCAATTCAAAAGCTAAAAAACCAAGGCACGTTTCAAATGAGAATGTTGCAGTGTTACGTGGGGGGAAAGGCACATTCTCCAGAAATATTTTATGAGGTAACTTCTTCAAAGTCTTTAGTCAAGACTCCAGAACTGCTTCCTTCAGCTATGTAACTGGAGAAACAGATTTTCTCACAGGTCTTGGTTATCTGGCATTGGTTCTGCAAAATCCAATTTTTCTATTTCTAAAGCTGCTTATTCCCACAGCTGTGATGGTCATCTTGCAATAGAGAGAGGGCAGCCAGGTAGAGCTGCTTTGGTTTACATTTCAGCTCAGGAACATGGAAGAAGTTTGTCTAATTGAACCAAAACATTACCAAGAAACCCAAAATTTAACACTGGCAAACAGAAGAGAAAGGGAAGATCTTAAAACAGCTATGACCAATTAAAAATGGGCTAAAGGAACCACTGGTCTACCCTGATTCAATATTATTTGCTTGAATTTACAAACAGCAATGTAAAATATTAACCAGTAGGAAAGACAAAGAAGCCAAAACCATTCATGCACTTAATCTGTGTTTAAGTGCTGTTTGAAGAAAGCACTCCTTCACACTTTCCATGCCAGGAACACAAAAAAGGTCTTCCTAGGATTAAAATCCTAGCAGAAATTTCCCACTGTGAAATAACATGTTTGCTTTCACTATGTTATCATCTGTGCATGGAACTGGTTCTCAACCAGTAGGTCAAAGCATTGTGATGGAAACTATTACTCCTACTTTCCACCCCTACCAGACAATTACCATTTCACATTCAGGTACTTTAAATACCTGCACTGCTTGTTTGTCAAGTGTTAAATTATACTGGAGGAGTGCTCATTCTGCAGGTTTGAATGTTCTGAACAAAGCCAGCAAACAAGTCCAACCTCTGCACAACACCAAAAAAATCACATACACTAAAATTTTCCATCTTTCCTACCAGGGAATAGGAAAAGATGGTTCATTTGTTTACTTTAACTTTTAGGAAGAACTTTGCCCCAATTGCATCACATCAGAAATGTGTAGTTTATCTTCTGCACAAACATCTCCACCCACAATGAACTCACACCACATGGAAGTGACTCCCACTAAGATTAAACACAGAATCCAGAGTTAAATCTGTGACCTCCAATTGCTCTATTCTCAGAGAATTACACAAGTGATTTTTTTTAAGACATTGCTAGAGATTGCATTCTGTATTTCTCTGAGGCTGGCCCAGCAGATAACTGCATTGAAGCCTGGCTCTCCAGGCATTGCTCAGTTCAGATCCTGAAGCAGTTATCATCTTCCTACTTTATAAATTAAATTAGACTGGAAGTTTCAGGCATTACTTAGGACTTTATCAAGACAGGCACCATGGAGTGCAAGGCAAAATCACAGTCACTGTCCAGAACTACTCATAACCTAAACTAGAGGTAGGCAGTTTGGCTTCAAGTATAAAGACACTGCACATTATTCCTTTCAGATGGGGTACTGACATGAATACAGTAAGCTTCAAAGTAGGCCTGAAGTGAGAGAGAGTGATCCACAGCAAATCCGTTTTCAATTCCAAGAACATTACACAGCCCTGGCAGATGACCCCTAACACAGATTTGGGTGCTCTGGACTTTCAGGTCACACACACTAAATCATGAGGAACGATTTTCATTTGTATAGGTACTGATATATTGGCTCAATAATCAGTTTTTCAATTGGGATTTAGAGGTTTAGTTTGTTTTTCTTTAAGCACTACTTAAAAAAGAGAGGGGAGCATAACTTTAATCCAAAGGAAGGGATGCTAATGTAATGTTCACACACTGTAATCCCATTAAAAAAAAAAAATCTGTCTTATTTAGTGGTATATAGACCAAGGAACACTGGCTGCTGTCTCAGCTTGGACAAAACTTTGGCTACTGAAACAGTTAATAACTGCCTCAATTTGCTGTGTTTTTAGAATAGATTCAAGTGGGCAGGCAAAGGTGACACTAACACATCAAAAGAAAAGGGAAAGCAAAGCTGCAATGCCACAATCTTAACTGAGGCCATTTGCCACCTTACATCAAAATCATCTTAATTCAGAAACTTAGAAACACAATTTTTCATCATGTAATAGGAAGAACTCATTTACAGAATAATTTCTCTAAGTAAAACTTGAATACTGATGTGTTTTGTTACACAGTCTGCAAAGCCTCTCTAAATGAAGAGGAATTATTAATCCATCCTCAGGAGAGGAAAGACTCACACATAACTGTGAGAACACTCAGAGACATCGGTGCAGCTTCCACGTTTTGCAAATCACCCGGATAAGGTTCACTGAGTTATGCCAAACAGAATGAGCAGGATAAGGCTGAACAGTTTGGTGTTCTGTCACCACAGGGTCCCCACAACATCCTACCCCCAGGATCATGCAAATACCTACTTTCTGTGCTTGACTTTTTTTCTCATTGAAAACTGACTCCAAGCACACTTGTGGGAAGCATGACTGCTCCTGGCAAACACTGCATTTCTCACACAGCAAAGATGCAGACTGTCACTGAAGGAAAGTTACAGCTATGTAAAAATATACAACAGACCTGTGGAATGAATGGGTTTGTTTAACAGCACACTGCATAGCTGTAAAACTGGTAATAGAAAAAAGCAGCAGGAAAAGGAAGAGACACACAGGAAGCAGTTTTTGTAAAGCAGCCAAGTTCAGAGACCTGCAAGATGCAGTGTTGGCCAGAGATCTGGCAGCAGCACAGCCACGGGATGAGCACAGCGTGAGTGACCCCGGCCAGAGCTGCTGCAGAGCTGTGCTCACACCACGGCTCAAAATAGCCCCTCACTGCTGCACTAAGGAAAAGGGCACCAGTACCAGCACATTAGGAGAAATACTTCAGTTCTGCTGTTAAAAGCACATTGACCAGAAACAAGATTAGGGTGACTAAACTATTTCCAATAGTCTCCACAGCCTTTACCAGCCAGCCTTTGCCAGCCTGGGCTCAGCTCTCAGAAAGAGCTGTAGCAGCACTCCCATGTCACTGGGCCAATTACAGACCTCAGTAACACAGTGACCTGCACAGAAACATCTCTGGACTAAGTGACCTCTGGTCAGTTCACTTTATGTTCACACAATGGGTCAGCTATATCAAAACAAGCTAAACTGAATTAAAAACCCCACTGTTGCTCCACTCAGGAAGAAGGAACAATATTCACAAACTTGTGGTAGCAGTGGTACACTGACACTGTGCTGAGGAAATAACCCCACAAACACATACCCATGCTACACAAGTACAGCATGCTGCATCATGTGACACACATGAGCCTATCCAAAAACCCCACAATAATACTATTACAAGAAATGGACTGCTTTTCCTTTCCCATACCTTTACCTTAATTTTGCCTTAAAAATCTCTCAGTGTCCTGTTTAATTATGATTTAGTAAAGGGGCTCCCATTTTGCTCCTTAAAGAACCTGACAATTGCAGCAGAAGGGAGCTGGGCAGTCTGCACTAGCAGCAACATGCGAAGGAAAAAGCAGCAACAATCCACACACCAACATGAGAAACCCCTTCCTGTTAAAATGAACCTTCTGCTGTGACACATCAGGCCTAAGGAATCAGACTGAAAGCTACCTTTTCCAGGAATCTGCAAGTAAAGGTGGGAGAAATTTGTCAGAAAATTCTGTACAAGTATTTCCAAATTTACAAAATCCCCTTTTTGTCATAGCATTTCAAATACAAAGATTTTGCAAAGGACTCAAAGCATTTTTCAGAAAACCCATTTCCATTTTACAGATGAGAACAAGAGATTGAATCATTTACCAAAATAATTTTACCAGCATAGATCAGAACTGAGCCTACTACCCCATACACCTTAATCCTTTAAATTATTTTAACTGCAGCAAGGGGAAGACATCCCAAAAACCATCACTCTACACAAAATTTGGAAGGTGATTTGCCAAAGCAGCACCTAGAACTTGCCATATGAAATATCCAACAGGCAGCAGGTGTTTGAGAGCCATCCACAACAGCTGGTGTTCTAGGCAGGGAATCGCTCGAGTTACTGACCTGTGAGAAATATCAGCGAGACAAACGCCTTGGATGTGGTTTCTCCTCTGGGCCTACATGCAAAAAGGTTCTGGAATTCACTGCTTGGGAACTCCCTCTGGATGCAGGCACAAGTTTCTTCAAAGACTGAATAAATCAGCAGAGGAGTTGTCTCCACAAAATGCCCTTTCATCCAAGATGTGAACACCCCAAGTTTAATGCATGTACCTCCTATCCTTGGAAGACCTTTACAGACACTTCTAAATGCTGAGGTAGGGCTGCCAATTCCTCCCCATGAGTAAATACTTGTTTGGGGAACAGTGACACAAAGCAAGAGACTGAGTGAAACTTTCACCCAGCCCAGCATTTACAGCTTGCAGGCTCTACAGCAAGGAATATTTATGCACTCTACATTCAAAATCCACCACACAAAACACTCAGTTGTTAAAACTGAGACTGGAGCCAAGGATTTCCACCAAGATGAATGGACCAAATCACAACATTCGAGAGCCACGTGCACTCTTTCCTCCTGGTGCACAAACTCACTTATAAACCAGCACACACAATAAACAGCATCTCAAGCCAAAAATTACAAGTCTTCCTCATCATAGAACATCATTCAAGACTGCAGGGTATGTGGATATGTCCAGAATCAGACACTCTGGCACTGGAAAAAAACATCTTCTTGCCAGAAACAAAGAAGCCTTAAAGAACACAGGTATCCTCCAAGGTACATTAGTATTTTTACCAGCAGCATGTAAAAATGCCCAACAGGCAATGTAAGCTCCTTACTACTAAGCACACATAAACCAGCACAACTGATCAGGTTCCCAGCTTCTGACAATCATTTGTGTATTTAAAAAGGCAGCTCCTTCAAGTGTACACATCATTATTATTATTATTATCTGACCTTACTGGATGTTTACATTCAGGAGGAATCAAAAGTACTGAAAAGACAGGGTTGGCCTTAACATATCCAGAGGTGCAGTAAGAATACTAATGCTATCTTATAATCTACAAATAGGTTCCTCAAAGTTAAATACAGAGTTAAATGTGCATGGTTGTTGACTGTGGGGTTTTTTTTTGTTTGGGTGGGGAATGTTTAAACTGTATATGCATTTGGGAAAAGCATCAGCTCCATATTTAAGAAGGCCAGTAAATTCCAGGTGAATAACTGTAATGAAAGTCAGGTGACTGAAAAAGGAAGTAAATGCTGCAAGACTATTTTTTTAACCCCTGAGCAGACAAAGAATGCAGGAAAAAGGAACATATTGCAGGCTTTGAAAACCAGTGACATGTTCTACACTTATAAGCCAGCTGGTTTTACTGTCCAGGTTTTAAAGAACACTCCCATTTGTTTTCAAACTTAATTTCAAGAAGTTTTCTTTCTCTCCTTCCCTCTGCCCTATTAAAGGAAGCTCATACGTGCACTAAATTTGCTGTAAACTCTTTAACTGTTCCAAAAAAAAATTCTATTTAACAATATGTTGCATAACTTTCATTTGTAAGACATCTTTACTGCATATTTTAGGAAAACAGCATTCTAGCCAAAACCAAATCAGATAGAAGGGGAAAAAGTTTTCAATTATACTATTTAAAATGCTTTGTTTTAAAATGAGCTAACACACACCTAACTAAACTAAAAGTTAAGAAAATATTAAGGAAATTTTAATTACATTTATATCAAAGCAAGAGAATTCACAAGGAAGCAAGTCTCCTAGTAGGCATTACTAAACATATAAAAATGTTAAAACCTTCTTTAACAATGAAGAAAAGTCTCAACAGTATCAAGTCCTAGCCTGACTCAAATCACATACAAATGTAAGAGAATTCAAATTAAAATCCAAAGAACATTTAAAGAAAGAAACCAACAACCCTCACTTGCAGCTATGGGAAAAACCCTCAAGTTACTTCCCCATCTTTATCTTTCAGCTAAAATCCAAAAGATCAGGTTTCTAGTAAGAAGCTAAGTAATTTAGTGATAGTTTGTGAACTATTATTTGTGCTCCTGCATACCTGTACATGTAGTTTCCTCCTCCTTGTGCTAAATAAAAGCATTGCTCAGTTTCACAGACGAAATTTCACATGGTTACAGTGAAGCATTCCCATTTACAGGGAAAACCATAATTTAGATATACTAAACACTTGTGTGAGAATATAAAGCAGGGGTAGGCGCACAACTTTTCACACAATAGGCGGGTCACTGAAGTGCCCAACACATTCCTAACACTGACGAATATCAGAGAACGAGGTGATCAGCTTCATCGGCCTGAAATTCCCTTCCCCACACTCAACCACACTGGCTTCAGCTCGGCATTCAGATGATGCAACCCACATTCCACAGTGGGAAACGGGGATGTTACAGAAACGCAGTTTGTGTCTGCCTGTGCTCTGAGTGCAGCGATGGGAAAGGACAGGAGCCAGGCAAACTCCTCTGAGCAGGGTGAGCAGGTCCCGGGAAGCGGCTGAACGGGGGAGGAGGTGCCAAACCAGAGCCAGGTCACTCCCAGCAGCGCTAAAGAGACAGGTTTTTATTGTGAGATAGGAAGAACAGAACTCTGTTACAGAATGAGACACCCCGAGCTCGCTGCTCGGGTGAGGGAGAGAGAGAGAGGCGGGATCAGCGCTGCCGGTCCCGCACAGACCCTGAGCTCCAGCCCACACCAGAATTTATTTCACCCTCCTGCGTGCCCAGCACAGCGCACACGGGTCAGTCAGCAGTGATCCTCCTGCACATACCACCAAAATCACATCCCACCTGAAAGCACCGTGAAAAGCACGGAAAGACACACTGACAGAAACAAAACAATACAGGCAGTCTGATCTTAATGAACAGGCATAGCCAAAAGCATTTTTTAAAAAATTACTGCCTCTATTTCTCCTTTACACTCTAAAAACATTTTTTAGTTATTCGGCTACTTTGATAATTGATTAGCATACAAATTTAAATACATAATTTTTAAAATTGAATGCTTTTAGCCTTCACAGAAAAACAGATATCGTTCTTCAGTGTAGCAGTAGCATCCCCCCAAAAAAAACAGTCAGTAAATCTTTACATTAGAGCAAGACACATAAATGCTCATTTTCAGACAGCAGCCAGAAAAAACACAGCAAAGCCAACAGTGTAATGTCATTTTGAGTAAGTCAGCAATTATTAGCAGGTCAAAACATGCAAGCTGGGAATAGAAAGGAAAACAGGGGAAAGACAGAAAAAAGTTTTCTTGCTTTCTTTTTATAGTCTAGCCTAGTAATAATCTCTTTAGTAGTTGCCACTATTATATTCCTACTTCCCCAATACCAGCAA
>JAHXMQ010000066.1:4725790-4748228 GCA_020466415.1 Ammodramus savannarum pratensis
AAATAGTAACTAATGCCTTTATTTTTGTAGCTGACTGCCAACAGTGAAATAGCTAATGCTGATTGAAAGTACTTGTAAAAACAGCTGTAACATCTGTACAATAATATTGGAAAAAAACAGACAACACCAAAAGCACAAGGAAGAATAAACCACAGACCCTTCAGCTAACAGAAACTGTCAAACCACAGAGCAGGGGACCTGGTGAAGAAATAAAATACAAGATTCTCAAAATCCCATCTGCATTTTGGCATGTACTCTAAGGAGCTGAGGTCAAGGGTCAAACTTGATAAAGAATTCTTGGAACATGCAAACTCAAAGGAATGTCTGAATACATATAATATTCACTAATACACATTTGACCAATGCAATGAGAAAGCACACAGGAAGAGTTGTTACAGCTAATGGTGTGCTTCCAGCAGTTTGTCACACACCCCAGCACTGGGTACTATCCCTTTATCCCTTATTAAACTTTGAAAAATTTTGAAGACTGAGCTTTGTTTCTCACAGAAAATACACCTGTTTTGGCACAGATAAGCAGATGCTCATATTCCCACCTATGAATTCCCTTGAAAAATCAGTATTTCCCTGTTTGATATTGATAAGCACCTTCAACCCCCATCCCAAACCTGAGGGTATCACCTTGCTGCCCAGGCAGAGAGCTGCCTGCTTGCACCACCAGGATGGGCCAACCTCCAGAACCACCACCACCACCTTTTCCTGCCAGGCTGCCTGGGGACACTGGCATTAGATTCACCTGGGTAATCAAATCTGCCACAGAAATCTCAAACTATGTTCACAAGATCCAAAATGATGCAAGATATTCCAAAGGGGGTAACCCCAGAGGATTGCTCTGACATACCAGATAAGACTGCTAAGTGAGATGAGTACACTGCCAAGTGTACTCATCATGTCAAGTACCATTTAACACATCCTCTTATAATCCAGGAAAATAACTTTTAAGGACAAAATCTTAAAATACTCCCATACCAAGGGCACCATAAAGCAATTCCAATTCACTCTACAATAAAATCTGTTTCCTTCAACAATACTGAAGTATAAATCAGAACAACCTTAACTAGTTTGCAGATCCAAATTTTTTATTAAATTGCACTTTCTAACCTTCATGGAGTATTTTAATTAATGGCTTTTAATCACTTTTTACCTAGTTAAGGAACATTAGTTAAAACAGAAGGCAAAGCATGAATGGGGTACTAAATGAAGTGAGTGTTAAATGGCTCAAGGCTTAACTTCATTCCAAACACTGGCTCTGAAACTTTCACTCTGTCAGTCTCAGATACACGTGACAAAAAACCCCAAACTCAGCAAGTCCAAGTGTGCCAGCCCCAGCACCCTGACACCATCAGACAAACAAAGCACAATGCACTGATATTGTTACACACCTGCACACCCTGAAGAGCCTGGGAAAGGCGTGTGAAAATCACCCTGCCTACACTGAAACCAGCTGTAATGAGATTTATCCTCATCTGAGGAAAATCAAGAGTCTGCCGTGCACACATGGGTGTCTCATCCTGCTTCCACAATGTCAGACACTTTGAAGAGTCATTTCAAAGCACTGGATACTTACAACAGTCAGTAGTAAAATTTGCCCTTCAAAGTTGATCTTCAAAATCATTATGAACATTAGATCTAATTTCTCAAAGACAACGCATTAAACGTCCACTTCTTTACTCTGAAGCACCTCTTTCCCAATCTAATGCTCAAATTTTGTGATAGATTATGACTGTTGTGTAGAACATAAACAAAATTTTCAAAAGAAAATCTAGAAAATATTAATCACCACCAATTTAAATTTACTGACTTGTAAAAGATACTGAAAGACTGAAAGACTCGCTTCCTTTTTGCAATTAAAACAAAATTTCCACCTAACTTAGGACAAAAGTCTTCATTTTAGTCTCCTATCTCAATAAATGAGCATCTTCTAACAGAACTGGTTCCAAAGCAGTGTGCTCTACCTCACAGGCCAGGGTAGCTGCTCACCCCATGCTCAGTTCACACATCAGTAACCAGTTCAAACAGGGAAAAAAAACCCCAAAAACCCCAAATTTAAGGAAAAAGTCTGAGTTTCAAAGAACATAAATCTAACAAGCTAACTTAAAACAACAGCCAGGGAATGAATCTAAGAAGATATTACAACCTATAGAGTTACTTAGAAGCATTCCTGCATAGAAGCAGCCCAGAGAAATGAAAAGGTGAAAGAATACCCAACTTTGAAATTAAAGTTACTAAATAAAAAGGGGCAATTTTAAAAATATATTTACTTTGTCATTTAAATTTCAGAATAAATCTGGCGATTTCCAGGCCCAATTAATTTTCCAGATATAGGGTGACAAATAATCCTCCCACACACAATACAGACCATTATGTCCACACACAGTCCATGATCTCACCCTAAGTTTACACACAGAGAACTGAAGTTTTCTTAGGAATAAGGTCCTACCTAGCCCTCTCCAGTTTCAGCAAGTCTTCCCTCCTCCTATATTGCAGTAATAATGAAAAGCCAGAAGAAATCAGGACCTCTAGTAATAAAACTGGGAAAGCAGACACAGACAGAATTACTTATGGAAATGGAGATGCAACACTAAGCAGCAGCTGGGATGGAAAGGAAAGCCAAGAGGGTAAAGTCTGTACCTGTGCTTTTATACTACACTTGTTTTGGCACTGACTGCAATGGTCCAAAGCCAAAAATCACAGTGTGGCAGAATGGCATTATCTACCCCAGTGGAAGCAGAACAGTGAGACTAATTTAACTGAGAAAACCAAATCTGATGGGGGTGGGCAGGGAAGCAGCAAACAAAAAAAACCCATCAAAAGCAGCCTGATCCAGTGCAGTGATATTCCTGAAAGCTCTGCTCAGCCCAAAACATTTGATCTCAAATCTAAATAAGCACCCAGGGATATCTGGGGTTATTCTGAACAAACTGAATTCACCAAATATTTTAGTAACTTAAAACACACACAAAGCAAGTCGTTAACTCAGCATAATCACTGCTCATGAGGCCTCAAAAAGCTTGCTCGTGCTCTCCTGGCTTTCATGTTCCCCGTGTCATTTCCAAATCCCACAACGTATGTTTCTGACCATTGGTGCCATTACAGCTCTTATGCAACAGAAATCAGAACGCAAAAAACTGATGCCAGGCACATATATTCAGCTTTTGCAGGAAACACCAGTCTACAGCCAGAACTGCTCTTCAATACTTAACAAAATTGTGTTCTTTAACAGGGGAAAAAAGCATTTAACTGACAGTGATCTGAAAAGCAAAAGCATCCTTCACAAGTGCAATTCCCCTTAAAAAAAAACCCAAAATCACAGAATCTCTACTTCAGCAGGTGCAAATCTATCAGTCCACAGTAGTTTTTTCTAAAGATAGAACTTCAAATTCTACACTGAACAACCAATGAGCCCAGTGAGAACAATTAATGAATCCTCAACCACACAGAAAAAAGTTGGAAAACTGCTCCAGACTTCCACAGGTGTGCTTACAAGATTGCAATCTCACTTAGGTGGGGCAGGGCTCCCTGTGGTTTGATGAGTCTATGAAAAGCTGTTGAGAAATACCACATCTGAGCTGTTCCAGAGCACTTTTCATAATTACATGATTTGCACAACAGTGCTGAAGGTGTGGCACATCATACAAATGCAACAGCTCCAGTCTGACACGGTACCACCAGCACCTCCAGCTACTCTGCCTCCAACTTCTGCACGAGTTTCAGATGCTATAGTGTTGGAAAAACTGCACTCCAGCTGGAATTAGCAGATATCTGCCCACATTACTTCACATGACAGCACTGATTCAAAGCCATTTTCAGTTTCTATACATTTCTACTTTTTATATATATCTCCTCCTAAATGCCCAATTACAACAACAACAACCTGCCTGTAGATCTGCAGAAAAACACAAACCCCAACAAAAAAACGTGCTGCACTCTCTTTTGATAATTTTGAAGCTTCTCAAAGCAAATACTGCTTTGCTGCTTTCTGCACTGCTTCCTGTACACAGCAGGATTAAATACCCAGGGGAAAGCACACCACTTTCTGAATGGGGAGGGCCCTAAACTCTCTGATTTCCAAACTACCTAACAGGAGCATAACAGAAAGCAGAGACACTTAACAATGAACATATGCATTACTTATTAACTGAGAGCAAACCCGTTGATATTTGGATCACACCCTTGCTGGCAATGCTTCCTCCCAGTGCTTTTTTAAGAATCTTCCTTCATCACAAGGCCTCCAAAACAGCTCTGGCAGGAAGCTTTCAAGGGAAACTTATTTAGGCCATCGGAGAGCAGCTCAGGCAGTGCACACACTGCTCTGACCGCCTTGCTACCTTCAGTGAGGCTGGCTGCCAAACACCAGCACCAAATGCAACACTCCTCCACTACACAGAGACACAATATTCGAGATCAAGTAACAATATTTAAAAATGCCTCCATATTACCTTGTAAGCTATTGTTTTTGTGGAGAGACGAGGAAAAGATACTTAACCAGTGTACATCACTCGGCATGGCAACTACAGCTCCACAAATAGCTAGAACCTCAGATAATGACAAAAATAGTCACTGGCAATCTGAACTAAGACTCACTCTCCAACCTATTCTGCAACATTTTGCTATCATGGCACATCAGGTGGCTGCCAGAAAGTTTCCTGGATCACTCTCCTTTTCTGGAAAGGTCAGCAACAATTACAAACAGGACTGACAAGTTCTGAGTTAGTTTAAGACAACACACTTGATGAGAGATGCTCTGTAATTACAGACTGCAGAAAACTGCCTTCCAAATATTTTTCTACAACTGGGACACTACCACCTACCAAACAGAACTAAAACGACACAATCTTAGAAAACAGCATCAAAAGTGATAGCAAATGCATTAAATTTTGACAAGGTATTAATTTACAAGCAACACTGTCTGTTTAATTTTACATTACAAAGTCCCATCAAACCCAGCAAATAAGACATAGTATCTAGCCTAGTATCATAGTGTGACTTGACATAAACCAGTATTACGTATCTTTAAAAAAATAAAAGGCACCAAAACGAGTACAAACAAGAAGACAGTAGTCTACATACTATTAAGCAGTTAATGTAGCAATAATCATATACTGCTAGCTGGAACTGAGAACTGAGGCACTACAGCTTTAGTATACTAGTAGAAATACGACAGGTATTTTAAAAAACTCTGCAATTTCATTTGCTTTAAATTAAAAAGAGCCTGCTGGTTTTTCACTGGATTGCTTTAAATCCAATGTACCTAGCTTTTTCCTCTAGCCACTTGTCTAGCTATCTATGCAAGTACTGTGTGATTTATCTTTATTTTCTTAAAAAGCATTACAAACAAAAAACTCCCTTAGATACGGCACCATCATTATTTAGTTCCCAAAAAGCCCTCACACCTTCCTCCTGCCTCAGTGCTGTAAAATAACTCTGGTGATTGCCCAGCAGTTGGCTCTCCCTGTAAGTGATGGTTTGGGAGAAACTCCTCCGAACAACAAAGAAAAATTTGTTCTAAGTGCTGAACTTCTTTGCCGAGAAGCAGAATGCATAGGAAGGTATCCATAAACTGGCTATTGTTTTAAGCTATGAAGTTATACTAATACCTCTGAATATCTTTTTAGTTTTGGTACTTTTATCTAAGTTCTCTGAAGGGTGGTTCCCTACTGCCGTATGCTTCTGGTTGACAACATTGCTTACCCGTGATATTCTGAAGATAACTTACCGAGTTAAACTTCTTGTCAATAATTTGTTTGTTTTTATAAAAAAACCATTAGGGACAACAATTTTTCCCATACTCTTCCTTTCCTTCTAATCATTTCTCCGCATGACTCCACTGTAAAGTGTACATTCTCTAAAAGCATTACAGAGAAAAATAACTGGTTTTGCAAAAGGAAGCAGAAATACTACCACACCTTGGCTCCCGGAAACTGCAATCAGGAACAAGTTAAGTAAGCAGCAGCCTTCCCACACCAAGGCGCTGACACTACGAGACAAAGGAAAACCATCTTTCCTTTAAAAAAAAAAAAAAGGAACACCTTAAAATACACCCAGCCCTTCAGTACTCCCTGGTTGGTCATTCCCAAAGGAGCATTTCTCTCGTTCTCTCCAGTGCCCACAGGCACAAGCCCCGCTGCTACTCTAGGCAGGGCCTACTTCCCACTGGGACCGACAGAGCTGTGTCCGCTTTCCTAGGGAGCACAGCTGAACACAACTGCAGCGAACAAACAGCGACAGCAAACATCGGGGGTCATCTGTGCAGAAAGCCACATGTAAAACACCTGGCGCACGGCACGTTTGAAGGGAATGCCTCTGAACAAACAAGATCATGTGAGGGACAGTAGTGATGACAGGATTATTTGCATTATTAAATCAATGAGCAAAATACTAAAAGAAATCTACCTCTCCACTCCTGACTCACAGGCAGGTGAGCATGACTCCCAAACCCCACAGACCTTCACCTTCACTGAGATGCTCCTGGGCCTGAAGGGGGGTCCCAAGCGACGCCTTAACCCGCAACAGTCTTATTAAAACTACACTCTCTAAAGTCCTTCCAAAACCGTGTATTTAAAAAAAAAAAAAAGAAAAGTAATCTCAGACCAATTTGAAGAACACACTGACCCTGCAATTGCCAGCGGCTCCTCTCCCCTCAGCCGCGGTCCCGGGACAGAACCGAGCACGCAGCTCCTCCGGCAGACAAAAGGAGCGCGGAGCGCGGCCCCGCAGAGCTCCGCGGTGTCGGACATTGGTGCCGGCGGGACAAAGTCCGCTGCCCACCCCGGGCCGGACGGTACCGCGCTGGTAGCCCGGGGCAGGGCCGGGGGCCGGAGAGCAGCCCCCGCTCCTGCCTCGACACGCGGCTCCCCCGCGGGCGCAGCGGCGGCTGGAAGGCGCAGCCCCCTTCAGAGGGAGAGGGTCCCGCGGGGCGGCCCCGCCGGGTGGGGGCCGGGGCAGCCGCCCTCCCCCGCGCCCCCGAGCCCTCCCCCGCCCGCGGGGCGCCCTCCCGCCGCCGGGCAGCGAGGACAAAGGATCGGCCGGGCCACCTCGGGCCGGGAGGGCCGCGCAGCGCAGGCCGCACTCACCGCTGCAGCACCAGGAGGAGGGCGAACCCTGCGGGAACTTGGCCGAGTCGGGCGCGATGCAGACGCTGGAGCCGAGGTGCGGGCACTCCATGGCGGGCGCGGCGGAGCGGGGCGGGGGGGCGGCTCCTCGCGGCGCTACAGCGGCGGCGTCCCGCGCACAACAGCCATCTTAAGGACGGCCTCCCGCTCCGCGCCGCGCGCGGCCGGGCCGGGCTTTGCGGACAGCCGCCCTCTCTCCCGTCCGCTCCGCGCCGCTCCCCACCCGCCGGGCTTTGCAGGCAGCCGGGCGCCCCAGGGCAGCGGCCCGGCCCGGCCCGGCACAGGGCGGCCTGCGGAGCCCGGGCAGGGCTGGGGCGTACAAGGACTGCGCTTCTTCTTGAAGCATCCGAAGAAGATGTATCCGCTTCCAACCCTTTCCACTGGAACAGATTGCTCCAGGCCCCATCGAACCTGGCCTTGAACACTTGGAGGGATGGGGCATCCACAGCGTCTCTGGGCAGCCTGTAATAGTGCTTCACCACCCTCTCAGTAAAGAATATTCTAATAGCTAATCTAAACCTGCTCTCTTTCAATCTGAACCCGTTCCCACTTGTCCTCCATCACTTTATGCTCTGCCATGTAGTCAAGCCCCATCTTTCCTGTAGGTTCCATTCAGGTGCTGGAAGGCCACAGTCAGGTCACCCTGAAAGTTGTCTTCTGGCTGAGCAATCCCCGAAATTCTCTCGGCCTTTCCTCACAGCAGGGCTGCTCCACCCCTCTGGTCAGCTCGGTGGCCTCGCTCCAGCAGCTCCTCGTCCTTCCCGAGCTGGAGGCAGCCCTGCGGGTGGGCTCTCAGTGATGGGCAGGATCCCCCTTTCCCTGCAGCCCAGGCTGAGGGGCAGGATCCCCCTTTCCCTGCAGCCCCGGCTGAGGGGCAGGATCCCCCTTTCCCTGCAGCCCAGGCTGGCTCTGGGCTCATGCACTGACTGCCAGCTCGTGTCCAGCCTGTCCTCCAGTGCTCTGTCCTGTGAGATGCACGGCCTGAGGCTTGTGCCAGCGTTTTTTTCAAGAGCTACATGGCCTCAAATTTAGCTTGTTACTGAATTTCATACTCTGTGACTAATATTAAAGTGGCAATAAAAGTACAGATGTTGCGTAACAGCTTTACCAGACAATGCAGAACAATGCAGCAGTTCTCACACAGCCATTTGCAATATCAATATACAGTTCCTTTTCAAATAGGGCAAACAAAGTCTGCCAGCATAAAAGGGGGGATTTTTTGGTCTAAGGAACTGTGACAACCATTGCATATTAGGAGTTTTAGACCCTTTCTCTTACCTTAATGTGAGAAATGCAATTTTGCCTCTGGTTTTGCCTGTTGTGTGACCTTTGTGTAGACACAGAAAGCACCTACCTCAGTCTATTATATGTGGTACTGCACTATTTCATGGAGGAATACTTTAGAAACTGACAGTTCTGTATGGATTTTCAGATGAGATACTTTAAATATTCATATCAAAGATGTCTTGGTGGTCACTAATCTCTTTGACAAAACGTCATTCTTTACCCTTTGTTCTTTTTCACCCTGTTTACACAAGGAGGGGGGAAATTCAGAGCATGAAATATCCAATTCTTCACAGCATCAGAAACTACTTGGACTACACTCTATGAAATTAGTTTGCATTTCTATCTGTGTAGCTAGAAGCAGCATTAGGTTTGATAGCAGCATTGATACCAAACTGTGAATTAAATGGCTGCAAATGTTACCCTGACACAAAACCATAGATCTTCCTCACACACCCCCGTCCTTCAAACTTGTAATATTTGATCTATTAGGTAAGTAACATTCCCATCATATACTTTACAGGTTGTATTATATATAACCTGTATAAACAATTCTATAATATTTTATAGAATTTTATTTTTAATAAATTTATATTTATAAATTTTAAATAAATTTATCATAATATTTATAAATTTAAATTGATATAACATATAAAATTTATATATAGAAATTTGTATACTTTTTGAAGAAGCAAATACAAATAGAGAAAAAATCAACTGGGAAAAAAATATTTAAATTTACTTCATACAACATACAAACCTTAATATACATCTAAGAATTACTAGTTTAAGGAGCTTTTAAAAAGGTGGTCATGTTAGCGTGCTTTACATTAGCCGAAGGCCCTTTTGTTTACTCTGCACCCTCTGCTACAATGTACAATGAAGACAACACATTAAAACAGCAGTTTGACTGCAGTTGCTGTCTTTTCCAACCAATGCAAACATTTAATCCTCGTGTTGTGCCCCACCCATCCTTGCACACAAACAATGAGTAAGAAACCTCAACTAGACCTGCTCTTCTCACTTTCCCCTTGCCCCTGCATCACTTGGCCTTCTCCAAGGAGTATAAACCAGAGTTTAACCAAAACAGTCAGTTCTTACCTCTGTGTGGATTATGTTAACAGTATGCTTAGTCTTTCAAAGTAAGGAAACAATGTATTAACAAGGTTAAATTGAAATATGGTAAAATAAACACATTTATATGCTTTTGGTTGTCTACTTTCACTTTAGCGCTGCTATTATTGACTTTACGCCTTCTTCCTTTGCAAGATAATAATGGAGTTTTCTTTCTTTTTTTATTTGTGGGTTGACAGCCATTCACTGCATCTTTGAACAGTGTAATTCTGTGCAAAAATGTGCTCATTTCTTTGTTTTAGTTGCCATGCCCACGGAAAATGTGGTAGCCTTTAAGTGTTTTATCTCTAGCTGCCAAGATAAGTACTTAGGCAAGGATGATTTTATCTGTTAGGGAGTCATAGCAGTTATCACATATGTGATGATGCATAAGGACCAGCATAAGCATGTTTGTAATGCAGCCCCTTTACCTGCTGAAAAATAATTGATCACTAATGCAACTCTCAACACTCAGATCTCAAAAGCTTTGCTTACAGTAAACAAGGGTGGTTTTCAGTGGCTTGCAGTGAGGTGTACGTGTTGAGTGCAGAGAAAAACTGGAGTAGGAGCTCTGGGTATGTTTTTCCTTTTTGGTTAGCTTTTTCAGTAAGATTTCTTTAGTACAAATCACTTAATTTGGAACCAGAGCCTCTCCTCTTGCTCCCACCCTTCCTCAGATCAGAGTACTTTAGATGGTAGCTAATATAAATCCTACAGGCTTGCTTATAATGGGTTTAGTCAGTGCAGAACAGGAGCTTGTGATTTAGCACTGTGTATTAGAAATTTCTATTTAATATAGCATATCATTATCTCTACTACAACAAAGATATTTCACACAACATCCTGTTCTGGGATATATGTAGTCATCCATCTATGCTACAGGCTCCACCTGAGAGCATTTGAGCTTAGAATTTGGTCCTGAATTGGTATCTTGCGTATATACTAACAGTTTACAGTGGGAGAGGGGAAGTTGGCATGGAGAGTTCTTTTGTTCTGCTGTATTCCTCAGAAATAAAATTGGTGGTGTTAAATATTTGAAAACATTGGAAACGATCTAATGATGCAGCAGCAGCATTTTTCTTTGTGCTCTTGGCTTCCTTAGAAGCCACTAGATGAACATCACTCAGTGATCAAGGGAAGCAGATTGTTGCCTCAGCTGACTTCCACATTTGCTATGGAAATTGGAGAGTGTGGAACGAAGAAGGGATGATGCTGTAGGAGTGGAATGAATGCTGACCTGAAGAATTGTAGTTCAGTCTTTGCCAGGCAGTTCTAGTGTATCACCTGGCAGACTATTTAAACCAATTTCTTTACAAAGCAGGCCTGTTTGCTTGTTTGAAGACTAATGTCCTTCTCAACTACAGGTGTGAAAAGAGTCCAGCTTTATTCAGAGCACGCACATTGGACTTTTCCTATCTCTATGGATACACATCCATCTTCCACTTTTGATTAGATGCATAAAGATAGAAAGAATATCATCTCCCATGGCATGTTTCTTCTCATTCAGAATGAGGGACATTGGCCAGTGCTCTGAACACTCAGGTGAAATGAATATTAGCAAACCTTTTGCTCTGAGCACTGGGTTTAACGCCAGGTGGCAACTAAGCTCCACACAGCCTCTCACAGTGACCACTCTGAACACACTACATGCCAATCCAGACCTAGCAGCAACTTGATACATTGGGGTTGCACCTCTGATTTCCCAAAGGTATGACATTGAAACATTCAGGTATGATAATGCAAACCACAGAAGCCCCGAACAAAGAAGTGAGTCCTTTTCGTTGTGCAGGTGCAACTCCGAGGCAGATGCTGGTAGGCAAAATATCAATAGAAAGCATCAGAATATAGGTAAGTTGTAACACAAGGTCTCAGCTTAATAAAACCTCTACTGAAGTTGGCCAAGCAGTTCTGTGACTTTTTGCCATCTGCAGTGGACAGAAGCTTAGCTGCAGGCAGCTGTGTATGAAACTACACTAGAGCACATTAAATACAACAAGCACGTTTCTGCTGACATGTTGTCTCATTAACAAATCTATTTCCATTTCCTGTATGGCCTCTGAAAATAAAGCTCACACATTTTTTCAGTGTTTGATCATAAGAACACCAGCAGCTCTTTACAAGGTTCAAGATTCTCTAAAGTGCAAGATCTCCGAGGTGAAGGATAAAGAATTTAACAGGAGGTAAGTGCCCAGAGCAAGCGTCTGTGACAGTTGTGAGCCTGGGGCTGAGGGGTGTGACCGGGCAGGACTCGTGTCCCAGGACACCTCTGGAGGGCAGTGCGACACAGGGCACGGAGCAAAGGGTCCCGGGCCCAAGGACGAGGTCTAAACTCTCCCTGCTCTCACCGGCACTGCAGAAAATTCCCCGGACATCTACTGCCACGGGATTATAGTTCTCTCCAGTAATGTGGAAGATTTTAATCATCCATCATTTCTTAATGAGTTGCTTCCTGTGGGAAATAAGGTTGACTTTGGCAGTACAAATGGCATTGGGCTGATACAGATTCCATCAGAAGAGTGTGTTTATTTTTTTAAGTAGAATTCAAATATATATCTGAGATCTAGTTTCTTTAATTTGTAAGAGCCTATTCTAATTTTACATCACTTTTCTAAGGATTCCAGAAGCAATTAATTAAAAAAAAAAAAAAGGCAGTGCTTTAATTCTGCCCCAAACTTTGCCTGTTCTGCACTATCCCAGCTTGGGCACAATGTAAGAGGATAAATAAAGGGGAATGTGAGTAATCTCTGTGGTGGGTTTTTTGAACAAACCAATGATGATGTGATGAACAAATGTACAAATAAACTCAATAGTTTTCACATAAGGTATTATTTGTACACACAAAGAGTTACTTTAAATTCACGCTTTAAACAAATGCCTGAAAGTTCTCATATGTCTGGCAGCTACCAACACCAGCTTCATCAATTGTTTATTGTGCTCCAGAGCCTGCTCAATAATGCAAGTGCATCAGGGTGACATCCAGCAGAATTAATTCATGTCACTGGCATTTAGTTTTTACTGTATTTGTTATGTAAACTTTATATTACATTATTCCTAAAGGCAGTCTTGAAAATAATAATTCTGTACTTCTGCTTAAGCTTATTTAAGGATCAGCAGACTTTATTTCATCCCATCAGAACAGAACGTTTTATAGCCAAGATAACTAATTTATCTTCTGAACATGGCTTACTCATTAATTTTTGGAAGATGAGGGAAGTACAGGTATATTTAAAAAAATCATAGGCAGCTCAGTTTACATACTGTATCAGAGCACAGAAAAAAAAACAACTTCCAAGCATCCTGTTGAAAGAAAACCTAGTAATATCTATTTGCTTGGAAAGCATTATAATTGGGACCAGCTCATCCATTTGATCAAGGAAGGGAAAACTGTTCAAAAGCACTTGAGAAACTCCAGAACCTAAAACTCATTGTTACTATTTCTTGTGTCACAAGGGGCTAACCCATAGTTATTTCTAAGCTACAAGTACTGCATGTTTAAATGACATTCAGGTTTTCAATTTCACTGCTATGATTAGTTAATTAACAAATCTAAGGACAACACACAATAATCCAGATACAAAAAAATTGTAAGAAATATTACTCTGGTAATAATCTGAGAGAATTAGGAAGATAATGAAATGGTATAGAATGATACTATTTCAAATAAAATTTAGGAATCAGAATGTAAAATCTACTTGCCAGTGAAAAAATAACATGTAAAGAAACTATTGTAAAAGAAATATTAAAATTAATTTCTGAACTCCCATCTCAAACACTTACAAATGGAAAGTCCCAAGATAGCCTGGATGATCTAAAATGAATTTTTTCACCTCTAACCTCTGTTACAATATCTAATCGTATATACTAATTATATCTGTTGAATATTACTGCAGTAAAAGTATCCTATGTATCTGTGAACTGTAATTCTACACAAATGACATCATTTTTCTTGTTATATTAAACTTATTTTAACTTATATTAAACAATTTAACTTATATTAAACAAGGTTGTTGATAGTCAAAGACTACATGCTATTTCTGCTTCTTTGTTTGCAGTAAGCTACAAAGGCATCCCACCTGTCTCCCTTCTGCATGTCCTTGCCTACAGTTTTGTACAACAAATTTTGTACTGTACTGCACACATATTAGATCTTGGTTCTACTTTACTGTCCACAACTAACTGTAAATGCTCACACAAAATGTGCCACCATCTCAGAGCATTTTGGTTCTGAAGTATTTTGACTCAAAAGTATCCCTGGACTTGGAAAAACTTGCCATTATACACAAAGATAGTATACACATTTCATTGATAACTAGATTGAATGAGACTTGTGCAAAATGGTGCATTTTATCCTGTTTGGAGATCAGCTCATTACCAGGGAAACAGGCATTTTCTTGCCATGTCATTAGGATTACATTATTATGTTACTAATATTGTTATTATGTTACTCTTTAGGCCCAGTTATTCACATGGTCGAGTAGCAATCTGAATTGTGAAATAGTAGACCATCGGCCCAGATTTCCTTTCCTCACTCCCTTCACTTAACGCCTGTGAATTCAAGGACTGAGCAAGGCCTTCTGAAATGTTCCTGCTCTAGCTGGAACCTGAAACTTGAGATGGCAAAATCTCAAGGGAGGGGGAGATGTTCAGCTTGTTCTGAAATAAGAAGCTGTTGGGACATCCTGTGAGCAGAACTAAACCCTTGAAAGCAGTCTTGCAAAGCCCCAAACACTCCAAGTTACTGGGCTGCTGATCAGGCTGACCCCAAACCTTGCCATACCCATCCTGCCATACCTCCCTCCTTCGGCCTGAAGACCAGCCTGGATATGGTGATATTATGATATTGTTGGTAGTGCTGTATAAGCATTGGCAATATTAAACCACAAGGTAGCTATGTACAAGAAATGTAAGACTTAGGACTACCTGCAAGCTTCTTCCTGCAAGAATGTGCACTGTGTACCTTTTGTCTCTGTTGTTGGCACATGCTCCTTACAGTGTTTACAAATTATTCTCTTCTCAGAGACACCTACAAACATTTCAGTAATCTGAGATTATATTTATTCAGCTGACTACAAGCTGTCAGGGGGTATGCAGATGCATCACTAAGGGCTGAAATGAAAAGTGAAATGAAAGAATCCATCTGACTTGCCATCATCTGGACACATTTGTGGAAAACGTGGAAATGCAGATAATGTGGAAAAACTCTTCATGCATTGCCTGTCAGTGAAGGAGTAATTCCCATTCACCTCTGTAAGCAAACAACTGCAGCATTTCTTGGTTGTGTAATAAGACAGGCTATTCAGCAACGTTCCCACTCTGCAGTGCTGGGCTATGCTGGTCCCTTTGACTCTATTTGCCATGATAATGTGGTTATCAGTGTGCATGAAATATCACATTGCAGCTCTGAACACGGGACTGCTGCAGCACACAAGCTGGTGGGACAGCTCCAGCAGCTCCGTGTTCCAAGGCTGACTCCAGGAGCCGCTGGTGGGGAGGTTTCAAACCAGCAGCTGCACCCCAGTGCACTCCCTTCCCAAAGGGAACCCAGGCCAGCAGCTGGGGACTCCCTGCATTCCTGGAGACAATATATTGAAACATTTTGGGGACATATTATTAAAATGTAAGCAGAATACATTTAAATTTAAAACTTTTTCATGCCTTCATGCAAAAAACAGGCCCCCATTTCTCTCTCTCCCCACTCGTAACTCCCTGGCTTTTACAGTCACTATGAAGAATCAACATTTCTGGAAAACTACAACACTGACTTTTTTCACATTGGCTTTTAAAGCCAACATATGATTGGCAAAGTGTTTACCAGCCAGACAAACCAAGCAAGCTTTTTAGGTCTCCAAAGATAATAAAATAGTGCTTGGAGCATGGCCTGCCTTGAGTTTCTGCACGAAGCTCCACAGAAGGAGATGGTTATTTTAGTCATCCTGTAGTTTCTTAAGCATAGGTTCTACTGCTGATTTAGAACAGGCTCAATCCAGAACACTAAGCCATAAATACATTTGGAGCTGAGGCTGAAGCAGAATTAATATTCATCTCTCTAGTTTTATTTTAAAATATACCTTTAGATCTCTCGATGTGTAGCAGAGTCAGTGAGTCACTCCAGACAATTTAAAGATGTTTTGGAAAAAGCTGTAAAGTACGTTTTTGGCTTTGTTTTTCTTTCTTCCCTTTCCTTTTTTTCCAGTCACAAGCAGACTTGGCTTTGTCATTTGATGTTTTTTTGTAATAGAAAAACGAGAGTTGAATAGGTGTTAATGAGCACATAATCCCCCTCAGTGACATGGACACTCGAGAGAAATGGAATGACTTCTAGCTGGACTCCAGCCAGCCACCCTGTGTTGATGGAGCTGGTGGAGCAGTGACAAGGGGCCTCTGCCTCCTCCTGTGCAGCAGCAGCTGCAGTGAACCCCAATGCTCAGAGCACAGGGCACAGCTGCAAGGAGGGAACTGGCCATTTTCCCACACTTGCCCAATCCATATTGCCTCGTGGGTCTGGCTGGCCACAGCGTGGGGAGGATGCAGCACCTACAGATACTGAGAGAGGTGTAGGGACAGAAATTAAGCAGAAGCAAGTCATTCCCAGAGTAAGAAAGTGACAGTCAGCATGGGGACTCCCAGCACCCTGCCCAGCTCACTTTCTTCCAGCCTGCCAGCTTAGAACCCAGACAAGGCCAGAACTGACAGTACAATACCTCTGTCTTCTCCACAGCAAGGCTTTACTCTGCCTGCTCCTTGCTCAAGCCTACACCATGGCCATGTGAGGTGAATGAAGCAGACAGGAGAGGCCAGCAACAAAAATGATCTGGTTATTTTGAAGAGTATTTCGGGCAGGTTCCAGGGGTGCAGAGCAGTGGGGAGAAAGCTGTGTTCCATTTTTAGTGGAATGCCTCACTTTGCTGTACTGTGTTTTGTGACTTGTTTGCTTGAGCCTTTTTTTAACCACACTTTTGGGCTTTCCAGTGTGTGCAGACAGGACAAATATAGAATATAGTGACTAACAAGCATATACCTGCTATTTAGTTGTTATATAAAGCCCACCTGAGTACACCATTAATTCACATTTTAGGTTTGCTGGAAACTTCTTTTGGAAATTTGTTCTGGGCTGTTGCCACCTTGCAAGGATCCTTTCTCACCACCCCCCTCCCTCCCCACAGGCAAATCCTCAGCTCGTTTTTAAATTACTACATAGAAGCCCTGTTAGTCACAGCAGTGACCACAAAAAACATTTTGACTTTGAAATTCTTATTTCATGCAACTTTCTTAGGTAACCTTTCCTAACATAGGATACCATTTGTGCTTGTCATGTGGCGGCAGGCTCACCACCCTGGTAGGTGACAAAGAAATGTGTTGGAGCCTGTTTTAGGTAACAGATCTTCTTGCACATCATTCCCAGCCATCACTATGAACAACACAGCCCACTACCCTGCATGGACCCCAAAAACACACTTACATCTGAAGTGACCCTCCTGCCCTCATCAGCAGAATGAGCCATGCCCTAGTAGATTGTTCAGTAACCATGCCCTACAGGCCAAAGCAGCATATCCACCTCATCCCTGTGACTGAGAACCTCTGTTAAGTCATATTATCTATTAGCACCAAAAAGCTTTATTACATTTGTATATAATCAGTTTGTTATTCGCTACATGCATTCCCTACTGCATCTCAGCAGATACTTAACAGGTCTTTTTCTCAGACACTGAATGCAGTGCCTTGAAATTAACTGGCAATATATTTGTGCTTTGGACTCCCCTGCATGCCAAGATTAGCAGTATTTCTAACTGGTTACAGTCACAGACACTGTAAATACAGCATTCAGTCTGCTTCTTTGATCTGTTTAACCTATTCTAAGCATCATAGTTTAGTCTACTGTTTAAATACAAGTTGGGTTTTCCCAACAGCTGGGACCTGAAGTCAAGTTGCTTTATGGTCATGTTTTACTGTAATAGGTTAACTTCAGTCCAGAAATGCAAGAGAAATTAATCCTTCTGCCAGAAATAAAGACTTACACTGAACAAAATCAATATATGCACTCAGAGGGAACTTTAGGTCTGTGTCTGATGGGATCTTACATGCTCCTGTAAATCTGTTTGAGAGCAGACTTCAGGGAAGACAAGCACTAAATCTGAATATCAGTTTTGAATGGAAAAAAAATATTGGGGAAATTGATTTGAATTTGTGCAAGTGGTCACACACAACAGTGCCAGATCTTCCCTTACAGGAAATCCTGGGCTGCTGCTCTGCTCAGTCTGCCCGTTCCCAGGCCATTTAGCATCTACTTCAGAACATGCAAGAACTCTTAAATACAGCTTCACTGGCCTACTCTGCCACAGCAAAAACTTCTTTCAAAAAGGCATAATATTTTGGGGAGGGCAGATGGGAAATTGCTAACATATAGGGAATTTCAAGAGGTAGAATAATTTAGATGGCAGAGGACTGGATTTATGAATTCCTGCTCTAACTCCATAGTTTGCAATGACCAGGGATCAGTATCTTGGTTTTGTGCATCATCTGCAATATGATTTTTTTTGAAAGCAGTTCTTACCTTGAAGACTTGCAGATGTAATGAAAACAAGGCAAAACCTAAATGAAAGCACAGCAGAAGAGTATCTACCATTACCACTGCACCTCAGGATGCACATAGACACATTCACATGTGATATAAGCAAAGATACTGGTACACTTTTACTAGCTATAGCTTTTGATTGTGTGGAGACCATTGCTGAAAAAATCCAAAACCAAGCAACCAACCAACCAACACAAGATAAAAAGCCGACTAGCAGGAGGATGGCTGCAACCCTGCCTGTGTGAACTGCAGCGCAAGCTGCCATGCCATACCCTCAGATGTGCCATGCCCTCAAAGACACGCCATGTTCTCAAAATGCGCCATGCCCTCAAAGACATGCTATGTTCTCAAAGATGTGCCATGCCCTCAAAGACATGCCATGCCCTCAGATGGGCCATGCCCTCAAAGATGTGTCACGCCCTCAGATGTGCCATGCCTTCAAAGACATGCTACACCCTCAAAGATGTGCCATGCCCTGGGTCGCCACATTCCCCAGAGCCTTCTTTGAATCAAACTGCTGAGGGCTGCAAGAAGCTCCACCCAGCACCTCAATGGCTGAGGTGAGAGGACCTTGTTTTCTGCTTTATTACAGCTTCACCTCTGAGGTTAAACACACCAGGGAGAGGGAGTGATTGTGGTCAAATGCTCACAGAATTTGCAAGTGAAAACTCCAAATGTACTCTCTAATGAGAATGCCTTGTCTCGCCCATTTGCTTTGAACTTGTCCAGTACACTTTCCATGATCACATCAGTCTTTGCATTGCTACTGCCTTGGGAAAACACCACCAAGTTTACAGACCAGTGCAAGGTAAAGACTGATAAAGCCACACTGCAGAATTCCAGCCTGACTTTCACTCGTATTTCTCATGAGCCACCCTCATCTGTGAAAATGTTGCTCTGTCTCTGCCTTGGCCTGGTGGGGAAATGAAAATAGACTGCTAGCAACTTAAAATTTCTTAAAGCCAGAATAAAATGCAATCCCTATGTAGTTTGTGCAGAACACTGGCAGGTGACTGTGTCAGGGAGCTTTTTTTCTCTTTTTCCATGGCTTATATTTTGGAAGCAAAGAGCTTTTTCTCCAGCCAGCCTTGAAAGCACAAGCACTGCCTGGAATTCCTCTCATAGCTGTGAAGCCAAAATGGCTTCTGCTGTGGCAGGAACTAGGAGAGGAGAGGTACAGATTGTGAAAATGCAAAAATGGTCCGAGGGGGATTCTAAGAATCAGAGCATACTTCACCATGGTGAATGTTTCAAAAACACTGGCAGAAAAGATGAAGGAAGAAGATAAGAAAACACAGTTTGGCAGATAGCTCAGTCCATACACTCCTAGAAAACATGGTCTTTTTGTAGAGCAGGTAATTTTCAGCTCTTGATACCAACCTTAGCAGCTTGTCAGACAGGCTGCCAGCTATGTGAAGGCTGATGACAAAACCACTTATTCTACAGAAAGCTACAAAATGGTGTTTCCAAATTTCCATTGGGTTAGGAGGGTCCTGCATGCAGCAACAGCTGTGTGCTGATAGCCCTCATGCTGAACACACTCAATATGCCTTTTGTACCAGTGTGGCAGACAGTGTCCCTCTGCTTTGGACAATGGCATTTGTGAAGTCATGTTAAAAACATTTTCACTATAGCTTACAATCTCTAACTCTTGATTACATCTGCCTGAACCAAAACAAGCAGAATTACAATCTAGGTTTACAAAATGCTAAGAAGTATGAGAGGAAGTGTTCTCAACCACAGCTTCTTTCTAAAAGACTACAGGACATTAATTAATTGGTGCTGCTCCTTGCAGACTCCCTCTGCCTAGACTGGGAGCACTGGGCTGTGGATGAAGAGCAGCAATAGACCAGAACCATGCAGGGCCCTGCCTGGGATCTAGGCACAAGTGAGACGTGCTACAGTCAATTTCCCTTATCAACCTCATAAATGACATGAAAAAATAAGCACATTTAATAACATTGAGCAATTACACAGTAGCTGATAAATAAAGATGTTGAAAATAAAGTTTGACCAATCAATACTAATACATGATAAAGCTATTACTGATATATAGCAAGCAGTTAATAACAATTATAAATAATAATGTACTCAAATAAAACCAATGGTCTCTTCAATCTCACCTTCTGCTCCTCCACCATGCTCCCTTTAAGAGCTTATTCCTCAGTCACTGACAGAAGAGGACATTAATTTATACATTAACTTATGTGCTCCTCTTTGCCCCTCTCCATACATGTCCTGAATAATATCAGATTCTGGGACTGTTGCTTCATGAATTTTCAGTCCTCCCTACTTCATGTGTCCTCCTGGTTCCAAGAGCATTCAGCTAAGAAAAAAATCTGTTCCTGACAAGTGGGATGGTTTTTGTGGGATATGTCCATGGTCCCAGTTCCACACAGAGCCTCACTTCTCCTGCCCTCCCTCCAGTCCTCACAGTGGGCCATTATACTGGATTGGGCTGATCCAAAAATGGGAGCTGAGGGAGACTCTCTGCAACAGGCTAGAAAAACTCTCTTACAAATGTGGTATGGCCCATAGGAGCACAGATTTTTAAAGCATTTTTGCCTCTGCTAAATAATTTCTCAAGTTGCATGTTTAAATTCCCTAAGTGCTGGAGTGTTCCCTGTGAGGACCTCACTAAAACTGAGGTAATGAAGGATATGATCAGTCTTCTGAGGGTGTTCTGACATAGAGGCAGGTCTAATTACATCATTTGTTTTGGGTTGAGTCTCAGGAGCTTTATAAAAAGCAGCCCTAAAGGCAAGGAGAGAGAAAAGGGGAGAGGAGGGCAACAACTCATTAGCAGAAGCTCTGTATATGTGCATTCTGCTATTTGCCACATGTCTACAAGGGAATTTCCTCAGAGTGCAAAGAAACCTGTGAACTGCTGGAATATTATAAGTCTTTCCTTGAGATGTCAGCCAAGAGCTTCAGTATAGTCACAGTGGCTACTGTGCTCATTTTCTGCCAAAAGATTCAGCTCTCAATGCAAGCACCGTTGAATGGTAAAGTCTTTCAGCTTTCTATTTTATTGTCTCTCGTACCTTAAGGCAGCCATTTATGCAGAAAAATGGCACCCTTTCATTATTACTATTCAATCATGCTCCAAGCTGTATATTGTTGCAGTCTGCTGTTGTTTGGAGTTAGTATCCATATTCCTTATTTTAATTTCTCAGAATAGGTATTCTGACTTATACAGGGAAGATAAATTTGTCCTCTAATTTATTTGGCATTTCAGATTTTTTGCATGTTCAGTATGATTTGTTTTGTTGATTTTTATTTCTTATAAAATGAAGTGGAGAGTGGCCCTTTCAGAGTTAGTGTAAGCATCACACCTTTCCCTCTGCCTGTTTATTTTTAAACCAGAGAGAAAAAAAATCAATCTCTGTAAAGCCCCCTACACACTAGAGGTCATTCTCATGTATTGGCAACTAGACTGGTTTCAGGAGGTTGGTTTCCTCTCCTTTTAGGAGTCAGTGTTCATCTATTCAAGCTGATTATAACCAATTTTCATTTTTTCAAACTAATTATAATCTGCCCAGTGTTATTATAGGCTATGAGGGGAATTGTTCTAAAGTTTTGTGTTACTCAGCACGTATATTCATGGGACAAAAGTCCAGGAGATTGAAACATAATTGAGAGCTGTTGGTTCGTGGAGAGCTCTGTCAGGACAAGCATTTTATCAGGTTTTTTGCATAAGTAGCAAAAGGCATGGAGTTCAAACTTTTACGGTCATCTTCTTATTTTGTGCATATGTCCTCTGAAAAAATGCCCATAGCCTATAGAAGAATCTCCCACCTGAAGGAGAGAGGTTCCTGGAAATTGATGCTTTCAAGAACAACAGAATAAATAAAGCATGATGCTTTACAGGTGCTTTCTGTGACCATACAGAAGGTTTGGAATTAAAAGGATTTGTTGACAAGATGTGTTTTATGATACATGCTGAAGGGAATCCTGGAGAGTGCCCATCTCAGACTTAGTTGGAACCCAGTCCCAAGAAATGGCAAGGGCTACAGTATCTGCCTAGCTCAGACATCTTTCCAAGCAGATTATCACTCCCACAAGCATTCACACTTTCCTAGCTCTCAAGTGACACTGGAAATGTATTTTTCCCTGGCTGTTGATCAGTCAAATGCAGGTACACTGGCTCTAGGAACCTCTGCCATGCATGGGCACATAACTGTGTCACTCATCAATACTCATCCCAACACGAACAAAGAGCCAGGAGAATATTCACAGACATAGAGCCATTAAATATTTACTTCTAGATGTGAATCCTCCAATTTGACACCATGTGATAGTCTGCCTGACTCTCATTTCATTATCAGGCAGAAAAAAG
>JAHXMQ010000066.1:4748328-4778309 GCA_020466415.1 Ammodramus savannarum pratensis
AGATATTAGAAAGTTCTAAGCTTAATAATGGAGCTCTGTGCATTGTCTCTAAGGCTTACAAGCAGATGTTGTATTATAAATAAGCAAGCATTGTTTAAACAATGGTACATGTGCTTATAGTGGTTGGATAGAACTACTGTCAATGTGCTTTTGCTTTGTGTGATTGGTCAAAAAACTTTTAAGTGAGTTGTAACATTAAGTTCTTTGTCTGCTGCTGGGGATGTGAGCTGGTGGCATCTTCCCATTGTCATCACCATGTAATGAGAGTGATGCTGGAAAATAAAACAGCTGGAGACGTGTTCCCCAGCAGTCCCATCCGTTCATGATTTGTACATAGACCCCTGACTGGAAATAAAAACCTCACTCAGGGTCTGAGGTTGGCAGCTCTCTGTGTTCATTCAGACAAAACCATGAAGTTTCTACCATGTGGTCACTGATTCATCTCCTGATCCAAGATGAAATTACTGTAAATGTGCCTCAGCCCTACTTACAGCAGCTCTATGGCTATGCTCACCATAAAGTCATAAGGGTAGCAAACTGCAGATCATTAAAATGCTCACAGGTTAAGGAATATTTCATTTGGCAAAAGACTTCAAGCTTTCATTTACTTTTGTGTCAAGTGGCATAACTGACGAAAATATTATAAATGCTTAAAAGTGATTGTTTTAAAGATGCTGTAGATTATAAAAATCATCATTTTGACATCTTATACACATTTTAATGGTCAATAAGAGCATGAACACAGTAGCTATTGTGTTTCTCCAGTATTTCTTCAAACCTTGCTCAAATGAGGACATTTCTAAAACCTACTGCCAGTCATTTCTATCTTTATGCAAGTTTTGTCTACAGAATGACCAAAGGACACAAGCAACCCCCAAAAACCCCAGTAAGAGATAATCCCCTGCAGAGAGAAGGCAAGAGGAGAATGAGGTTTCTCATCCTGAAATCTTAAACATGAATTCTTCTACGAGAGGAACCTGAGGACTTGAGTCAGGATGATTACACAGACCTTGTTTTGAAAATTCCAATGTAAAAGAATGAGGCACACTGGTCCTAACAAAGTGAAATCAGAGAGTTTCATGTTCCCACCACATATCAATATAATAGCTAAATGCAGTTGGTTTGCACAACCCAACAAATTAATCCCAAACATTTCACACAACATTCTTAGAGAAGAGCTGCATCTGTGACCACACTTCAGAACACAAGAAATGCTGCCAAGAACCATGTATTGAGCAGACAAGTGCATGTAATGATAAATATTTGTCTGCATGCATACTCACAGGCACACTGAGTGTTTGCAAGATTTGTATTTCAGGAGTGTTTTCTAAGCAGAAATAAAATTAAATTTGCAGAGAGTAAAGATCAGCATTAGCCTGATAAGCCAAACTGTTCAGGTCTGTCAAGATGAGCGCCTCTAACTATGCAGCAAGCTGAGTGATTTTAGGTAGGTTTCAGGACCAGGAAAAAAAATATTAAAAAGAGCATTTTTCAAGTCAAGACATTTCAAAAAACATGCAGAGATACCATCCCAAGTTCAATTCCTTAAGCAGTGGATGAATATTGATCATTTTAACACTCACTCACCCTTCTTGGGATTCTCTGCGTTATATGGGTTCATGTGTCATATTCCCTTTTTTACAAAGTCCACCACTTCTCAATGTAGCACTGATGGTTTTTCAAACCCCTCCACAAGGCACAGGGAGGCTCATTGTAGTTACACTCCACTTATATTCCTTAGCTTTCTAATGAGAGAAAAATCCCAGGGGTGTACCTACAGACAGTCTGTGGATATTCCAATTTTAAAAAAAAGTACTGAGAGCAGTCTTGCCCCAAGACTTAAGTGACCACAAGAAACTCACCCCTATGGGCAGGATCACAGGGATAATTATAGTTACAATTTGAGTGAGGAAGGTTCATAAAATATCAGAAAGTTTGAAAGTATCTATGCTTTTCTATGTTTTGCTCAACAGCTGGGACTAGAATGATAGATAAAAATATTGCAACATTCAATGTATGGGTTTAAGTAGCAATTTGTTTCTTTACAGAGTAAGATCAATTTCAAATACTCACAGTAATATTTCCTTTTTCTTAAAACAGCGTCCAAATGGTCTTACATTGGTAAGTACTAATTCATACATACAAAGTTATGGCTTTCTTCTGTGCCTTAATGACAACTGGCCAAATGTATGCTGGTGAGTACTTACTGGGATCACAGTCCTTATCTAGGTTTGAATCTGGTCAATTTTCTTGAAATCTGTCATTCATCCACCAGGTTTCATATCTAGGTGACTGAGAATCAGTTACTGAATTCTAAATTTCCTTGTGGAATGACAAGAATTTCAGCAGACTAAAGCTGGCCCTACAACTGCAAATGGTCCCCAATGCTCTCTGTTTCCTCAGCTGTCACATTCCAGCCTAGTTCTGCAAAGAGCATTCTCTCCCTACCCACATTAGTCTTCTTTTTCAGGTAGAATCAGAGTTCAGTAATTCACCTGTATTCTGTTACTGGAGGCTCAGGTCCCAGCAATGACAAAGCAGAATAAAACACCTTTATGAAAGCAGTGTTACTTTGTAACTAATCCTTTAAGTCATCTACTAACTCAGAAACACCTGGTGGCTGCTCAGGAAAAGAATTATCTAGTGTTTTTCTTTTAACTGCTCAAATCCTCTAGCCAGGTATTTCCTCAGAGTAGCATTTTACATGCCAAATACCCCCACAGAAGTAGGTGGTATAGAGAATCTCAGAAAAAAATGCTTGTTCTTAAGCTTTTGGTGCTGCTCCAAGACAACACAAAGAACCTCTGAGACTGAACTTGCTGCTCGGAACTCCTCCTTTTGGCTGCGCTCCATTTACCTGACTCGCCTCACATAAGCAGCAGGAGAACTGCCAGCTGCATGTCTGTCTGCCAGTGCCCACACACAGGCCTCACATTCCCAGCACTGAAAAAGCTTCACACAGCTGTAACAAAAACCTGGGTCTTCCACTCTGACAGCAGCCATCAGATAAACCTAACCCTGCTGGACAGTAAAGAAAACAAGACTTTTTTACTACCATGAAAGCAGAAGTTTTGCCCTCCTTCCTTGTTTAAATTAGTTACTTTTCCCTTCCTAGGAATTTGGGTACCAGAGTTGATTTCAAATTATGTTATTCTCAGTGTCCAACTTCATCAATTCCTATTAAGCTCTTCCATACTGCAGTCTGATTTTGACATTCTAAATGTAAGGAGGATAAAGAGAAGGTTCACAAAACAGATTATCTTTTTCCTTCAGCTATAGATTTTGAAACATATCTATAAAAACATATAAAAGCAAATATATAAAAAATAACTTTAAAAAACTGAACTTGTAACTGAATTTGTACAGAACAGTACAGAAAAGCAGAGGTAGAGCATTGATCCCCACAGAGAAAACCAGCTATTAGAGAGACTGTGCTAAGCCAGGAAAGAGCCCCTCCACACTCTCCTACTGATCCTTATGCCATTCTAAATCTTCCACTGTTTACCTTTGCCCCTGAAACACTTTACAGTGCCTCTCACTGAAATTAAGTCAATAGGAAAGGAAAGGAAATCAAGCCATTATAACCACAGTGCAAACTGATGTCAAGATGAGGGTCAAGGTACAAGATTAAGGGTGGAGGAGAAATCTGAGTGCTCATTGTCAGAGATTTCTATTTGTTGAGTATTTTACATATTTTACAATATGTAAAACGGAATGTTGATGCAGTGTTAATACCTCAGGCCATAGTGGCAAAGCAAGATGACACCGCATATGGTCAGGCCTTATCTATTCAGCACAGGCTTTCCAAAGACATGAGAGTTCACCTTGCCTAGAATGGAAACTACTCATTAGATACATCAAATATAAAGGCTAAACCACTCCTGTTTGCTTCTTCCTTAGCCAAACTACAGCAATGCTATTTCTTCTTCCTGTTTTCACTACCCTTGTATATAGAACAAGAAATAGCGCCTGGAGGAAACCCCACAGAGCAGTGAGGCCTGAGGCCTACACCCCTGATGACACAGGCTTGCTTTGTGTTCTCTGAAATGCAGTTCCACCTCCTGTAAGATGGACAAAGTACATCAAGGGTATCATAAGGAAAGCATTTTCAGTCAAAGAGCTGAAAGAGTGGTTCCAAGGCCCCACAGCTCAGGGCAGCATATGCACCCAGATTTTGGCAATCCTGCTGTGTGGCTGTGAGGTGCATGCTGGTGTCTTCTGGCCCAAAAAAACCCAGTAGAAGTAGATGTTAGGCTTCAATTCTTTGGATTCTGGCTCTTTCTCTGTAGTGTTAGTGGGCTGGAATGAAATCAGAGAACCAGAATCATCCCTTCAGAGTGGACAAGCAGCTACAAATGAGAAAACTAGCTTTGCAGACAAATTTAAGGTAATAGTGCCAACAGAATTATTAATGCACTTTAGCATGGGAAGAGACAACTTCATGCTGTAATGCAGGCACAAGAACTGTTGGTAACAGACATCAGGCATCTTTTATTCTGCTGCTGCCAAATACTCCAATTCAGTGAGGTGCTGAGAACCTGTGCTAAGACCCTTTCACTTCCCCTTCAGAAATGCCAGCTTTAGTGAACACACTAGAACATGGCCCAGGTTTCTCATACAGCACTTGGATGCAGTAACTGTGACAGCTACAGCCCTTGGCAATTCCTCTGTCTCACAAGCTTCTCTCTGGACACACGTGTGGAAGATACACAAAATGGTAGCACTGAGCATTGAGCAAAATGGAACCCACGTGGTCATGTCACCATGGCAGGGAGCCTGGGCTCAGCCTTCACCACCACCACCTCAGCCCTGGGCAAACAGCAGCTTTACAGCTTCCAGCTGGCTGGAAACAGGGCAAAGCGCTCTGCCTGGCTGCAAAAACACCACAGGCATTCCCTGTTTTACTGAGCCAATGTATTTTACTACATCACTTCAGATCAAGAGAACTTGTATAGACTGTGAGAAGCTGGAGCAACACAAATATTAATTGATGATCAGAGCAACAGTCTGTTGGTACCACTGGTGTCTCATAGGGCTGTTTTCTCCTTATCTTGAATGGGCCAATGTACCCTGGGAGGAGACACCACTGTTCCTGAAGGAACATCTGTCCTGCATTGCCCAGCAGCACCAGAGGTGTTGGGGCTGGCTGGAAAGCATAAAGCTGTCAAAGGAAATGTTACAATGGACACATGCAGTCTTGGTGCTGAGGGTGTTTTGCTCAGCTCACTGGGTAGTGGGCAGCCAGACAATCCAGAAAATTATTCCTGCTTTATTTACAGACATCTTTTATTAAATAGCTGTGAGGGCACAGCCAGGCTCAGAGCTATTTTCAGTGTGGTAAGGGAACATGGTCCTGCAAACTTGTGTCCAGCAAAGCAATCCACGGGCTGGATTTGAGCAGCCTGAGTTTGCATTCCCCAGTGTGGGAGTGCAGGGAGGGCTCTTGGCAGCCCTGGGAGCGGTGGCAGCAGGAAGGATCCTACCTCCACGGGCACCAGCAGCTCCCTGCCTTAACATGCTCACTCCAACAGCTGAATTAGAGTGTTGAGAGGGCAGAAACAGGCCCATGGCACAATCAGTGCTCTGCTGACGCAGTCCTCGTGGGATCCTCATTGCAGCAAACACTTCGGAAATGCCCGGGTCACAAATGTGTCACACAAATAGGAAATTACCTTTGAAGATAATTTTGCAATACTTATTCTGTTAATATATTTTGGGGCTTGTTGCACAGGCCAATCTTACATGCACAAGCTGTTCTTTAGTAGTGATCAGACAAAGCCTTTGTAAACACAATGTGATTTCCACTGAATTTATCTGAGTGTACTGGCACAGAAAAAGGAAAATCTGGTTCACAATCAATCAATTTTCAACAGACCTAACTGAGAAATGCCTTCCAGCTGTGTGGTTTATCTACCTTGGAAATCTCAATTTCACATAAGCAAAACTAAGCTGCAGTGAGCTCAGCTCTTTGAGACAGGAGTTTTGAGGCATTGAAATTAGAAAGACTATGTGATAAAAGACAGAACTTCTGTAAAATCTGGGTTTGTACCAAAAAAGAGGTCTTGTTTGGTTCTGTAGGGTTTTTTTTTTAATTGAGTACGAATGAGAAACAAGCAAAATGTTCTATAGCTTAAAGGCCTGTGAGTGGAGTTGCAGATTTATGTCAAGAAAAGGGTCAAGGTACATAAAGACTGTGATAGCTGGATCATTTTATAGAAAAGACAAAAGATTTCCTTCTGAACTGGCAATATAGGTGTGAAGTTCCCATATTCTCTTGCCAGCTCTTCCAGACATTTAAGTCACCCAATCACAATACTAAAAACTGATTGGTACTTCATGACTCTCTGGCTGGGACTAGACTTCTATTTTATACTACATCAATCACCTATTTAATTATCAAGTCTTCAAAGCTGTGATATGTAATATATTAAAATCTTCTTGCAAACTCATTACCTTATCAAGCCTTTTAAAATTATTGAAGTCTTTTTACAATAAAGGCTTCTCACCAATTTTTTGACATTGCTGTTATCTTAGTTCCTTTAAAAAGTGTTAAATTTCATTGTCATTGTCATTGTCATGCACAGTAAGCTTGAACCTAATAAACTGTCATTTCTTGGAATATTCTAATGCATATTTTCCTGGGAAATATTCTTCAGCATGTATTCCACAGTATGGAATTTATGCTCTTCTGGATGTATTTGTTATTTGCCAAGAAAGGTAGAGGAGAGGCTTCTATAATGTCAGCATAACACTTTTTAGCTTTTTAAAATCATTCCAGCAACTTTAAGATAGTATCACAAGGATGTAAGAAGAAAGAAATTGATGTGATTGTCAGTGAACTGGAGTCAAAAATTTAAGTTGCAGCAACAGCAAAGCCTATTTACACTGAAAAGCACTGATTGAGTCTGTCAAACTCTGCACACTGCAAACAATGTCACCTGCTAACCCTATGTCTTGAATACTCTTAAACAGCTTTACCAAGAAAGTCTGTCTGTCTTTAAGCACCAGAACTGATCTTGTTGATTCTGTCACATGAACTATGTTTAAGAAAGATTCACCCCCACTATCCATTTACTTGGCAATTGTCTTTCATGTAAATAAGGTGAACTGCTAATAGTATCCTCCTGCCTGTTAATTTCCTTCAGAAAATATCTGAACTGGCTTTGCCTGTTCAAAGAAGCCACTGGGAATATTACAGTTTTGGAAAAGAAGCCTTCTAATCAAAGACTCAAGGGACTCAATCTACATAGTTGAAGAGAAGTGAGAAATTATATCCTCTATGTTATAAGTACTTCAATGAGGAACAAAAGTATGGGAACAGCAGGCTCACAGTGAAAAGCAAGGAGAGTAATTATCCATTGGGCACTGATGACGTATCTTTTATCTGCAATGCTTAAAGGAAGAGTAGAGGTTTATTCACTTCTGAAAACAATGGCCTCATGGAGTAGAAATTTATCCAGGGAGGCCCAGTGTCCTGTGTTACACAGATCAGACTGGGTGATCCCTAAGGACCTTCCTGCCTTGGAAAGAATCATGAGTCTTCAGAGACAAGGAGAAACAAAATTTGCAAGTACATTTAAATCCAAATCATCTCATCTCACGGTCTGTAAACAGCTGCTAGCTGGTTAATGTGCTATTAAAGCAAAGGCACAATTAAAATTCTCTTGATATTATCTATTCTTTGTAGATCTTACCTCGGGCAAAAGACTGTGATGAAGAAAAGCTTTACCAGAGTTTGAGCAAGTTATTGCTGGTCAAATTACCATAACACCTTCAATTTTTGCAAGTTAGCTTTTCACTGTGTGTTGTGCAATCCTGTTAGAATGTGCCAGACAGTTTGTACAGTAAGGAAATGTCTGAGAGTCTGATATGATCAGACCTGTCTCTAGGTCACAACACTCTCAGAAAAATGACCATACCCTTCATTACCTCCATTTTAATGAGGTCCTTTTTTAAAAAACAAAGTCTTAAAAATTCAGAAAAGGCTTCTTTTCCAAATTTTTTGTGAAGGCTGACACAGGAGAATTTCTGTGTTAACTGCAAGTGAAAGTTTGACAAATGTGTCTCTTAATTCACACAGGTCCTGATGGAGAGAAGGCCTGGCCAAAGAAATACCCATTTTGTGGAGGAGTATCCCAATCACCAATTGATTTCCACAAAGCTATTCTCCAGTATGATTCTAATCTCTTGCCTTTAGAATTCATAGGCTATGACGTGCCCTCCACTGACCAGTTTACATTGATCAATAATGGCCACTCAGGTAAGGGAGCTCACAGACAGCAAGGAATGGTAAAAGAAAGAGCTGCAGGAACTCACTGTTTTGTGTTTGTTTTTTTTTTTACTTCATGGGTAATCCTTTGATTATTAGATTAAATTAAATCAGATGAGAAAATCTTCACATCAGAATACCTACATCTACAGAACAGGCTAGAGAAATCTGGGAAAGTACTACGTACAAATGGATTCCCAGTAAGTAAAATTTTAAATAAAGAAACTTAAAATAAACTCTAGGCATGTCAGAAATTAATGCCCAAGGTTTTCTTATTACTTTGGTTGAGTTGCACCCCTCAAGAAAATGGGAATTCATTTACAACATCAGTGCCCTCCTAGAAAGCAGTAGAGATGCATCCTATGCTAGAAACCACACTTAGATACAAATTAATTTACCTCTGATTAACAAAATTTAGCCTTGGTTGGACTGATCATTATACCATCTGCTGCTAACTTCTTTTTCAGCTAGAGGAACCCAGTAGGATGCTTAGAATTGTGCTGTCAAATCATTCCTGTATGACATTTGATGTTCTTCACCAGCCAGCTTATTCAGAATTCAGACACAATCACCTTCACCAGCTAAACTGAAAACAGTAGAGCTAAATCCTGATCTACCAAGAAAGGCTTAAAGAGAGCAGAAGTGTTTATCTCTTACCATGGACTGAGATGGATTTGAGTCAAGAATCTGCTTTTTTCGTGCTCCATATATAATATACTCAGACTCGGTACTTTTATTTGTCCTGTTCCTGTCCCTGAGTGGTATCAATTGCTCCTATCTGTTTTTGATCTGCTTACAGTGAAAATGTATCTGTCACCTGCTATGTCCATCAGAAACCTCCCATTTGAATACACTGCATCTCAACTTCACCTGCACTGGGGGAACCAGAACAAGTCTGAAGGCTCTGAGCACACCGTGGGTGGGAAGCATTTTGCAGCAGAGGTAAGGCAGAACAACTCAGGCCAGGGAAAGAGGCAAAGAAGGTTGGGTGGGTAGGTTCTATTGTTTCAAAATGGGATCTCCGTCTTGGGTGAATGACTGTAAAAGGCTGTGAGGTTCTAAGGCAAGTATTTATGATCTGGGAATATAAAAAAAAAATGGATTGTGCACAACAAAAAAAGATGGATTCAGATGTACTAAATCAGGGAGCTGGAGTTTAGATTCTAAACTCAGAACTGGCACTAGGTCACTTGAGGTAACTTTTAGCTGTACAACAGTGCTGCTCTGTTTACCTTTACTCACCTTCTTCTGTACAGTGACTGTAGTAGTCATTCCAAATATTGGAGTGCTAAGGTGTTATTTTTTCAGAAAGATTTACTGGCACTCCAGTCAAGGTGCCTTGAAGCTGTGTGTAACCCAGGTACAGCAGGGCTGTGAGCCCCAGGACTTTCTGCCTTTCTCTAAAAAGATCTCACCACTGCAGAAGTCCCTGAAGAACCCTCCTGCACCATCTCATCCTGAGGTGGCTGCATGGTCCTTTCTAACTAGGAAACATAAATGTGAGCATAACCCAGATGTTATTGTAACAAAGCATCTCCTCCTTTGCAGCTGCATATTGTACATTACAACTCTGAGAAATACCCAGATATAACAGCAGCAATGGACAAAGCAGATGGACTGGCTGTTTTGGCTGTTCTCCTTGAGGTAGGATGCAGGATCTTTATTTTCTGTTTGTTTAGAATATGCTTTCAATCATTCAGTTATGAGAGACCTTTAATGTACAAAATCACCTACATTCCTTACATTATTATCATATACAGTGGCTGAATAAAGGATCTTCCTTTCCTCTTTCACAAAAAATTAAAAAGAGTCAGATTCTAGCAGCACATACCAAACCAGGAGCAAATGCCACAAAAAGAGGAATTCTGAGTATTTCCTCATGTTTTTTAGTAAATTAACTTCAGCTATGTTAAATCCATTTTTGCATTCATTTACAAACTAATGATTGGCAGTGTTTATCAAATAAGAGGCAAGAGTGAATTTCAAGCTCATTCACTCAAAGCTGCCTACTGTAGCATGGAGCAGTTTGAACTCACAGAGAGGCACAGGCAGGCACAACCCTGCCTTTGACCACTGTATGTAACTCGGATTTAACCACAGCCTTCTCCCTGCTAACTTCCCAGATTCTTTGAATCACAGTTTACAGAAAATGAGTACGTCCAGTGACATTTTAAGATGTCAGGTCAGCTTTCCAATTTTTCTCTCTTAAGTCCCACATATGAAGATAATAATGGTCACAAACAAAAAGAAAAAAATTTAGTAGCTTGTATATGTATAATTCTTATTGAGGATTAAAACTCATCAGTAAGATAACTGTAAAGATAATTTTTAAATGTGAGGATTTTCTGCAATATAACAAAGAAAAACCACTTTGCATCAAAAAGTGAAATGTTCCTGTTAGCAAACAAAGCTTGCCCTGATATTACCCAAGCTCACTTTCTAGCACCTCTAAGATTCTGAGAGTAATTTTGTGTTAAATTTCAGTTAATTTGGAAGTTGTAGCTGTGAAAAGTGTCAGAGTATTGTACATTATACTAGGGAATAATAAATACTGGGATTCTGGTTATTTCTAAGCAATGGTATTTGAAAATCAAGTTAATGAACAATGGAGATTAGGTCTTGGAAATCCTTTCAGACAGCTGGTGGGTATTACAGTTAATTTAAGGACACCAGTTTACTACATCTGGTTGTCAGAGAAGTTGCTCAGCACCAGCTCTGAGGAATTCATAAAAAAGGCATTGATTATTAGACTGAAAAGCTGCTGGTAGCAGTTGAAGAACAGTCTTGTGTGATAGATGAGTTATAGCCTAGGTCAGATGTTGAGTTGTAGGCCTGTGGTACCCAACAGGGTCATTCTTCACCTCCCCGGACTGTGAGAAGCTGCACTATAAAAATGTTTGTGGGTGGAAAAATGTGGCTTTGACTGGAAACCAGGAGATGATCTGAGAAGCCTGGCAGCTGAGAACTGCTGCCTGCAATGCTTCCAGAGGAAAGGGCTTCTCTTCATTTGCACTGAGCAGGCAGGGGCAGCAGGGTCAGTGCACACAAAAGGTCTGCACTGCAGGTGTAAAGGCAGCAATACAACACAGAAGCTCTTATAGCCCTGGAGCAGGAATATTATCATGGCTCTGAGGACAGAGGGAATGTTTTGAGTTATAAAATATTTATGCCACTCGATTACATTAATATCTGGACAGTGGAAGCCCTTGCCTTAGAACAGGCCAGAAGCACAGACTCATATTCAGACTGGTGATTTGCAGCTGTTGATAATGTGATCATTGCAGATTGGACCCTTCAGCCCGTCCTATGAAAAGATCTTCAGGCACTTCCGGAATGTGAAATACAAGGGTGAGTGGCTACATCAGATTGAGAATGGCTGAGAGTATCAGGTGTCACCCTGAGAGGGATTGAACTGGCTGAAGAAACAGTCCTGAGATCCCACACAAATCTGTCACAGACTGTGAAAGGCTTCCAAATGCAGTGCTTTCCTGGGAAGAGCATGCCCCATGTGATTCTGACTGAGCCTTATTTGTTCCACATAGTGTTTTGTAGTTAATATGGCCACAGTTTATCTTAGAGGACTCTCATTTGGTGTCTCAGACAAGATTTGTACATAGGAAACTTAAAAAACTGTAGTCCTTATTAAACTGGGATCTCCTCTGCTAAAAGATATTTTTCTTTTCCTGGTGATATGACACTGAAAATATACTAAAAAAATTCACTTCACCTGTGTAGCCATGATGCAATATTTAACACAAAACCCCTTTTTTAGATCAGAGGGTCCTGGTCCCTGGTTTCAATGTTCAAGAACTGCTTCCTGACAGACTGGATGAGTATTATCGCTATGAAGGATCCCTGACAACTCCTCCCTGCTACCCAAGCGTTCTCTGGACAGTTTTCCGACACCCCGTTACAATTTCTCAAGAGCAGGCAAGTTCCAAGTTCCAGCAGAGCCCATTTCCCTCACTGGTGTCTGCTAAAGAACAGTAAATGCATAGTCTCATTCCCTGGATTTCTCCTATGTTCCTGTAAAACTGAGCAGGGACCATTGCTAAAATCCTTTAAGTGGGAAGAACAGCACAGAACTGACATAAATCAATATCCCATTCATCCCATTCTGTTTGTTGTTAGCACGTTCTCAGTTGGCCAGAACAAAGGACAGACAGCTGCACAGCAATTGGTACAGTATCAGCCTGAAAAGATTCCAGTCGAGTGAGATGAATTTTGATTTTCATTATGGACTTACTCCCTGGCTCCAAGTCTTTCAATGAGTTACCTGTAGATTATTGTTTGGGCTCCATATCTGAACACTAATCACCAAGTGTTTTGGTGTTACTTTGATCCTTATGGACTTGGGTGGGTTGGAAAGTTTCTAAAGACCTTTTGTTGTGTTATTTATCCATCTGAGTTCCCTAACTTTTTCCCAACTTACATTTTTTGTCCTTATCTAATTACTTTCTTTTGCTCTTAGGTGGCCACTTAGCTAGACTATAAACTCACAATCACTATCTTCTGATTCACCTAATTATAGACACAGGGGAAAATATTATTAGCAAAATCTCATATCAAATTACTGCAAGCTCCTTGTTTTGAAAATACATTCTCAGCTTCTGTCAGACTATGTCTCTACCAAAATAAAGATCTCTTTCAAAAAGTAGCCTTTAATAATACTTAAGAGTTAGGCTGTGCCAGGGAGAGTATGCTGGGAAGTCTACCCTGTTTCCTCCCATCGAGTTTTCCTGGCCATCAATCTGATAGTAAGCAGTAGTTTTATCAGGATGTAAACAAAATACAGGTATGGACTTGGAGATGTCACACTGTTTAAACATTATTTTGTATTTGGGTTCACAGGCCACATGTAACTTAATGACTAATGTATCTCCTTCCCTTTGACCACACCTTTTTGTTTTCTCCAAACACTCCCAGTGATCACACACAGGCACTGCTTCCTCTGTGCTCTGTGAGCTGATCAGGTGCATCCCTCTGTAGTTACTGGCCCTGGAAACAGCCATGTACTGCACAGAGCGTGACAACCCAGAACCCCTGGAAATGGTTGATAACTTCAGAAATGTTCAGGAATTCCGTGAAAGACTGGTTTTTATCTCCTTCCGTGAAGGTGAGTTGTATGAATGCTTCCGTGCAAAGAAACAGTGCACAGTGATCTGTGTAAATGTGAATACTGAAATGGCAGTCCTCTCTGACTGTACCACTGCAAAAACACTGATATCTCCCTGCAGTTCACTTGGTTGCTTTTCTTCTCACATTGCATTGTACATGGCCAACTCTACAAGAATAAGGTGTTCCCAGGGTAGGCAAGAATTTTTTCCACAGTGAGTGTGAGGGAAGCCCTGCAACCCTTCTGATCAAAGGCTAGGAGATAAAATAAGGAAGACACGGTTGGCCTTGTCATGCTTGGCAGAAGTATTTGCTGTCACTCTAAATACTAAACAGCTCCACAGCTGAGCTCTTTCAGCCATTGTGAGTGCTGAAGATGGCCTTGTCTCACCAGTGGCATTTGCTGGTTCTCAGCAAGGTCAGGCTTGATCTTATGCAGGCCACACATTTAAAGGGAGTCCTAACTTCAGGGACACTGTTTTGGGGAAATTACACAGAATCAAAAAAGGTCCTTGAGGAATTCAAACTTGGCAAATAAATATAATTCATAACACTGGATTGTATGATTCAGTGCTACAAATTAAAAAAAAAATCCACCAAAACACCACCATTTTACAAGGAAGAACTGATTAAAAGCTTAACTCTGCAGTGTTATACAATGACAACACGTAAGTTTGGCTGGAGGGCTTTGCACAAAAGTCTGCATCTGTGGTGAGAAGCTGAGCTATGCCCCACAGAAAGGCCTTTGAGTACATTGTGCAAAATGTATTGTTCCAACCTCTCTGTTGTCTTGCAAACAAGGTAGAAGATTTTAGGCAAGCCACTGCACTATTTGAAATTATAAGATTTATAAAAGAAAAAGCAGACGTCACCAAAAAGATTAGCTAAGCAGTAAAATTTCACATTAAAAAAATGTGTTAGCACATCATTTCAACATTTCACTTCAACTGCCTCCCATTTTCTTCACTGTTTAGATGAAAAAACAGAAAACACAAGTTGTCTGTTTTGGAAACAGTTCCCTGCAGGCACACTGCAGTAGCTGTTCTTGCCATTCCCCTCTGAAGACAGACCTTTTCATAAAGTATCTCTTCTAATAGAAATTTATAAAGAAGAAAAGTGAAAATTAGAGATCAGCCAAAACAAATCCTGGGCAGAACATTTCTCTGAAATCAGAGATGATGTAGATTTGTCACCAAAAGTTGGCTGATCTCTTAAAATGAGAATTACACGAGAAGCGCTCTTGTAGCTAGATTCTAAACATAATACCTAAGAAGATTTTACCATTTAACAAGTTTACCAAATTGTCAACAGTTCCTAACATCTCTGTGATTAATATAGAAAGGGATACTAATTGCACAAACAATATTTTGAGTAAATGAAAAGATGACTGAATAGTGAAAGAGGGGAAAACTAGATTATGTCAGCCTTTTTTCTCCTTTTTTTGGATTGGCCAACCAGAAAAATGCCCCCCATGGCATTCTTAGACGACCACAAAGAGTTTAAAACTTTCTTCTCCAACCTCCAATCTCAAACCCTGGCTGCTGACTAGAGAGCTAGTTGGGTTCAGAATGGTTATTTTAATCATCATCTTCAAATCACTGCTCAAGCCAGATTATGAGCAATGATTTCAACCAGCAGAATTTGCAATGCAGCTTCCATGTTTCTGAGACTAAGGCTTCCTCTGCAGGTCCTAAATCCCTGCACAATCTCCGGTAGCAATGCCACTGCAGAAACAATTCCTGGAGCACCACAAGTTCCAGGGTGAGCACCACCCTTGGGATTACAACAGGCTCACCATGGAATCCTCTGCAGTGACCCAACTTCTACATTTTGTACCCTCATCCTCTGTTTATCACAGTTCACTACCTGGTGGGCCTGGCAAGGGTGTGTTGTCAATTCCTAACAGCACCTATAAGCCATTGATCTGCTGAGTCCTAATGGTCAGTCTGAAATGAGAAATGCAGTGTTCCATCTGTTTCTTAAACTGACCTCTCAGCACCTGACTATATTCTCTCTATAAATCATACACAGTACTTAACAGTAGAAGGTAGAGAGTTACAACCCACGAAGCCAGAAACTGAAAATCTGACACTATGCTTTTCATCTAGGAATCTCCAAACATTTCACAAAAGTTGTGTAAGCATTAATATTTCCATTTATGGGGGAAAATTTGATCTAGATGGGACTCTGAAAATTGTTGCTGTGAACCAGAGCCAAACCAGATAATAACATTTGGTTCTCCCTCTGCTAAGGCACAATGTTTTGTGCCTTAGAGATGACACCAGCCATGAAAACATTTTCAGTGTATCTTTAAAGATGGCTTGGCTTAGCAGAGTTAAACTGTAGGGGTTGTTGCCCTGTTCACATCCCATAACTGGTCTCTATGGCTATGAAGGACATTGCTCAGTGCTATTTTAATAGAAACTCCATTCAGTCTAAGTACATTAAGTTACAAAAGCTCATTGACTCTATCAGTGAACCACAGAAAAAATGTTCAATCTATTTCATAAAGAGTATTCATTGCCCCTGTAATCTCACATTCCACTTACTGCAGTCACAAAAGCTTCCTCAGGTGAAGCCCCTCACCTAAAGGGCAAAAAAAGGAAAGAAAGGGAAAAAAAAAAGAAAAATAAGGAGAAATGTCTCCTGTCAAAGAAGTACACCTGGCTGCTGCAAGTGCCCAGCCTGATGCAGTCAGCTGCACCTCAAATAGGAACAGAGCACACCTATTAAGAAGGGAAGGAAAAGCCATGCAGAGAGTCAGGGATTGAGCCAGGCAACCACTGAAGTTTGTAAAAGAAACCCTGTTGTGCACACCTAAGCCCCTTCCAAGCAGGTTTTCAGAGAAACTTTTCTGCCTTATCACTGACAAGCCTGAACTGCCACCTTCCCCTGAGCACATACACCACAAGATGGGGCCACTGGCCTGTGTTTTGCAGCAAAATTGAAAATGCCTGAGGTGTTCAGTTGTCCACATTTTAGATGCCAGTAATGGCCATCTGAATTCACACTTACTATTTATAAGAACCACATTTCAAAAAGCCTCTAATCTTTAACGATTACACAGCAAAACTCATGTGTGTTTGTAATATATTTTCTCTTATCAGCAATTTATTCCAGTAAAATCCCCTTCACATAAATGCAGCTGGAATTTGCTATGATGTTCAAACCACCTGAGTTAAACAGGAACTCGTGTCTAGTTTTGATTGGGTACCAGGCTGAAATACAATCTTACTAAATTTTCTTAGAAGATCCTTTCATCACACAGAAGTGCTCCCTGCCCTTTCCCTTCAAACTACAAGCTCTTTTTCTACAGTTATCCCTTTGGTGTTACATTTTTGTGTCCATTTGACACCTTTACTATGACAAAACTCACCTTCCACAAAACAGCTCCTCTTCAATTCCATGGATTGCAAGCTTTTTCCATTCAGCTGGATTTCAAATTAATGGGTCAAATGCAGTTGAACTCTACATTTTACATTTGTGTTTCATCAACAGCTGATTTAATAGGAGAAAATATTTAGATGGAATGCGTGAAACCTGTCAGTTTGACTCTGAAAGTGCTCTGAAAGTTGCTTAGTGAGAGCCAATCATTTGGAAAACTATTTTTAAAAATGTCTAAATAAATAAAGAAAATGCAGTTAAGAAAAGGGAGATCACCTCCAGGATCTTTGTGGAAGCCAAAATAAATAAAAAATACCTTAATTGCCAAAAGCATACATGAAGCTCACTAAGAAATATAGCATTATGATAATCCTTAAATCTTTATGCGAACAAGGGATCACTCAGTTTTTCCTACCAATATTCTGAATTCATTTTTACCTTCTTTGATGCCTTTAAGCAATGTTCTCAGCAGCAAAGAATATCATTCTTCAGCTGTCCACAGTCAGTGGTGCTCTGTGGTGTGAGAGAACAAAAAGGATTGCATTTAATGTCCTTGATTGCCTGGGTTTAATTCTTTGGGTTTGTTTATGAGCTCTAATTTATTATAGCATAAAAATCATACTCCTGCTGTGACCTGCTGTACCAGGGCCTCCACACTGGCACTGTGGCATCAACATGTGCATTACACCACAGCACTGTGAGCTGTGGAGCCAGCTGTGGGACTGGGACATCCCAGAGAACATCTGTGCACAGCTGCCCATTCACAGTCACAAAGGGGTGTGACAGGCTGTGGAAAGGTTGCCAATGCAGAATGCAGACATTGGGACAGATCGGAGACTCACCTTCTCCACTCAAGGCAGTGGTATTAACACTTGTGCCTGTTTTCCCTCTTTTCTTAGGTTTTGTGGTATCTGTTGTGATAGCCTGCATTCTGGGAGTTCTCATCATTCTTGCAGTAGCATTCTGGCTACTGAAGAAGAAAAGGTAAGATGTCTGGCCATCATATCACAAAAATATTCAAGCCATATTTTCCCTCTGACATAGAGAAGTGCTTGCGTGTCCAAAACTTTGACCTTTTTTATAGTGATAAAGTTTGATCTTTCAGGAGACATGATCTCTTCCTACAAACTATGATTTGTTTTTATTACTGTAGACATTATTTCCTTGTGTGATATGAGGCTGGGTCAATAAAAGACTTATCCAGTTTTCCTATTTCCCAAATGCCATTTGTTCTTTTCTTGTTATTTTTGCTAGCACTCCTGCTCCTAATTGCTTTTTGGATCCTTCCATTTTTTCCTGGAACAGTATGTGAAACAAGGAGAATGGAATTTTAGGAAAACCTCTCTCAAAGATCACAACCTTTTAGATGAAGAAATATGTACTGCCAAAAGATCATTAGCCACTGTTTGCCGACAAAGCCAAATCCTGGGAAAAAAATCTAAGATTACAAATTTTGCTATGGCCTGATTTCCTTTGTATTCAGCATTGACCTTGCATAGAAAACGTGGTCTCCTGAAATATTTGAAACAATAAGCTATGTGACATTTGCACTAGTACAGAGAAAAATAATCTCATACATACATAATGGACAACTTTATGTAACTAATTGTGCTTTTCCTTCATTGGCATTAAAGTTATTTAATAAATTTGTTTTATTTTAGTTGCAGAAAGGGAGGTGGAGACAACAGAGGAGTCACCTACAAACCAGGCATGTACAAGGAGAAAGAAGACATCTCCAAAATTTGATGCCCTGCTCTGTCATAAAAGCCCTTTTTCATTCATAGCACTGATTTATTTTGAATTAGTGAAACACATCACTTGTTCTTGGCTAATGATAACCCTCAAGAGAGTTCTAAAAACACATACCAGCCTAAAGTTTTCTGTAGACCTTGTTGTCTTGTTTTCCAGAGAGATATGATCAGTGAATTCCCCTGAGCTGAATTCCTCGCCACATTCTTTTCATGTCTGCTGCTTACTGAGTCTGGGTGTTTTATTTGGTTTTACAGTTAATCCTAAACTCCAGTTTTATGGTTTGTTTAGCACAGGTTTTCCCAAATCTGCAGACACTCATCAAGCTACAAGAACTCTTCCCTGCTAAAACAGGAGCAGCATGAATAGAAACAAGATAAAGGGCAAACTGTATTTTACACCAGAATTTGAACTGGGTTGTTCAGCAGATACAGTTTTCAAAAGTGCAGGATATGATGTCAGCGTATTTGTCAATGGAATTGTAATATTAGAGGAAAAGACAAGTGTAAATGCAATGAAAGCCACGTGGATTATTAATGGGGTTCAAGCCCAGGTACTCTGTGCTAAAAAAACACTGCTAGAGGAACAGCTCACTTTCCAGCTATCACACAGCCCCAAAAATCTGTTAAGGAAGTCAGCCCCTCACTCTCACAGGAATTAGAGAAGATTGTCTTATTATTCTGCTCTTATTTATAGTGTATGAATGATGTGAAGATAATGTACTTGCTGCTGCTTGTAAGTAGGCTTGTCATTTAACCTCAAAATCCTGACAGATTTTACTGTATATATTACAACTGCAATTACACAGTACACTTTTTTCCCAGTTTACTTGTCTTAGTAATCTAATTCTTAGAAATAAATACAAATTATCTTTTCAAACCTCATAAGCTAGATACTTGGAGTTTGATTATGCATTTTTGGAAGTGTGAGGCATAAACCTGATTCCACTGCAGACAATGTGGAAAGTCATTGACTTCAGGAAGAATTGAGTGTAACCAGCCTACCCTGATGCATACAGAATTCCTCTCAAGTCTGACATCTACTGTACAGATCTGAAATGCTTGTGCTTCAGTATGCACACAGGAAGTAACAGACACATGACTATACCTAAAATATCTTCCAGTCTGAATGCTGCTAAACACTACTGGGGAAATTTCAATCTGAACTTTATACTTAGATACCTCTTGTATTCCATTGCAGCAGCACCACATCTGTGACTTTAAAGAAATAAACTCTTATCATGCATGTTTTTTCCTTTCAGGATGGCAGATTCAGACTGTTTCAGCTTAGAGTGTTTTAGATTCTTCCTCTTCCATCCCCAAGTAAACTGTGTGATGTCATAAGCAGGTTTTCAGTGCAAAGAGAAATAATTTATTAATACTAACTGTACATGAAATTTAGGAGCACAACTTTACAACTGAGTACACTGCATATGCCAGCATTTTTATCCCACATAAACAAGCACTTGGAGGTAATCTTGTCGAAATGTTTGAAATTACTTAAAAAGCAGCATTTGTGTGCTACAGGGAACATAACTTACTCTTTGAATAAAAGTGTTTAAAGACAAAATTACGTAATAAAGTTTTTGCTATGTCTTTGTCTATGCTTCTCTTGTTTCTTCTAGAACAGTAACATTTTATTGTGTATTTTGACCTTTACCTCAGCTGATTAGAAACATCCATCAGTCCCTCTCTTTGTACTGTGACTTTGCACTGCCAGTAGTCCTTAAGCTGAAAGAATCTAATATGTTTTCTGGTCTTTGCAGCCTAGGGTTAGAGTTAGGGTTACACCTAGGGTTAGGGTTTTGAAAACTACAAAGCCCAGAGTTCCAGGCACACTGCAGCTGCCAAAGGCATGCCTAGGGAAAAACAGAACTGCCACAACATGGGTCCCTGCCCACCTTTCTGCTTGACACCTGCCTCAATCTCATGCACATTTTTTCCCTCACCCAGGGGGCACAAGAGTAGAGCACAAGACCCACAATCCAGTAAGAGGAAATATGACCTTACTTATCCTTTCCTGCTACTGTGATTCCAGACAGCTTCTCCGGCTAGGGAGACTTACAGTACCTGGAGAATATCTCATGTGTGACATAGATAACAACATTGTGTCCCTGGCAGACCTCTGGGAACTAAACTGTCACTGGGATGCTCAGAAACCACCAATGTGTTGTGCATTGCTTGAATTAATTTTGCTCATGTGCCTTTTCCCTGGGTAAAGGGGTGAGAATCTTTCCTTACTACTTCAGTCAGTTCCCAACATAGATTAAGACTTTGGAGTTCTTCAAAGAGAGACACTGCAGAGATTTGAAAGCTAATAAATGTGTATTTTTTCCTCTCTGGTTTATACTACTACTTTTGAGCTGGATCATGAGCCACTAGAGGAGATGAGGACAAGCATCACACCACACATCCTGTACATGGCTCACTGGTGTCACTGGGCTGTGCTCAGGGTGGCAGGGAGAGCTGTCATGCAGCAGTGCTGCACATGGTGGCTGGGAGGGATCCCACAGGGAGGAAAAGGAGCAAACAATCCATTGCCTGTGTCCCTGTTTCCTCTGTCAGCCATGAGATGGCCAAGCTGCCTCACCACAGGAGAGGCCCACCCTATTCAAGTTTAATGTTAAGAAATTGACTCAGTGCTTATGAAAAAGACATCAATTATTGCCCAAGCCCCCCCAGACCCCTCAGGATATCTCAAAATCCTTGCCCCACCGCATTTCCAACAAAGGCATCACAGAAAGTGACTGTGAGATCAGCTTTCCTTTTATACGTTCTCCCTCTGTACCGTGTTTGCAGCATCAAAGGATAGGCAAGTGGAAACTGTCCCTTAGGGAGACCCTTTACAGGAGAAAAGCATTTCTTTGCCTTAGTCTGATTGTTCCTTGGACCTTTTTAGCAAAGATGGTGGCTCTGTGCCAGTGTATCTGCCAGACTCTGCTGTGACATGAGCCTCACCGGAGGCCTTATGGACACAGTGTGCTCTGGCTCCCTTCTGATGGAACACCCTGAGCCTTTGCACCACGTGAGGAAGACAGGGACCTAAAAATTCTTCTTCCCTAATGAACCTTAAGAACAAAAGCACGGAGCTGGTATGTGGGCTGGCTGCCTGGAAGGTAGCCCTGGGTTGGGGAGGGAAGATCATGTGGTTGTGTCAGTAGGGTTTGCTCACAGGGAATGGCTCTGGCTTGGGAATCGCCCGATGCAGTGAAGGACCTGCTTCCCCTCTGGTAAGGAGGGGGAATAGCTGGGGGGAGGTTGATGGGCCAGAGGGGGAGCTAGACTGTTCTGAAAGCTGTACTGGGCATTGGAAATTCTCTGGGACTTGGAGGGCCTAAGTATATTAATCTATTTACATACCTTTTGCCCAGCATCCTAAGCAGTGGCTGGGCAGTCTCTGAGTCTGTGAACACTAACCAAACCCAAAAATTAATGTTCATCTCATTCTTCTTTTTATTGGGTGATTTTTTTTTAGTTGAACTAATTAAAAGCAAGGCCTGAGGTAAAATCTTGGGTTTTTCAGGTTAGTTGTAGTTTAACGTTAATGCCTGGGTTTGATACTGCATATAATAGCAGTGAAGAAATTGTATTTTATGGTAGCTATAAATCTCCTTATTTTCCAGAAGTTAATGTAATAATAATAGTTTTAAGGCTGTCTTATTACCAGCTATAAGTCTAATTTTCTAACAAGATGCTGCTAATTGCATTACTCTGGCTTCAGCAGTTTTCTTTGTGTCAGGGCCCCTTACAGGGGAAGTAGATTCTTAGCCAGAGTTCTTGTTTTGGTCCTGTAAAATGTAATTGTGTTGTAACAGTAACTTCTTCTTAATAATTTTTATCTGCTTTATTAATTATTGTCTAGGTTTTGCTACATCAATTACTTTTTCATTGCTGACAGTCTAACTGCATGTAGTTCAAATAGATCAGTATCCACAAACTGTCTCAACTGATTGTAATTGCATTACTCTCATTTCAGTGAGTACAGTATTTACCACCTCAGCAGCTGGTAGAATTTTGATTGTATTAAAATTCACAAAATATTACATTACCTGAAAATTAATTTGGAAACCTATCCCCAAGAGTCTGTTTCATAGTCTGCTTCTGTGAAAAATAAATGAACAAGTTAGAATCTGCCTTCAGCCATAAGAGTTTTTGAGGCAAGTAATGCACAGTCTGTTCGCCACATCTTGCTTGTGACCTTGTGACAGTGGCAGCTCTTGGGCAGTCACTGTCTGCATGCCTGGCCCAACAGGTCTAAAAGGGAGGTAAAATTAAAATTAAGTATGAAGAGCAGGGCTATAGTGAGTTCTGTATAGGGAGATGAAAATACGCCTTTTGGGGTCATACTGTCTGGCTGAACCTGTTACACAGTCTCATCTTTAGCTAGATAGAGGGATACAGTATGTTAGCTCCCATTTTCAGAGACTCATTTTAAAGGCCAGTGTTCAAGCAAGAATTTTTTTCAGTTTGTGATCTTTATTAAAGACTCTGAGGAAAAGCAGATTAGAGATCCCGATTGCATTTGGCACATACTGCACTGTGAATCCAGCATCCTAAGAAAAGGATCATTGTACCTGAGGATGCAGCCAAGGAACTGAAACTTTCACAGAACATGTTACTTCCTCTTCTCCTCTTCTGCAGTAAGTTCAGGATCCTCTGGAAATTCGGGTTGTTGATCCTCTTCTCTCTCCCTTAATCCTCATGTTCTGGGGTGCAGACCAGATGTGTTCTGACTTGTTTCTTTGTCTTTGGGACTTGCTGCCAGATGGGTCTCAATGAAATGTGTCACTTCACCTTCCTTTGGGATGAAGATAGATCCATGTTTTTGCACTTTAGTAACGCCTGGGGCTGGCAAATACTTGAGTAGGGAATTCGTACCACTGGCATGCTGTGACGGTATGCAGAAAATAGTACTCTGAAGGTAGTTTAGTGAAAGCTAAATAAGATAATTACTAAGTGGATTAATTTAAAATGGTTTGCTAGTTATGGGAACTACAGCATTGTTTCAAAAGTAGCAGGCCACAGAGTAATTTCAGTCATACAAGGGTATTACTCTGTGCGTTTTAGATAAGAACTCAGTGGCTACTGATAGACTTTGAGAATTTCTACACCTCTCTTGTCACCTCTTTGGAAACTCACCTGTCCATTAGAATAACCTTTTTTTCTCACAAATAAAAACAAAATGGAAGGTTTATTTGCAAGACAGCTTCTTGTCTGGTATTCTGTCCTGCAAAGATTGCTTTGTGTTACCTAAGCTAAATGTCACAAAACAGTTTGTTTGAACATACTCCACGATGGGAGAAGTCAGCCTACACCAAAAATGCCTAATTTTGACAAAATTTACATAGAATACATAATTTCCCTTACAGAAACACAAGTTGTGGTGCAGTGTTCCCTTGTTTGGAAACCAGCCTTGGCTCTTAAGTTATGTGGTTAGAAAAGATTAGATGGCCTACACCCAAAACTGAACACTGAGTACAAGTACTGCTTTTTCTGACATGGTTTGACCTTCTCCTAATTGCTGCCATCTGGGGAGTGGTATCAGCCTGCTCCCATCTGGTGTCATTGATTCTTCAAGGGCTAGTTTGGCTTGTGACTGGGAGACGTACATGACCTTATTGCCTATCGGCTAATACTGGAAAAGGGAAACGTAAATACCTGCTTGGTTCTCGGGCTTAAACAGCTACACACTTAACATTTGGATCTTTTTACTCAAGGGTAAACATTCAGAAACCCTTTACCATATCACTTTCATGATTATCTGTGACACAGCACAGTCACCTTTGGCAACTGGTAAGTCTCTAAAGGAATAAAGCCTGCAGTAGTCCATAGCAGCGAGCAGGCTTACTCAAGAGAATTAGGAATTAGCCTTTGGTAATACCCTGAGTGGGCATTTGCACATCCTCTGCAGAGCTAAAAGAACCTCTACATGCTAAAGGCTATGGGGAGCACTTTGACTTTAGACAGAACATTATCTTGCTGTGTGTAACTAACACACACCCCAAGGATGTGGTGCTTTCTTCCAGTCTGACAAGGTAGGTGCTTCTCATTTTTCTGTGTTAAGGAAACAAGTAAGATAAATGGGTGCAGATTGGGTACAGATGAGAAAATAAATGTGGTTGTCTTTTCTACCACTGTTCTAGTGGCCATCAAAGATCTTTTGCAAAGCAGAAAGATCTAAATAAGGCTCATTCTGCCTTCAGGGAGATGAGAGCTGCCTGTGTTTTTCTGCCAAGAGGTGATCTCTTCTGATACTCCTTCATCCTAAGGAGTTTAAATCTGACTGTTTTTTTAAATATAATAATATCTTTATATATCAAGACATTATCTATCTTGTCTTTAATAGAAGAGAGAAATTCTTTTTTTTCAAAATGAATAATGAGAGTAAGTTTTTAGCTTTTTGTCTGATGAATGCTTGGGAGAAAGTACAGAGGTACATATGTTTTGTTATGTACTTGTTAAATGCTTTGTTGAAGTTCAGGGTTTTGGTACTCATTATACTCATAGGACAAAAGATGCTGATGCACATAACAGTAGAAGAAATAGATGATGAATGAAAAATGCTTGGTGCTGTAAGCATGATGCAAGGCAAAGATCCCAAATTAACTGATTTTGTTTAGCTGGTGTTATTTTTGTTTCACTGTCATGTTTTTCTGTTCACTGCTCCTTGATCTGGAGCAAAGGGATAGAGCTCTGAACATTTGCAGTTCATCTTATTTACTATCCGCACTGCAATGCCTTGTGGTCACAGTTTGAGATGAACACATAACAGAAAATCAAATTAGATCAGTAGAGTAGCATTTTCATATCTGCATTGATTATGTGGCTGCTGAAATGGAGCTTGGCATGGACTTGGTCATCAGTTGGGCCTTGAGTGGCTGAGGTGAAAATTGCCCAGCCCTGACTGTTCCTGGGATGAGAGCCTGGGAGAAATCCTGCTTGCTGTAAAGTTTTCTGTTAGTAATACCAAGCTGAATGATACCAACATGTGCCTTCACCCTTTCATCGGGCCACACAAGTTTAGAAATGAAAAGTTCAAAAGTAAGTTGTGGGCAAACATCATTCTTCCAAGAATCCATCTTGCAAAGACAAAGTGGATGAAATATGGGTTAAGCTAAGCAAGAGTAATGCATTATCAAGGAAGGTGTCTGCAAATGGAGTCCATGGGGGATATAGTCATCAGGACTAATTACATTATTTATATATACATATTTTACATGTTCAAAGCTGCAAATGCTTTCTTTCAGTCTTGCCTCCTTTGAAGCCAGTTGTCAGACTTGCTTGAAACTACTTGACATCACAGCTAATTTAAAACCTGTTGCATCAAGCTGAGCCCAAGATTTCATCTGAAACATACCAGTGGTTCAAGTTGCCTTATCACCATGTTTCTTCCTTGTTCAGTTTGAAAACTTTTTCATTCACAGTTACAACTAGATGTGTCCTGATAAGATAGGTTTTCAGTGTTCACTGAGTTCTGTTTAATCTGCTTATTACCTCCAAAAACAAATGCCAGAATTCTGATTCAGATATGTGTACACTGAGATGTAGTTGGCTGCAGTGAAACAATATAACAAGAGTTTTCTAATTTAACAGCAGGCCGAAACTTACAGATCCTGTAAAAGCCTAGCTCATATCAGCTTCATTAAAGGTGGAATTCAGCCTACTGCTGAGGGCTGGCATAAAACCAATCTATGATTAACTCTCCTTAAGTCCTAAATTATGCACTGCTTTTGTTTCTGGACTATGGTAAATTTTACATGGAGAATTTAGCACCTCTAAGAACTGGGCCCCAAAGGCTGTAATATTTGCTAAGGGGAAAAAAAAATCTGAAATGTTCTATTGCACAGCACAAAAGAGTACTCCTTGATGAACTAGAATGTGTTTTCATAATCAAGAATTTTTCTTCATCTTCTGTCAAAAAAATCTTGGATTTCATGGTTTACAAATTTTGTCTCAAGACAGTACTTACTTATAAAATATTTCATTAGGCCTTCATTTCATTGTAATGGAGCGCATGAAGAAATTTTTTGAGGACATGGGGAAAGCTACTTTGGGTGCATTAATAATCAGGTATATATTGACTGGATATATGTGTATGTGTTTGCAACTAAATGGATATGTGTTAATTTGAAATTTTGCACTTTCATCTGTCAAGACAGCTTGGTAAGATCAGCAGCAGTAGCAGAGTATGATGGTGACTTGTGGAGCTCTGCCATGCAGACAGGGACATTGCTGTTCTGCAGTGGTGACTGTCCAGGGGTTTGTACAGCCTGGTTTTGGTGGCACTTAGGCTGTCCCTTCAGTAAATCAGTGTGTGTCTGCTCAACATTTGGGTTACCCAGCTTTCCCAGGTACAACTGTCAGCCATGTCATCAGGGGACACTGAGCTGTGGTTGTTTCCATGTGTAGAAAAACAAAGGAATGTGAGGAAACTCTGCCAAAACATGGTTTATTTCTGTGTAATTCCCCCAGTTCCCCTCTTTCAGTCATGTGTTGATATTTTGATGAAAATTTAAACTAAAGACCCTGAAATACATTTTAATTAAGAGAGGTGAAGGAGCGAAGTCTTCAAAAAGGAGTGTGAGCAGCCTGGACTGAGATGGCAGCATGGGTAATTCCTAAATGTGTGCAGATTCATAAACACATTTTCTAGAGAGGTGCGATGTATGCACCAGAAAGGGGGAGGAAGAAAATGCCTCCAGCTCTGCCTCAGTCCCTGGGCTCAGATGGACAAATGCCATTGCTCTGACTGGTTGGACAAGCCGTGGTTCAGTGGGCAGGAAGCAAGCCCCAGCCCCAAATCTTTGTGGTGCGGTGAGCTGTGATCGCAGTGCACGGGGGCTGAGCAGTCACCAGCTGCTCTGCTCCTGGGCAGGGAGGCACAGGGCTTGTGCTGCTCCTTCCCAGAGCTGCCACAGCTCACAGCTTCCTGCTGTTTGCAGTCACAATGGAATATTGCTCTGCCAGCCAAAGGGAGGCCGTCCTCTGTGATGTGCAGGGTGTCTCTTCTGGAAGCTCTCTGTGCTGCTTTGCTCAGACAAGAAGTTGACTGTCAAAATAGGAAGTGGTAGACACTAAGAGCCTCATTGTTTCATAAGTCAAACAATATAGTTTAAAAACCTGTTTAAAGAGTTTTTCCTTTCTGCAGGCACATAAAGTCAAAGTTGCAGCAATAATTGTGCTAAGCATATGTGTAGCTGCAGTCTAGATTGTCTGTTCCAGCTAATAAACATTTTACACTCTTGAGTTTTTCCCAGCTTAGTGAGTAAACACATAGTCTTAGCTGACTGCAAAAAGATTAGTTTACTTCAGTGGGCTTAATCTATGACATAGACTAATCTTGGTGTGATCCTATTACTGCAAGGTCAGCTGGGATTGTAGTGTTTGATTGTCTTGCTTTGCTCATTTGATTCCAGCGTTTGTGGTTTGGAGCAGTTTTTGCCTTTGTTGGTATCTCTGAGACCTGTAGTCAGGAGAGAGCTGACTCATGTGATCCCAGCTTTGAAAAGGGTAGGATATTGTGAAGGAAGGAAAAGGGAGAGGTCCTTTTCTCATGGTGTATCCCCTCAGCAGCATTACCTTTTGAAATTTAAGTTGTTGCAAAGGAAATCCACCATCATTTGTCAGATCTCTGAAGGGCTGTGTGGCAGGGGTTGGCCATCTGGAAGGTATTGCTGTGATAAATGTTCCTAGCAGAATTGGAGAGCCTGCCACTAATGGAGCTGGTAAAGGTGGGAATTCTAATATTGCCCCTGGAAAACATCTGGCTAATGGGTCTGACACAGGACACCTCCATTTGCCTCCCAGCATGACAGGCTGGTGGCTCTCAGGTCTGGGTGTTGCTGGTAGAGGACTGATCTGTAGCTGCCCAGAAGCTGTTTGTTTCCAGTAATTAACTTGGCACATCTCACCACTGAGCATGAACTGCAGCTGATGTCACGATCAGCAGATCAGAGGGATGAGGTGCTCCTGACAGCCTGTGAGTGAGAGTTGGTGGTGTTGCCTTTCTCTGACATAAACACTACAGCAGCTCCTCTTGGCAATCCCAAGGAAATCAGTGAAAACTTAAAGGGGTTTCCCCCTTCTTCTACAGAGATTGGGGACAAAAAGCACAGTTGATTTTTTATCTAATGCCTCATAGGCAAACGGGAGCAACGGATTTTTCTCCTAATTATTGTAATCAAAGCTCCTCCAATTTAATAAGGTTTCACTGCTTTAATGCACCTTTCTTAACAAATATCAGTCAACAGAGGGTAAAACACTACAGTCAGAAAATATCCATCATAATGGCAAAAGTCACTGGAATGTCACAGGGTTTGGTGAGTTATGCAAAGACAATAAACAGGGACCAGCAATACAGACAGGTGCTAAGCTCGGTCAGACAAGGCCACCTAGAACATGCTGATCCACTGCTTGCTGAGGTGTGCTAGAGTTGTTTCTGGACTGCACCATGGGTAAATTTAACTGAAATAAAGAAACTTCTAAGTGGTAGAGTTATAATGCAGAGAAGAGGGATCATAGCATTACATTTGTATTTCTCCTCCCTTTTCTTTCTTCTGGTGATGAACTCTGAAATGAGACGTTAGGGTTTTGTAGCCATCCCTTTTAAATTAGCATCCTTTGGAGTTAAAACATCTTTCAAAACTTTGAACCCATTACCATAAAGAACTGTGGGCTTGTCAGCTGAGAATGTTCTTTAAAAATGTAGAGAAATTTTTTGCTGAAGCACTTTGAAAACCATAATCATGCTTGTATCTGTTCTTGTATCAAAGATATCCAAATGATTCTACAAATATACTGGAATTCTGTGTTTTTGCATAGATTTATGTGGTTGCCTCTTTTATTCAGGTAGAGAAACCAAGATATTCAAGATATGGGGTGACTTGCATGTGGTCCTATTGAAAATCAGGGACAGGAAGAGAATATCTGATTCTCAGTCCCTTACTTTACATTGAAACTTGTTCTGTATCTTATCTTTACAGTTGTCTTGCAGCTTATCCCTTATACTGCCTTGTTGTTCTTCCGGCACCAAAATGTATTCATATGCACATTTCTAGGTTCTCTCTAGGTTTCAGTTACCATTACTGTTAACTGGTCCAAATTTATTTTGTGTGTTTTATTTACTTTTTTCATTTGAAAAACATTTTTTACAGTCAGAGCCAACATCATGGTGTACAATACCAGTACCTCAGAGTTTAGGAAAGGTTGCTGACCGATTAAATTCCTTTTCATAAAGAGATGGTTTTAAACCTTTTCTGGACAATTAATTGCGTGTAAAGATGAACATATTTGACGTTGCCTACATGCCAAAGTGATAAGTATTAGGCATGGCTGTATTTCTGCAGGGAGGATGGAGAACAGTCCGTGAGAAATCCTGTGCATTCCAAGGAAACCGGCGCTGCAAAGCGCACCAGGTGGCGCTGCTGGCAGCCCAAAGGCGGCGAGCGGGACGGGCCGGGTTTGGG
>JAHXMQ010000066.1:4778409-4901025 GCA_020466415.1 Ammodramus savannarum pratensis
GGGAATTGAAACATTACCAAAGCATCTCAGGGAAGTCTGCCCTTACCAGTTTTCAGAATTGATGCAATTCAGTTATTTCATAGTAAGAACCAATTGCTGCTTCTACCTCGGGAATTATGAAGCACAGTAGGAAGCCTTGTTCCATCATTTATTGTGTTTAATATTAGCAGAGCTTTCAGCCCATTGCTTTTCAGACATTCCTTGGTTACCCAAGCAGGGAGTAAGTTTTCTGTCACTAGTTGTAGATACTGGCTTGTGGTGGGAAGCAGAAATAAGCAACTTCCAGAACTACAACCTCATTCTTCAGTTCTCAGCTCAGTGGAGTTTTGTGAGTTGGTGTCCAGTGGGGCAGTTCAAGATTTCCATGCTTACTTGTCATTAAATTACTCATTTTGCTGGGCTTTTTGGTTCTCTCTTCTCTTCACTACCCTTTCAAGTCCTCTGTTATTAGCTGAGTAAGAAACATTCTTTCTTGCAGCCTTTAGTTGCTCATGGGTATTGGAATATTCTGGATTTATTTAACTAGCTTTGTTTGAGATGTGGTAATGCATTGACACAAGTGGTGTATTGAATACTGAAACAGTGATTTTACGCAAATCAAATGAAATTAAAACAAAACCTTGTGTAATTCTTCTGAGATCCTGTCCTCATCAAAATCTATGTCAAAACTCCACTTACTTTTAGTATTGTGAGGCAGAAGCTGATTCTTGCCTGTCTTTATGCAGTATACATTAAAGTCACCCAGCCTGAATCCCATCTTCAATGGGGACCCACCATCACTGACAGTGGTTCTACCTCTGAAATCAGTCTGGTTTACATTTTGGGTCTAAGTTTAGACCCTGCTCACACCCAGGAGGCCCCCAGCATCTTTCCAGTCTGCCCAGCCCAACAAACTCCTGGTGCTCCCCTCTAGCTGCAGTTTGTGGTTCCAATAACAGAGTTGGCATTCTGTTTTTATGACAGAGCAAAAGTAACTGTATGGATGTACAGACAGATTCAGGCTCTTTTAGACATAGGAAAAAAAAACATTCCAAACCATATATAATAGGAAATATTTAAAGGGATTTTATTTATGACATCTAATTGTTTGAATAGGAACAGAGTGCTTGAAAAATAATGAAAATATAGGGAAAATGAAGAAAAAGTCTTGACCTGATTATTCAGACCGACTGATCATAATGGTCCTGCAGGATGAATAGTCTGTCAGTACTTTTAATCATTTGTCAGTCTAGGCTAGCAGGTGCTTTACTTTGAGACAAAGAAGTGCCTTGTCACATAGACAAGTCTGAGACCAGTGAGAAGTCATTTCTTAGGGCTGATGATCCACAGAAAGTAGAAAAATATTCAACAAAGCTGGTTTGTAAAATAATCACATGAAGTGCAGTGTAATCCTTTCAGTTGTCTAATTTATTTTATTACTGCAGCTATGGGGACTGGAAAGAGTTATGGTTTTCTATCTGTCTAAAAGGAAAGTCACTTCTGAGTGTGCTGAGACTGATCACCTTTTCAATTTATTTGTTGTCAATATCCTTAAAGTAGAACTGAAATTATAGAATGTTTTTAGAGGCTTAGCTTTGTACTCAGAGTAACAATTTGCTTGTTCTGTTTTAGTGTACCTAAAACAGTTATGAAGTTCAATTTCTATACAATCTTTCCTTATTTTTATATTCATAGTCCTATTTTCTAGAATTCAGGTTTTACCTCCCCCATATTTCAAAGAACACAAGTCAACAAATCAATTTTCTTTTCTTAGCTTGGAAGACCTATCCATTTGCAGAGTCCTAGGATGAGAGAAGGGTCTGATTTTTCAGATTGTCCCAAGTGATTCTAAATGTGCCACCAGCTCTTTTAGCTTGGTTGGAAGGGGAATGTGGTCCCATAGTGAAGGAATCCAGTGTCCTGGTTTCAGCTCTGCCTCTCTGAGAGCTTCAGGAAGCTGTCACTAGCTCTCTAATTCCTGTAGGAGGAAATTTGCATGCAAAGTAAATTATTGTACATGGGAACATGGCACATAATACCACTGAGGCCTGAGTTTTCAGAAATACCATTAACCATGGGCTAGATCTCCATAAATACCAAGATTGATTTAGGTAGTCTTCTCTTCTGGATAAGGGTCTTTATCTGCTTCAGTTTTTGAAGTCACTTAAGACAACAGGAACCTGAATTGAAGAAAAGTGGCAGCTTCCATTTGCTATTATAGGAGCTGTTGCTTTTTCAGCATTTTTCAGAATTAGGTCAAGAACTTAAGGTCTGAGCTTAAGCAATCAAAATTACTGAGTGTTTTATCAATATTGGAGCCTGTAACCTATTATACTGTTCCTTATCTGTAGATTTATGCTGAAATTCTGTTACTAGTGGGGGTAATATTTATAGGAAGAAAAAGAGCACAAGCAGAAAATTATATTGATGTGTGAAGTATGGGTCTGTTATCCTTTCTCAGGAAGGTGTTATTTAACATCTCCTTGACATGTGATGCATACCCCCTGCTCCCAGTACATGAGCAATGAATGGATGAGGAATTGTGCAGCCCAGACAGGCTGGCAGCTCTGATTGGTTTTCTCCTGGAAATCACCCCTGCCATCAGACTGTGGGTGAGGGCGAGCAAACCAGAACCCAGCCAAAAGGAACGAAGGTGTTCATCACCTCTGGAGGTTCATGCTTTGTCCATCACACAGATCTTAGCACTCCCTTATTTGTCAGAGAGGAGAGTGCTTCCTTGCTTCCCAAGGGTGCTAAAGTTCAGGTTTTTAATGTTCAAGTCACTTGAATGTTAAGATGGACAGTGCTGCAGAAATAGCTACCAAGCTCTAGTGTGATTTAAGTGTAATACACTGCCTGTTATGGGCAGGGACAGATGAATGCACATAACATTTTGTGCTGTCCTTGGTCATCATTTTTTTGTATTGCTACTTTTTTTCATCCCAGGTAGTTTCAAACCAGGGAAAGAAACCAAGTGACTCAGTTTTATTAATCTGAAATGACATCCCTGGTAATGGTAGCCAGAGCTTCTTGTGATACTGATTCAAAACACGGAAATGTCAAAAGTGCAGTGCTGGACAAATTTTCCTGTAAAAAAATTCTCCTGAGGTCTTCATTTCCATTTCTAATGTGACACCAACTGACTGAGATGGAAGCTGATTGTGCTTTAAATTGCTGTGTGCTGCCTGTACAAGGCTTTAATGTACTCAGGAAAGGGAAAGGAGCCTCAGAGCTCCAAGGGAAGAGCTCACTGTGGTGTTCTGTGGTCAAATGAAGCCCATCCAAGCACAGTTTCTCAAATGTTAGTACCAGTGATCATGCAACCACATGGAAAATGGTTAAACAGCTGGCACCTAGCCCTGTGTCTGCAAGGAGTGTTCAGCTGGCTCAGCCTGCTGTTCAGAGGGCTTCTTCCTGCTGTAAAACTGTTCTTCTCGTGTCTCTGAGGATGCTGTAACAAAGCAGGATCTAAGGAACACCCTCTCTCACAAATTCAGACTCTAAAGTTCTCTGTGCTTCAATTCAGCACATTCTAAACTGCTAAGATGAACAGGTTTTTTGTTTTTAATTTTCAGTTTGAATATGTCTTTGTATGTAAAATGTGAGAAGGAATGGGCCAATACAGAGTAACATCTCTGATACCCTGGACAATGGGCTGGAGTGTACCTGTAGGAAATTTGCAGCCACACCAAGGGGAACACAGCTGGAGGCTGCTTCTCCAATGAGCTGGAGGAGTCAACCAACACAAACTCAACAAAAGTTTACTGAGGCAAATGCAAAGCTGTAGCCACATTTCTCTTCACAGAGAAAAGCAAGGCATGACTTCCCAAGAATATTTCTGAGGTTCACATTCTCTGAATCTCAGAGAAAGAAAAAAACAATTCTTATCTCATTTACTGCTTCTGTGTTGTTCACAAGTGGAATGCATCATGGAAGATTGTTTACCTGAAGGGAATTAACAATTGGATTCTGGTGTGAGTGTTTTGACTCACTGACCCATGGAATCCAGGTGTGTGTGTGTGTGTGTGTGTTGGGACTCTTGGCTGGCAGTCATGAGGGCCTGGGCAGTGCAGTGCTTGCAGATTCACTTTAGATGCAATGTAATACAATGGAATAGAGTATAGAATAATGTAGTATAGTAAAGTAATTATTAGCCTTTTGATAAGATGGAGTCTTCCTCATCATTACTCTCCTTCATTGAGGGCAAAAATATCTGTGTTAGCAGGACCTGGGATCCCAGTGAACAGAAAACTGAAGGTGAGTAGTAGAGTGCCCTTGCACTGAAGGCTGTGTTAGTGAGAGGGAAGTGTTTGTGCCCTCTGATTGGCACGTATGAGTTTGCATCTGGAGTGCTGTCTTTATTTTGGGAGCCCCTTAGCATAGGATTTGCAAATATCTTTGTAGGAGCCCTTGGCATGGGGTTTGTTGTTCATATGATTAGTGCAGATTATTTCTCATAAGTGAGAGTGCTCACATGGGCATCAATTTACAGGCCCACTGACACAAACAGAGGTTATTTGTTTATCTTTTCTGTCCACATCTCATGAACTGTTTTAATTTTTCTTTAAACTTGCTATTTTCCTTGCAAGAGAAAGAGAGGGGGCAGACAGTTGCTAAATAAGAAAGGCTCTAGAGTGGAGAAACAGACTGCTCAAGTAAAAGTACCACAAAGTGGCCGGCATACCTCTTCTGATTTTAGGTGTAGAATTGACTACATGGAAATTTTTCCCTCTATCTGTCACCTGCCAGTGACTTGCTGAATTTTTGTGTAAACTGTTACATATTTAATCCAATATGCTCTTGCCTAGGTTGCTGCAGCAGTGCTTTGAGGATATGTAGCTTACAGAAGAACTCTTCACCCAGCAGTCCCCAGTGACCTCCAGAGGGCTCATTCTCATGGTAGGTAACCAGCACCCAGCAAAATTCTGTCTGTGCTTTGCTCAAGAACTGCAAAGTGTGTAATGGACCCTAGGCTGGTTTTTCTGTTAAACATGACTTTTGAAATTTTTGTATTGTATCAATGTCAAAGGAAACCAAACCAGTGTGCTTTTTAAAAGAAAGCAGTCTTTTAAGACATCCCATTTTCAAAAAGTGCTTTAAGGCTTTTTTTTTTTTTTAACAATCCTATCCCACTGACTATGAAAGAAACTTGTGGTTAGTTTACTACTCATATTAAATGCCAAGTGAAGGAAGGCCTAATTCTACATCTTGTACATGTAAGTCTTTACAGAGGTCTAAGCCTATCTTACCTCTTCCTGTCAGTGTAAATAAAGTTCATTGGATTATGGACTGCTGCTTTCCATATTTAGTTTGACTACTAGGGTGAGTGGAAACATTTTAGCTGACATGATGGACTACAGATATTTAAATCTATTGCTTTTTGTTTTAAACTAACATCAATCATCTTTGGTGTGTTGTCATAGAATACAGCTCTGTGAACAGCAAGAGCAATGTTGTTTGTTTGTTTTTTTTCCCCTATGGGCTGAAACAACTACAGTTGTCTCTGACCAAGTTTTTCAGTTTTAAAAACACATTGTGGTAGGGCCTTTGGGACATGGATCTGCTCATGGCTGCAGATGTTAAATTCCCATGATGTGGGATTAATAAGATGTACAACTGCTTATGTCTTCTGTGCACTTTGAAATGAGTGCATCCTGCTTTTTGTAGAACACAGGCTGTCAAGGACCTTGATGGACTCTTGCAAATAGAAGACTCTTGCTTGCATTCTGCTTGCTCCTTTATGGGGGTGTATGCTCTTATTTTTTACATAGTCTGAGGCTGACTAATTTGTTTTCATTACAAAACGTGGAGGATGATGGTCAGGTGTGTCATTTCATGTCATGAATTGTTCCATTTCAGAGCCAGTTTAAGGGTCTGTCACTTCCATTCAGTGCCAAATATTCATTTGCTGTCCAACAGTATCCCGTGGCAGACATTACTGTGCTTTCCTCCCTCTGTGCTGATTTAGCCCACGTGCTTACACAGATCTGATCCAGGCCACACAAACCATTGAATCAGCTCAACTGATGAAGCAGAAAACTCCAACCTGCATAACAACATTTGTTTGAAAGGTTTCCTAATGTGAGACTACACTCCTAAAACCACAAGCTCTTTTGGAAAATCTATTAAACTTGTGCTTCTCAGTCACAGAGCTGTTGAAAGTGCCAGCATGGTGCGTGTCTCTGTTTCCCAGTCTAGTGGAAATGGCCCATGAAGCGTTATATAAGCACAGTGGGGGCAAGAACATCAGCTTAGTTGCCTGATTTTTCAGCTGGGGTTAGTAGTCAGCAGCTTCTGTTGCACTGATTGCTTTCATCTGGCTCTTGAATGCAAACATCCCTTTGGTATTGATGACTTGTGAAAATCCAGAGTGGTCCTTGAAGTGCACCAAGAACAGTTATAGGGAGCTCAGACATCTTAGAATCACACATCCAAAGGGACTGAGTCCATTGAGTTAATTTCTTCCTTGCATTCTGCACTGTGTTTTGAAGAACAGATTTGTTTTCTAAATTTCTGCCTTTTGAAGACTATGTCCCTGTTTTTGTTCTTGCTGACCAGAACAACAAATTTTGTGCATCTGTGTGTATCAGTCTCTTCCACATTGTTTTGTTTTAGCTTTCCAGCACAGTTTTTTGTGCCTCCTCTAACCAGCTGCAAGCAGGCACCTGAGCTGACTTTACTGAGGCACAAAGGGATGAGCCTAAGAAAATACAATAAAGAGAAAAGTATGAATATAACTGAATCCTGTAAGTTAGTGGTTCTGATTTGACCTCACAGTTACAAATCTGCCATCCCTATATATTTTTCTGAAATGGATCTCTGTTTTCTCAGCGCTGTCATCCATTTTCTTTTTCTGAACCAGACTGTAACAAATTCCTGGCTGGTGTCTTCTGAAGCCAACTAGGTATTTCCTAGTTAATAATTACTTAGTTGTTCTTTTAGAGCACCTTATGTCCTCCTCGTTTCTTGTTTGCCCTCTCCTAACTACCTCCTTTTATTCTCACTCTGCACATTTTAGGCAGAATAGTACAGAACAGATGCATTGAGATATTAGTGAGAATTCATGAAGGTTGTACACACAACACCTTATCTACCCTCGTTCCCTAATTAGTTACAATCTGACTGGTGATCTTATGAGTTGTTTGCTTTTAAAACCTTGTCACTCTCATCCTGGGCCCTGGTGTAGGCATCAGCATTTATCCTTTAGGGCTCCACCAGGCCTCTAACCTATGGTCTGCTGAGGACCATCTGCTCTTTTCATGTGCCTTTCTACTGATACTAAAACAATTTCCATCTGACTGCCCTGTGCTTTGCACAAATAAAAACCTTTCGGGCTGCTGCTTCTAAAGTAGATTTACCTTCAATCACCATTTATTAAATCTCTGTCCATTAAAAACCATAGCTTGCAGAAGCTGTGTGCATTAAGCCTGATTATAGAGTCAGTAGAGAAGAGGGAGGGGGCCAGCAGTTGCTATCAGTGGATTGCCTTGTTTTTCTGCTTGGCTGGCTGCTGGTAGCACTTGTGACAGGGTCCATATCGGAACAGAATATTTGGCTCATTATTTGGCTTTGATTTTGTTCTATGCATTTGTCTTACTTTTTATTTAAGCTGTAATTTAATGATTACTGGCTTCAGGAACAAACCTGCTCAGAGTACGTGACTGAAATCAGGGTTTTCTTTGATGCTGGGGTGCTAGTTCCGTTATGGAGGGGATTAAGAAAGGAAAGTTCACAGGTTCCTTACGGAGGATGAGTGGCTCCTTCAAACGCACTTCATTTAAAGGCTCAGCATCTGGATCACAGAGGGTAAGTCTGCAATTACCCAAATAGTGCAGCCAGAGGGAAACAGCTGGAGGCACTGTTTGGCCCTCTTACTTCTAGCAGCTGGTACTGTTATAAATGAGAACTATTCCCTTTGTGCTGGTTTAAGTCTCAGAGGTATCAGTTGTGTCCATTGCACTGGTTCTAGCAATTAATCTTATTCCTGTAACAGGAGTTCTTTCACAAGCTCCTGTCTTAAGGGTCTTTGGGTTAAATATCACTGTACAGGGCTAACCTGTAATTATTCCTGTCCATATCAAAATAATTTTGATGACTATTGATACTCATTGTTCATCACCAATTTAGATGCAGTAAATGCAAAGACTGGTAGGATGTATACAAGATTTTGATGTGATTCACTGAACTACAGATGACAGATTCTATGAGAAAAGAGACTGTGGTTAGAGTATTTGCTGTGTAGGTTATGAATGAAAAAGCAAGGTAGGAGAAAGAAGACATGAGCGACTGCTTTGTAATGTATGAGCTCACTGTTGTTCTCATAAGCTTGCAGGCAGTAAATGAATAGTAAGAATTGATTTCTTAACTGTTTTCAAGCTATTAAGAGAATTTACATACACATTTTGTTCACAGATTGATAGATTCTTTTTACAACAAGTACAGACTAACTTCAGCTCAGGATTACTTACATTTCAGCTCAACTGGCCTTTTTCAAACTGGTTCCACTCAAATCATGAGAAATAGTTCTTGTCTACCCTTTGAACCCCTGCAGCCCTCTCACCTCTAATTTCTGCTGATTGCCATCACAGTGTTAGAGTCAGATTCTAACTAAAGGGATGAAGGGAAGTTTGAAGGAATATAAACTGAGAGAAAAATGCCACACAGGCAACTAAGTATGTATCTTCTCTAAGAAAATTGTTCTGTACTATGTGCAATATTGGTCATAGTTATCATTTGTGATTGCAAGAGAGGGTATGTCTGTGGTTGGGGACTTCTTCAGCAGAGACTGATGGTCATGGGGCCATTACCAGGAAAATTCCAAGCACTGTCACAGAATAAAGTAATTTACACATTTACAGTGATGGTTTTTACCTACTGACTGTGGACCCTGGTCCTTCTCCCTGCTAGAGATTGTCAGGCTGCATGTAATACCTGTATTACAGGCTCAATTACAGAAAATGAGTGCTAGATGGAAAAAAAAAAAACAAAACCACTTCACCTGTAATTTCCTTGGCATCAGGGCCAAGCCCAAACATCTAGAAGCAGAACAGAAGGTGTTTGCACTGGGTTCATTTTTTCCTCCTTTGATGGATGTAAGGCAAAATGAACTGTCAGCAACACTTAGCAAGTGTTATTTTGGATAACTTTGCCCATTGCCTGCACAGTTTCATCCTGGTGCCTCATGACAAACCAGGCTGTCCTTCAAGAATCTTGAGTTTCATGAACAAGTGTGCATTCCTTGCTTTGTCCCCCAGATGACTCCCAGCTTCATAGGTTGGTAGTATTAACTTTATTTCTTGAGTAATACCAAGAAATAATGATAAAGAACGTTAAAAAGTATTTCCCTTTTAAAATGTCCCCAAGCCTGCTTTAATACTGCAAAGCATACAGCATTTTACTTCTTGAAAGGAATAAAGTTAGAGTAAAATACCCAGGCAAAAATTGTTTAATTTTGTCCCACTATTCCCATGGGAAAGACTAGCCAAGTGAAGGTAGAAGGAACACAGTTCAGATTTTGATTTTCTTGACTTCTTATTATAAGAAAATGTTGTCTTTCAAAAGCTGAAAATTCCTTTTGTGGCTTGCTTATTTTAATCTTCCTAATTCTTTTGGTGTTTATTTGCTTTAATGTTCATTTCAGAAACAGAAACTTTACCTTTTGTGAAAAAAGTTATTAGAGTTGAGTATAAAACTAGATTTCATGCTTATTTAATAGGCTGTGAGTGTTATTTCTACCAGCAATGATGTGGGCTGGCTCCCTGATGTCAGTAGCATGCTGTTGTCATGCAGGCAGGTGAAGTGCTTATCTCTGGGAGTCAGGACATCTCCAGGCAGGAAACTGGGCACTGTTGTGCTTGAGAGTGTTTTGTATTGAACATTAATTTTTGCTAATGATACAGCTGAAAAGGGGAATTGAAACTGGTGTTGAACATGTGTGCCTTGTAAGGGTGTAGTGCTTTGGGATATGTCTGGAAAACCTGTGCAGGAAATGGTTAATGCCATGTGATTGGGTTTAAATGAAAATTTCACCTGCTACTCTAATCTTTTTTCCCTCTTGCTTTTTTCCTGAGGAATGTGTAACAGTGTGTGGTCCTGGCCCATGATTTTAGCTTCAAGTTTTTACTGCAGTAGTGCTGGATACCAGGGCTACTAAAAATGTTTCCTGCTTAGCTCTTTACCCTACTTAGCTTTCCTGTGTACACCCCTAATTTTGACAGCAGTGCTGTAGAGGAATACAATTTTATTTCCTGGGCACTTTTACAAAACCAGCTGTTGCTACTTGCTGTGCAAGTAAAGGTGTAATTCTCTACCTCAACAGAGAATGCCCTAAATGACATGTGAAACCCATGATACTTAAAGGAGTGTCCTTGTGTGTCTGTGTTTTGATTTTTGTCTTGTAAACATCTCAGTTTATTAGCAAAAGAAGCAGCTTATCTGGGTGCTCATCACTGCTCTGTCTTTCCCACTAATGGGAATTACTTCAAATTACTTTTCTGGTACTAAACAATGCTTTCATCTCTGCTTGCTATCTCCATTTACTTGATCTAAATGTCTTCAAGATGTACCTACTATGACTCATTTTCTGTTCCTCTGAAGAGAAAACCATTTTATTGAAACAGCTTTACTCTGCATTTATTTCTCTCTGTCTATAATTCTTCCATGCTTGTAAATTCTCTGTGATTATCTGTATAAGGATATATTCAGTGCAAGCCTTCCAGATGCTCAGATTTAAGCTTTTATAGAGCCACTAATGTATTTTATCACTGTCTCCTTCCTGGCTATCAAATGTAGTACAAGAAATTACAGTAATGCCTAACAAAAAATTTAAAGAATATTTTATGTAAATGCAATGGAAAACTTTAAAAATCTCAACAGCGCCACTATAGAAAGTATAATGGATCTTTGCAATATCTTTAAGGAAGTGCAGCATTACCCAGTGGTTTACTGGAAAAACTTCCATGGATTACAAAGGAGAAGTTATTATTAGACCTTCAGACTAAGGCTTGTGCTATGTTTTGTAAATGACCAGAAAAACCAGTGATGAATACATTCACTTAGATCAGAGAAAACGTAGCTTTTGGCAGAAAACCAATTTTGTCTCCTCTTTAAGTCACTGTTTTGATCTGTCTTACCATTTGCTAATGAAGCTTGAAAATTGGTGTGAAATCCCTTGAAGTGAGTTGCAGTTATTAATATGAAGTTGTGTTTCGTGTGCTTTCTTACCATAATATTACACTTCAAATGGGAAGAAAAAGAGCAACAGGGTGAATTCACTTTCTGCTCCTAAACTATTAGGCAGCTGTGATTCCTTCCAGTTGCATGCCTTTTGATGGTTTAGGTTTAGCATGGTCATATATAGCAGGTATATGGTTTAGCAGGTATACAGGGAAGTTTTGTGCAATTAATGAATATTGCAGTTATGGTTAAAGAGATCCTTTGGTAACAGTGAAATTATTTTCATACTCGTTCCTTTTGAGAGTTTCAAGTTTTTCCCCCAAAATTTCTGCTGTGATTAAGACATGTGCCAATATTTCAGTCAATGGCTCAAGAGCTAAAAGTGGTGTATTTTTTACATTTTGGGCAGTCAATTGAGTGATGTAAGTAGGAATATAACTGGGACATAATAAAATTAATTTCTGAGCATATTAATGTTAAAAAACTAACAGGGCAATAATTAAACTGTTATCACAGGCAGACTTTCATGGCCATAAGGGAAAATGGAAGCAGACTCATGTCTGAAGAACAGGCCAGCAGGTTATCAGTTGCCCCTTTTCAAGTGAACAAAAACTGTAGTTAGCAACCTGTGCAAGGTCCTGAGGTGAGACACAGCAACACAGCCTGTGCTCCTCTCTGTAATGGTAGAAGGAAACATCAGATTGGAATAATTTCTCTCAGAGTAGCTGATTTCTTATAAGAAACTGAAATATGTTATAGCTAGGTATATAACTTTGTCCAGTTTTGACAAATCTTTTCTACAGAGAGCATTCTGCAGGCTCTGTCACTTCCCTGCCCTGGATCAACACTGAGGTGCTTAAGTGTTGACTGGATATTGCAGTGTCCTTCCCAGCCTGGATAAGAGCATTGTGAAAAACATCTATAACAGTGTGTGTTAGACAGCACCAGCTCATCTGAATATGCATTGGAAATAATTGCTTTAACCCCCTAAGCAGGATGTAAAAGTGGCCAAGTGAGTTATTTTGTTTTGCTGTGACACACCCTCCACAGGAAGAATATCAGTGTAGGAGAGGATTTGTCCAATTTGAGATGCAGAACCAAAAGGTTCTCCTTGGCACATCCGTGACCTTTTCCTTGACATCCTGTTTCTTTTCAAGACAGACCCTGCAAGGTATGGCTCTTAGGAATCTCTCTGTTGTCAGGAATTGTTCCTAAAGACTCCAGTCTCTGTTCTGCAGGAATGACTCATCCAGCATAGTCAGGCACGCAGCATTGCAGCAAACCCTGTCCCTACAAGTCAGTGCATTGCAGACACCAACAGAAGCAGCTGGTGTGTGCACTCAGTGAGTAGTTTCTGATCTGTAGCACAAAGGAAAGGTTACCACAAAGGCATGGAAGCTGGCTGCTCAAATAGGATAGAAGCATGGAATCAGTGACAAGACCTCTTGCACTATATCACTGTTAAAACCTCGTGTAGCTCCAGCCAAGGTGCTGCCCACACTCAGCTGCTGTGTCATGGTGGCTTTCAGCAAGGTGAATGCCATGAGTTCTGTGGGAGCTTTTTTAGTTTCTGCCCAAACATTTGGCAAATTCTTAAAACTGCTGGTAGCTGTTACTAACAAGGAGTATCTCCTAGAACATCTGTGTGTCTGGGCAAATACTGCATAACCCCCAGAGTTTACAGCCAGTGCAGCCTGTCCCCCAGCTGGATATGTAGGTGTCATGACTTCTGTACAGGGGTCATGGCATGGACTGAGTGTCAGAGTCACCTTGTGAGTTATGGGATAAAGTTTTTTACTTTTCAGCAATATGCTGCTGTTCTGTTCAGCAGATTATATTCACTTCTAGCAACTGTGGGACTTGGATGCATTTGTATCTTTTGCAACGCTGCTTTGCTGCCAGTTTCCCAACGTGAATTCCACCTAGTCTCACACAAAAAAATCTGCCATGGTTGCTTGGCTCATGCTGCCCCTCTTGCTGGTTGCTGCTTACAGGATCTGTTCAATGGCAGACTCAAATAAGCCAAATGCAGCTCTGAATAGAGAACAGAAAGCCTTGAGCAGTTTTTACTTAAAGTGTGGTTTTGTTGAAGGAATCTGTCAAGAGTGGATGCTTACTACAAACTGAAACAAATGCTTATTAGAGTACTGAAAATCTCTGACTTTCAAACACAGAGAACAGCAAATGCATGTTAGAGTGCTTCTGAGGTGGATCATTTTACAGTAGCAGGAGATGCAGAATGTCAGTGTAAGAGGCCTAGAAAACACAAGTGTGGGTAAGCAAAGGATATAACAATTTTTCTGGAAATTGATTGTTAGTTCATGTCTCATGTAGCAGTAGTAGGTTAGTTGACCTTGCAATGAGGGTGTAGATTGGGGTCCTTATTGCTTTCCAGTCCTAAGTTTGAAGAATCAGCCACTGCCTTAGAAAACAAAAACTTTCTGATGCTTTTTCATTTCAGACTCTGCATTACTAGAATGACTTCTGCAAGTGATTGAGATTCTTTTATTCTATAGAATTAAAAATGAAATTAAAAACATGGGCAGCAGAGTAAAGCAGGACTCAGCATTGAAAAGGGGATGCTTCATGGGCAATGTGGTGTGTTGTATCAGCAGTTGAACTTGTCTGTTTTGTTGCTGCTTGGTGAAATTGGGCATCTCCCTTTTCCTTTGGTTTTTTAATGTCTTGTCCACAGAAATGGTTTTCTGTTGTATGTGGGTCCCAAACTCTAGTGCAGCTTCTATGATCTATGTTAATGGAAAAGTTAGACAAGCTATAGCTGGTTAAAACTGATTAATGTTCGTCTGATCATATACCCCCCTGCTTCAAGCCTCTTTCTAAATAAAAAGTAAGCCATGAGATAACCTGCTTAAGGGCTTACATTTGGGCCCCAGTTTTACCTCCTAGTATGTGTGTTATTTTTTGTGTTGTCAGTACATTTTTCTGCCCCGTGCTTTTGCCAGCTGTTAGCAGGCAAATTATTGCTATTGAGCAGCAGAAGTGTCATTGCAGGGTTAGCACTTAATCCAGTTTAGAGAGGGGAGAAGTCCTGCAGACAGGCATTAGCAGGGTGGAATCAGAAGGCCAGCTGGTCTTGGGAAGTGTCATGAAGCTGAGAGGAAACAGCAACATTTGAATGTACTTACTTGTGAGGAGTGGAAAGGCCTGGAAAGCAGTGTTACATAACCAACAGCTGGCTCATCAGCAGATGGAAGGGAGGGTGGAGAGGATTACAGGCAGGTAGCAGGGGCTGTGAAAGGCAGCTGTGCATGCCAGACTGCCCAGGCTGGGGGGCAGCAGCTGGGGCAGATCAGCTGGGCCAGGCAGGACAGGGGAATGAGAAAATGGAGCCTCTGCAGGACTGAGCAGAGCTGGGCAGGGGGACAGGCAGGGGTGGCTGAGCAGACACTGAGGGAATTGCAGGGGACAGTGGCAGAGCAGTGACTCAGCCCAGCCCAGACTAAAGAGATGCTGCCTCACCTTTTAGGCTGGGCTAGAAAACCCCCACACATTCACCCTGGAGCATCAATCTGATGTCAAATGAGTGAAAAAACAGAGATGCCCTGATGATTAATTGTGACATTATTAGAGAAGAGTCTTGCATTTAAGAAAATGAGGAGACTGCAGGTATAGAGAATATAGATTTATTTTTTTTCTGTAACTATGACAACTGATTTCCTTAGTGCAGCTGGTAGTATCTTATCCAAAACTCAAGAAACTGATTAGAAGCTTATTTTTCATGCTAATCTCATAATCTTTAATGGATAATGCTGGCCTTTTCTGCCAGTAATTTTACTCTTTTTGAAGGAGTGTGATGCTTTTTGTGACTTTAATAGCACTCCATTAACATGTGATCTAATAGGAATTTCTCTGGGGTGTGCAAATGCAGTCACCTGTGAAGTGTATCAAATAATTAAAACAATTGCTCTTCCAACACCCAGGCTCACCTGACAGGGGTTTATGCTTCATTAGAGAATTCTGTGCTCACAGTGTTGATTCTGTTTTGTTAAAAATCTGTTTAAATCCTGAATGTTCCTCATTAAGACTTCATCAGCTAGATGATGTTAGAAGTTTTAAACTGGATTAATTCCCAGGTACTGAAGATAGAAAATTGCCTGGCCTTGAACTTTCCTTAAGAGAAGATTCAATATCACTATGAGAATATTCTGGTTCTTTTGATGTAAATAGGAAGCTATAAAAACAATTTTTTGCAGTCACAATAAAAATTAAGTAATCAAATTACTACAGTGACAGTGTCTCCTCTAAGTATAAATGGCTTAGATTTTGAGGATGAAGTTGAATAAAATTTCACCATGTCATCATTAGCACCTTCTTGCTTCAACTCTTTGTGAAGATGTGCTGTAAAAACGTATCAGCTTGTATGATGTCCTCTTGGAAATGACATGAAAAGGCAGCCTTGCTCCATAAAGATTAATCTCTAATAATAGTACACAGTAAAAGATGTAACAGCTGGTATGGATTAATATTCCTTAATATCTACTTTCATGTGATTAATAGCTGCTTAAGCCCCTACCAGTGGAAAGTGAGCAGTGGTTACTAAGCTTTACTAAGTGTACTGTTTGTAATTTTTTTAACAGAATAGACATTTAAATGTTTTCCATTTTTTATTTCCGGTGGTTTTAGTTGACTTTGAATTCCCTCCTCCCTGATTTTCTTGTTGCAGGTCATGTATTAAAAATTTTATTTCCCAAAAAAAGGGAGCAATGAGTCATTCAAGGGTTCTTCCTCTGTTGTTTGTTTCTTAGGCACAGTACCCAAGATTATTCTTGATACAATCATTAGTACGATCACCCTAATACAATACAATAATTAACTTCCATGTTGCTTTATTTCTTAAGGTATTTCACAGAGATTGACAGGTCAAGAGGAAGGCATTTGTTTTAGGCTTGATGTTCACAATAAGTACTAAATATCTTTGTTGAGTTCTATGTTCCCTGTGCTGATTTTGATGTTGTGTCTTTGCAAATGTAAAATCTTTTTTAGTTTGGCAAGGAAGAGTAAAGGGTAAATTCCAAAGCTTTTTAAAATATTTATTTATCATGTGATTAGCTGGATCAGTGCTCAGACCCTAGGGTTTGCTGTTTTGAAATTACATTTTAATCACTTAATAATTTACCTACATTTTATTGAAGTGAGTCGCCTAAATATTTTCAATTATAGATGTGGATTTGCTCATGACACTGAAGACTGCAAATCCAGGTGGGAATCAGGTGTACTGCTCATGAGCTGACAAGTTTCTTCCATTTACTGCCCATTGAATTTAGAGGCCAGGTGTGAGGCTGTTCTGTGCTGCCCACAGCTGGAACAGCACAGTCAAGGGAGTGCTGCAGAGCAGGGAGAGATGTGGCTCCTCTCCCTCAGAGCTTGCTTCTACATGCAGATACTTCAGATAGGGACTGTGTGGAGCAGAGTTAATATTGTTGGGACTTAGGTGAAATTATGTTGTTGCCTTTCAGTCAGCATAGTATCCTTCACCAAGACGTTCTGCAGCATAGCTGCAAATTGTACAGAAGTGTGCAAGTCAGCTTGAGCTCACTAGTTTTGGACATTAATTTTATCTTTTATGATTTTTTTATCCTGACAGTATCCCAAGTTGAGGATCTTTTGATGTTGCTGTTGAATTTTGTACGTGCTTTTGTATTTAGTTCTAATTTCACTTCACAATTCTGCTGAGCCATCCTTACAAAATCTTGATTCTTCTCATTCCCAGAAGCACATCAGACAATTTTTGTTTGTATTTGTCAGGCTTAGGTTTGAACAGGGCTGTTGAAAGGTGGAAAGTCAGTGTGTTTGCCTAAATCACTAGCTCTGAGCATTGAAACGCTGACATGAGATGAGCTGGCATGCATTTACCAAACGTGGGTAACTCTGGCTGTTCAACAGTGTCCTTCATCCTTAGAGTCCCAAACTGCTCTATCAGCCTTCTGTCTTCAGAGTAGTTCATTTACCAGAGAAATGCCTCCATCTTCTCAGAAAGGTCTTGACAACAAGTAACATTAATTTTTGTTCTGTTTCAGTGATAGTCCTGCTGATAAATAGTGCTGTATGTAGATCTTATGGTAAACCAGACAGCTGGGAGAAGGAGGATCCTTGTAGGGCCCAGAGGCAGGAAGGCTCAGTACCACACTGATCTCATCTAAAAGCATTTTTTGGGTTTGATTCCCCCCAGGCACACACCACAATGATGCCCCCATGGCCCAGAGTGCCTGGTCTGTGCTGTTCCTGCCCCTTGGTGCCTGATCTGTGCTGTTCCTGCCCCTTGGGGCCTGATCTGTGCTGTTCCTGCCCCTTGGGGCCTGCTGAGGGCTGTGAGCTGCTGGGCCAGGCTGGCAGTGGGATCAGCCCTGAGTGCCGGTGGATCCTGAGCCTTTTGTGCTTGTGCAAGTTCAGCCACCCCCGAGAGCCTGGCAGGAGGGGCTGTGCTTCAGGAGCTCAGGATTACTGCTGTATTTGTGCATTTCATTCAGGAAATGGCAGAAGGAAATGACTGCCTTGTTGGACACGGCTGGCCCAGCACATTTGTCATTAGTGGCCCACTCCAGTCTGTGGCCTAGTTAATTTTAATCATTACTTCCCTCTCCCATAATAAATCCTATGGCATTAATGTTTTGCTGTAGATAAAGCTTTAGTAGTTGGAATAAATAAACCCACTAATGCAATCTCTGATCTTTCTGATATTCACCTGTGTCACTCAGTAGGATTTCTAAATGTTTTTTCATTTGAATTACAGATGTTCTGTAGTAATGTTTTTCAAGCTCTGAGGGAGAGCCTTGTTGCCTTTATTTTGTATAACAGCCTATTAGCAGGAAGGAACAAGGGCACTTGAATTTAATTGAAACTACTCGAATTTAAGCTGTTAGTGCCATTTTCCGTCCTCTCTGGCCTCTACCTGCTGAGGAGATCTCTGTTAGACCCTTTGGGATACTAAACCTGGGACACACCAGGAATCTGAACTGGTGCCAGGTGTGTTGGTTCAGGCACCTGACTATTTTATTTTCTGTATATTATATAATTTATATATAATTATACTTATATTACATTACACATTACACATTTTATGCACATTATATTTTATATATATTATATCTATTATATATTATAGATTATATCTATTATATATTATATATTGTATCTATTATATTTATTTTATTATATAATTTATATATTATTTTCTAACAAATCCTTTGTTAGAAAATAATATGAGCTGGTCCCCACAAAGCCCTGTTAATCTTATGAGTCTATTTCATTAGCAATCTCTGCCTGAATCAAGAGCTAGAGCAAGTCATCTTGCTGTCACCTTGATTTTTTTTCTCTCTGAAAGGAAACAGCTTATGAAAATTTAATGGAATGAAGATATGGGGGGTGGTATTTAACTTGGTGAAATTGCTTTGATTTTCAAATAATTGTCATGTTGAGAAGGTAAAATATTCTACTGATGGTAAATTTTCACTAGTTTATACATGTTCATATGACTACTGCTCTTCAAAGTGTTGAAAGGGGTAAGTGCTTTTGTTTTCTATGCACAGGCACACAAAACATCAAATGCATTTTACTGTTTTGCTAGAACACTACTCAATTTAGAGCAGTTTTGAGCAACTCAGAATGAAAATTTACTAGTAAAACATTTCTATGTCAACCTGTGTTATGGTTGCAGAAATGCTAAATAAAAGATGAGTGGAAAAGGACATGAAAACAGGGCTGCAAACCTATTTTGTTCCTGTACACAAAATAAGGAAGCTCTGTTCAAGTTGCTTTCTGGAACAATATGTAGAGAAACAGATGCAGCTTGAATGGAAGAGGATGTGTTTGCAGCTGAAGTTTCAGTGGTCAGAATTACCTAACCCCAGTTCCAGGATTATTGACAGGCCCCCAGTTCATGTATTCTAATAATTCTAAAAGAGAGGTGATTCCCAGGCTTTCTGGCAAAGTTACACAACACTCAAAGCTGATTTCTTACAACTCTTGTGTGGGTTTAACCTTAAGAGGTGTTTAAAATGCACATTATATTTTGTTGTTGACTATATGCAGCAGGTATGAGTCCTTTCCCCAGCTGCAGTTCTTTTACATTGCTATTTTATTTTTGCTACACTGGTATCTATTGCAGAGTTGCTTTAGTTTAAATGAAACTATACTTATTTATACAGTTGCTAACCAGAATTATCATTAGAGCATTATTCAAATAACTGCTATGTGAATACCCATTATTTCTTTAAACCTCCACTGGTTTAAAGAAATAATGGTTTCCCTGATGAGCTTGGGAAAAATGTAGGCACACTTTTGTGAAGCTTTTGTAATTACCAGCAAAAAGCAGTGACCTCTGCCCCGTGCTGATGGAATCCATTACTCAGTTCCACAGGACAGAAGTTAGCAGCTCTCTTTCTGCTCTGCTCAATTAGGAGCTGACACAGGTTAATGTTCAATATATCCCTGAGAATATATGATGAGATTGGGAAAAAACACAGCATTTTCTGCATTGGGCTTAGAGCTTTGTGTGCTCACAGGGACAGGCACCAGCTCAGCCTGCTGAGGGATGTGTCACCCCATGTTGTTTGCCCCTGCTGAGGGATGTGTCCCCCCACGGTGTTTGCCCCTGATGAGGGATGTGTCACCCCATGGTGTTTGCCCCTGGGCCATCCAGTGCTGAGGCTGGGGAGCAGCTCCAAACCTCCCACAGCTCAATCAGGGCACAGCAGAGGCTTCCCAGCCATCTCTGGCATATTCCCCATGCAGGGGTGAGCACACAGTGAGCAGGAGTGTAATGAAGCACTGAGTCTGTCTGTCCAGCTCCACTGGGGATCTGTCAGGCCACAGATAACCCCAGTGCCATCCTGAGTAGGTGTTTGAGCCCCTGGTTTGTTCCTGCAAATTGTTTTGGAGAAAGTGCTCAGTACCAGAGAACTCTCCACCAAATCTCGTTTATCAGCGCATGGAAAGGCAGGATTGAGGTGCCACCTTTCCAGCCTCATGCAAGGGGAGTGGCAGTAGGTCAGAATAAGAAAGTGTCACCTCCCTAAGGCCTTCCTGGCCACGTTAATGATTTAGTCTTCTTTCACAGCCAGCTGCACTTGGATTAATCAGCCACTAGATAGAGCTGTGTTATATAGAAAGGACCTCACTCTGCAGTATTACATTAAAATTTGGTATTTCCTACCAGTGAGCCAAAAAAATGGATCAGTTGTTGCACAGGACAGATATCAGGTATGACAGGAAGCATTCTTTCTCAAAGATGCAGTAAATTCCCTCTCTATCCCTAATTATACAATAAGATCATAGATCTTTTCCAAGTGTACCTTAGAAGACTTCAGTGGATAGTCCAATTTAATTCCTATGCATTAATTATTAAATAAGGCATATCTTTAATTTACCCCAGCAGTTAATTTTTAATCAAGCAGTCATCGTAGAGCTGTTTCATCATGACTGTGGACAGGAACCTTGAAAGCAAAGTTTATATTACCTTTTTGATTTTTCATTTCCCATATTCCCCTTCTCCCTTCCTTCCCTCTCCAGTGCTGAGAAATGCTCACATATTGATCCAAGAGCCATAAACATGAGAAAAAGGAATTACCTATAACATTATCTAATAAAGCAAGCTTGTTCTGAGTTTTATTTAATACTTTATGTATTTTTATTCCAATTTATAGTGCTAAACTTCTGAGATGTGTTTATTATAAAAGATCATTAGCAAAACAGCTAGTAATAGGTTTAGGTCAAAAAACTAGGTTTAGTCTTTTGACTGTGTTTAAGATGTTATTTACCAAATTTGTATTGAACTGGTACTAAGCCATACTGTGTGCTTGAGGCTGCACAATACAGTGTAAGTCATACTGAGAGATTTGCAGAAGTTGTGTGAAAGTTGAAAATGTGTGGATTTGACAGCTTCTGCTGGCAGCAAGTGCTGCTGTAAGAACAGGATAAAAAACAACCTCCCTTCAGCAAAAACTACTGATGGCATCCTGTAGCTTCAGCAGGTACAGGCACAGACATTGTTCAGATAATTCCATGTGTATTCTGGCCCTGGGCCTCAGCCATGAACAGAAAGAAATCCCTCTGGCTGTTTCTCAGTGGCACATTCAGTTCCTGGCCCTCCTTGGAGCAGCTCCAAAGTGCAGGACTTGCAGCCAGTTCAGTGGGTGAATGTCCTGCAGCCATGAGGCCATAACAATGACACAGTTTTCTTGTAAATTCATGCATTTGATTTTTCTAGTTTCAATTTTTCATATTCCATGCTTGACTTAAGCAGAGAGTCCATAATACACACTTTATCAAACATAAGCAAAATTTTTTAAAGGCCAGTATTATGAGTGTGTATTTGATTCCATTTTGTTCTCAGTTCTTGCCAATAAAATGGCACTCAGCCTGCTGGTTGAGTGGATTTGTGATTCTTTCCAAGGATCAGCTGTGGATTAGGGAAGTGCAGCTGGTGTGTTTCTCACGCCAAGTAGTTTGGGCTTTTTTTTTTTTTTTTAATATCCTTTTTGAAATAAATCCTGCCTCTTTTCCTATGCCTTTTCTCAGGATTTCATCTTGTTCAGTAGTAAACTTCATCCTTCATCAAACTGTATGTTAATGAGGCTGAGCAAACAGGCATTGCCCAAATGTCTCTTTACCTACAGGTGAATTTAAAAATATGTTCTTTGTTTTGTTTAACAAGGAAACTTCTTGTTTAAGGGGTCTCAGTTGTGAGTGGAGCTGCTGGTGTAAAATGCCAATGATAAATGAGGCTGGCATGCACTAGTGTACAAGCTCTTGAGAGGTAGAATTCATGGGACTTCTGTCTGATAAAGCTTTTTTCATCTGCAGAGCTACATGGTAGCGGCCAGAGCAGTAATGTAATAATTTTACTGTGGTAGCAAATGTTAATTATTTTGCTCCCCTATGTAAAAAACACGACTGGAGAATAAAAGCAACCTAAACTTAGCAAGTAATTTCATCTCAGCCATCAGAACACGCGAATTCACTGTTTATATTTGCAGAATTTTCAGTCATGGTACTGTTGTTACAGGTAATTGTGGAAAGTCATGGAAGCAGTTGAGGTGGATAGATCCATTTTAGAGTTCCTGTCCATGGATTCATTGTGTTCAATCAGTGCTGGTGCTGGCAGAATCCTGGCTCTGTGACTAAAGCCCTTCGCCAGCAGTGACCTGTTAGAGACACTAAAGGAAACCTACTGCCTGTTTTAATAGGGGTGATGATTGCTTCATGCATGGAAAAGCAGCACATCAGCCACCTCTGCAGTAGTTGTCACCAGCAGCCTCTGTTCTCTGAAGGACTAACATGAGTATTTGTAGGAATGACCATTTTTGCACTTAAAAGCAATAAATAGATGGGATGAATTATGAAGAATGCTAGTGACTTCTGACATGTTCAGTAAGTATATTACAGAGTATTCTAAACCTTATTCTCTGTGTAGATATATCTGCTCAATGCAAATCTCAGTTTGATGGTTGAGTAGCTTGGCTCTTGGCTCCTGTTTGGACTCATTTACAGTGATAAAAAGATGCATTTACTCTCAAGAAGTTCTCAGGTGACATTTTCACACTATTCTCTTTCTCATACAAAAACAGTTCCTTCTTGGAAAAGCACACAATAACTGGCACATTTCAAGTTCTTCACCAGACCAGTGTGAAAAGCCATGTTCCAAATCCCACCTTTCTGTGCTGGGAAAGTGAGGAGGTGTTTGGTGGGTGTAATTTGGCTGTGCAGCAGAGCATGTGGAATTACAGTGTGTTTTCATCAACTCCTGCTTGTAACTTTGGGTTCTGCATCTGTTTTATTCAGTTGTGCATTTCAGTGCTTGAAAGCCTTTGCTTTTGAAAGGGCTCCTTTAACCTGCAGCCTGTAACTGTAAATCAAGGTTATTGCTTTCTTGTACAAAAAAAGCACAAAGTACTATATGTTTCATGGGTCTTTTCCCAGACAAAACAAAGCCATGCTGTTGTGCACAGATTTGCTCACTGATAGTCCTGAAATAGCATTTTGATAAAATTAAGATTGCTGGCAGTACTTTAAATAAGGTGCCTATTTCCTCTGTGATTCTTGTTTCAGAATGCTGTTTTCTTTCCCCTGTACTGTTCTTGAATGGCTGTTAGGGGAAAAAAAGTAAAATATCATGCTAATGCTTTATGCCAGTGAGCTTAACTCTGTAGTAATCAGAGTTCAATGGAACTGCACATTCAGCAAAGTTGAACAGTGCTGAGAACATGTCCTGAGAACGTCCAGCTTATCCTGAGCTTTGCAACTGAAAAGCACAAATCATCTTACCTAATCTTTCATGGGAACTTCCAGCCTGAAAAGCCAATAAAATAAGCACACTGATGGTTTCCATAATTCCCTGAAAAGGCATTCTTTTGCCTTTAGGCATAATCTAAGTACATTTATATCATTTGGATAGATGCCTCCATCAGAAGTGTGAACAAAGTAATGAATGTATTAAGAGTTATACACACTTCTGCAAAACTTCTGCTTTGCTCTAAAAGTATGTTCTCTGTTTAATAAACTTCCCTCACACTGGAAAAGTCAGAAAAGCAGTTTTGTGATGAGTAAGGCAGTAGCACAGGATGGGAGGGTGAGCAGCAACATCTTGACTTTGAACTCACTTCTGTTTTTTCTTTTGCTATGAGAAACATGTCAAGTAATTAATTTGACAGCTTTGCTTTGAGAAATTTATTGCAAAGTATACATTTGTTCAGTGTCAAGTATCACTCTCAGCTGTTGTTCCGACAAACATCAGCTGTTGGACTCTAACCTTCATAAATATTTTGCTATTTAACCTCCATGCTGAAGCAGCTCTGTTGGCCTCCAGTGACAGCTCCTCTCCAGCTGTTTCTGTGATGGTGCAAGGGATGGATGTGTGTCCTGCACAGCTCTCTGGTGGACTTAGGTAGCAAATCTTAGGCTCACCAAATGAATGCATTGGTAGAATGGCATTTAGGGTTAAGTTTAGGTGCGCTGTCAGCTCTGCCTTTGTGCCTGGTGCTGCTGTACAGGGTCACCAAGGTGTTTAAATTGCCACAGTCTTTATAGAGGGATAGGATAAAGCTTGGAGCTGACATATTTGAACATGCTGTCCTCAGACAAAGAGAACTTGAAGATTGTCTTGAATAGAAAGATAGAAGATTGTCTATATAAATTTACCTGCTGACTTACATACTCTATGGCATTTCAAGGTGAAATTATGGTATTGTAACCCATGTGTTTCTTTTCTCTAAGTGCTAATCAGAGGAGAATGTTAGAAATGCAAGTTTAAAGCTAAATTATGCACATGTCTCATGGCATCTAATGAAACTGAGGATTTACTCAGAAACACTTGCATTTTTTCAGCCATTGCTACACTTGGTAGCAGAGAAAATACTTGCATTAAAATGTAAAACTAAATACACCAGGGAGAAAATTCCTGCATTCTTTTTTAGTGGTTATACAGCTCAAGATTACTGAAACTAAATAAGATTTAGAGATTTCCTACCCTTCCCAGTAATGCTTAGAAGAATTATTAACTTCAGAATCTCTCTAACAAGAGCATTTGCTGCTTGCTGGCATTTCTGTTTTAATTACTGGGGGGAACATAATGTGTTTGACAAAGCTGCAATGCCTCATACTGTTTCAGCAACATACTGTGCTTTTAATTTATCTTAACCCATATTGATCAGTGGGACCTGGATTTATGACAGCAGATTTCCAGTCAAATGCCCCATGATTCCAGAATGCCTCCAAGCTGTTTGGCTTGGGACTAACTCTAACTTTGCAAACTTTAATCAGCAGGTAAATAGCTGTCTGCTGTGTAGGGCTAAGTGGGAGTTTGTACATTAAACTCTTGAGAAGAACACAGTTGGTGAAACAGTGTTCTCTTTATTGTAAAGACACTGGTTTGTGCATACATAGACCTGTCACTGACTGTGAACAGCTTTCTGGGAATGGCACAGTTTTGTGGCAGTGTGTGGGCTCATCATAGCTGTAAATTAAGTGTGTGTGTAAGCATTTACAGAACCAAGAGTTAAACATTTACAGAACCAAGAGTTAAGCAAGTGCCTTTGTGTGGAAAGCTGGATGTGAGCAGTGCAGGTAGGAGGGGAGTTCCAGTGCTCAGGCCCCCGTGGAGCTGCTGGCATGGGTGGCACTGCTGTGTTCCTGTCCTGAGTGATCAGCACTTTTCTCTTCTTTGTCACAGCTCATCTTTGATGTCAGCTGTGCTTAAGCAGAACACACAGTTCATTGCTGTTTTTTCTGTACAAAGCCTCTTCAAACACCAAAAAAAGGGGGTGGGGGAAGGAGAATTGTGAAACGTATACAGTTGCCACTGTTGCTATGTGAAATTTAAAAGCTTTCCCTTAGGGCGGAGTAGTACTTATGGCACTTGACTGTATTACAGAAACACATATCAGTGGGTGAAACCTTGCCAAAAATAACTCATTTCCCTCACACTTCTCACAGGATCGAACAGCCTTTCTTACATTAGCACCAGATTAAAAAAGGCTGTGTCAATTCTTGTCTGTTCTGCTTTAAAAATGGTCTTTCCAATTCCCATCACTTGGCATAACTCAACAGGAGGGCTGCAGATGCATTCAGAGTTGAACCTGGGCAGTAAAGAAGGCAATTATTTAACTTAGTTATACATCTCTGTCATCCAGAGAAGAATTGCAGTGATAGTATCACACAGCTGAAAGAAACGATCAATTTTATTTTATAGTCCTGTCCATCTAAAAGCACTTTTTCCCTGCATAAGCAGCAGTATATATTTTCCAGGAACTGGGTGTTTCCAGTGGATTGTAGATTGGGAGGGAGGGAGTGGTTTGTAAAAAGGAGAGAATAAGGGGAATGCATTTTTTATTGCTGCTGCACTGGGTGATTTAATCAGATCCTACTTAAGGTCATAATACAGTTGCTGGGGATGATTGCCTGTGCTTCAAACTGGACAGATAATTCCATTCCATCCAAACCCATTTTGTACAGAGATTATCACATTTCAGTAAATGTAGCTTGGGTTATAGGAATCAGATTGGGAATTAAGCATTTCCCACCACTTCTGTTCATGGGTTACAGTGTTAATTGATTACATTTGAAGGCTGTTGAGTTGTTGTTTGTATCAGCTGTTCTACACCCAGAATGCCTGGGTAATTCATCACTGGTAGGAAGAGGGTTTATGATCATTTTGCTATCAAACTGTTTCTTCTTTGGGGTTACATTTTGGCTGTTATGAATGAATTCAGGTTTTATTGGAATTCTAGAGGCTACAGACAGTGCTGTGCTTCAGCCCACAGTGCAGTGAGGGAGGTGCCAGCCCTGCCTTGCCTGTATCACAGCCACCTCACCAGCAGCTGCAGTGACATGATGATTATCTCATCATTTCTCATCTATTCTGGCATGTATAGCTGTGACATTTGTATTTATGCTCATCACAATTCTCACCAGTTAGTAGTGGTTTATTCTGTGAAACTCTGGTCATTAGTTCAAGCTTTAATTCAGCTATAAAATAAATAGAGGCTTTCTTGAGCTGCAGTTTTTCTCTGATATGACAACAGGTTGGCTTGTAAGCAGTGTTTGGTTCCTCTCAAATGATGAAACTTCGATTGAAGGGAATTTTGACACTCTGTTTTGTGTTTTTGCCACCCTCTCCCTTGCTTCAACATTCCTGAATTATGTCCCATTCTAATTACTGCTCACTCCTTTGTGACTTTGGCATTTATAGTTTACTGGGGCATTTCAAGTTTGGATTTGGTCTGATCATGACTGTGGAAAGGAAGATTACAATGTATACCTTGGGTGTTTTTCGTGAAGTCTGTCTCAGTTCCTACTCGTGCACAGTTTTACAAATAGTCTTACACAAAAAAAACAAAGACATTGCAGCTTACGGTGCATTTTAGTATGTCAGAGTTCAGCTCACCCATTTGCTATCCATGAATTTTACTTTTGATCTGTGTATGCATGAGTGTCTCTATGATATGGCTTGAAAGCTCTCAGAGAATGCTACATAAACACTGCAGGAGGATAAATTCAGGGGAAAACTTTCCCTTCATACTATTTGAATTAATTTGCTTTTATTAGGAGAGTATTTTCAAGACCAGTAAGTATCTGATAAGAAATGGTACACGGTGTTGCTTTCATTGATAGACACACATTTGGGACACACCAGCAAATGCATCAGATCAGAGCAGTGTCGTGTGTTTTATCTTTTTGTTAGAAAGACTATTGGCTGCATTCAGTAAGTGAGCTATCAAGCATGCCAAACAAAACTAACCACTTGGGAAAAGATATGCCAGCTGCCCATTATTCCTACATAAATATAACTGATTACCCAGGTATTCGATTTACAGCTCTTGCAATAAAACCTGTTCATTTTTGAAAATAAACAAGTTGTTTGCTGTCAGTGAAGCAAGAATATTTTTATTTTGGTGGTGGGAGTAAGAGGGGTGTGATTTTACAGCAAAGGATGTAATTAAGGCTTTTTTGGGATGGACTCTTTATCATATATGAAAATATTGTTTAAATCAGTAAAACCAAATTAATGAGTTCTTCCTTGCTGCTTACTCCCTGTAAGCATATGGGTACTGTTGGAAACCAAGGGAATTTTTTTCTGAGACAGTCACAGTGAGGGCAGCAGAGATGCATATCTTTATCCCTTTCCTTCACAGTGCATTTATATCAAGCCATGTCACTAAACAAACTCCAAGTGCTGTGAGCCTTCCCATAGTATGAGTGCAGGCATCCATGAAAACTATCCTTTGTCTAGTGGCCTTTTCTCTGAGAATGTAATTTTTTTCACTCATGTGTGTTATTCCTTTGAACTCTGAATGAGCACTTTGGCTGAACTTGGCAGAATTATACATTTAGAATTAAATGCCAGCAGTTTCTTCCTCTTACCATGCAGAATTTTGTCATAGGCTTTTCAGACAGTAAGCACAGCAGACAGTGTGCCCTTAACAACAGAAGTGCACATTTATTAGGTTTTTAGCCAACTTGGTTATGGTTTATTTTACACACATTGTGTATAAGGCCCTTTGCTTTTACAGGGCTGCTCCCCAGCCCACCCCTGGAACATGCTGGTTAATTCCTATTGTATTCTATAACTATTGTGGTATTATCATTGTATTTTTAGAGAGAGAGAATTTTGTGCTATTTGAAGTACTGTTCAGAACATTCAGTGTAGGCATCCTGACTGTGGCATTGCTTAAAATGCTATGTCTGAAGTGTGGTTTTCAACATCATCCAAACTTGTTCTTTATTTGCAGTAGCAAGTGAGGAAAGTGTTCCTATTGATTGTAAAGAGATCTTTGATCTCAGTCACCTTAAACTGAGGTCTTTAACAGTTATAATTTTGTTCTTTTTGGGTGGATGCATGTCTTGGTTCTCCTTCTTGAGTTTTATACTTAAACTGAGGTGCCAGAGCAGTTATGGTGTTCCCAAAGGGGAATGCTGGCAGGCTGCAGGTCCATCAAATTTCTGATAAGGAAAGAGTCTGCAAAACTTGTGTTTGATTTTTATGAATGCTGTACTTTCTCAGGTGTGTATTTCTGTCATTGCAGTTTGGGCTAACAGATGGCAGAACAAAACACACATCAATGATGTTTCCAATGTTTATTCTTAAAATGTGTCATGCCTTACAAATGTAGGTGCTGTAGATACAACTCCCATTTTTACATAATGGCTGGCCAAGGAGAGCTTGTTCAGCAGCAGAGAGGAATTAATTGCTTATTAACTTCCATTTTTATAGAGTACCCAGCCAAAAAAACATACCACATTCCATGTCCACATTCCTTTTTCAGAAGGGAGTTAAGTGCCCAAATTACCTTTTTGTATTAATTTTTTGGCTTATATATCTTTGATAGTATTTCTTGTCCAATAGGTCATCTTTTTCTAGCTCACAGAGTACCCCACATTCTATATAACAGACATCCATAAAGGCCTCTCAAATTTGATTTCCCCTGGAAAAAGAAACGTCTGTGGACTTCATTGTGTGTCCTCCCTCCATTTCTGTGCTAACCTTTCAAGAATCTTCCATCCTCCATCCTTTTTTTTAGCCGGCAGGAACTTTGGGTCTAGTTCTAAACCAAAGCTGTTTCAGCTGCACACTTTGCCATTTAGGGCAGACAGAAGTTCAAATTAGATCTGTAAAACATTTTGTTGCCAGCCACAGGCGAGTACATGTTCAGTACATTGAAGATAAGTTTATAGGATCAGGGAAATAAGTCTAGAGTCTAACAGTGCAGTGCAGCAAGAGCAGGCAGGCAGCCTTTAGCTCCAGACAGCAGGATCCTTAGATGTGATTCTGGATCTCACCCTTATCTGTTGCATTATGACAATTATTTTGGCCCCTAGCTCATCGAGGCAAATGTTGAAAGTTAGAACAAAGAACTACCTGCAACACACAGTGTCCTGTGCCAGTGGTGGTTTTAAAGTATTAGAAGATGCAAGAAAGCCCTTGTCAGTAAAGGAATTAATTATATTGACAAAGGCAACAGGGTATGAAAATGCATGTGATATGTAAAGTTACAAAATTAATGGCTTATTTACGACTTCAGCTGTTTTAGTACAGCATTTTGCCCAACTTCAAATTGTTCTAAAAAGGATTAGATATAATTAATGCTGTATGACCTCCTTTTTTCTTCTTTTCAAAGAATGTGGAGCTGTACATCTAATGAGGACCCCTGAAAGGACTATTATGTCCAATTGTCTCAATTATGCAAATAGCGTTGATATTTTAGCAGAAGGGAGGGGATACTTCAAATTAAAAGTTTCAGCTCCTGCTTTAGCCTTTCTGCAGTGCCGGCATTTTTACAGCAAGTACATCCACTGTTTGAAGAGAGGAAAGGAGGTTTAACAAATTGGAGATTTGGGCACTATCAAAGTAGATTTGTTGTGCCTTGTTCCACCATGAGATGAAAATACCCTCTGGGCAGAGAGATGGGTCATGAGACTTCTAAAGGATTACCTTCAAAGGGAGTCATGAGATTGGTTTGAACAAAGAAGCTGCTCACATGCTTATCATATGAGATTCTCTTCTTAAAGTGGTGGAAACCCATCTCCTTGGGAATTCTCATGAACTTCAGAGACTGGAAGTCCTAACAGTAAGATGAATGAGACGTCTGAACAATAAACAGAAAGATGGGACAGAAGCACAGAGTTAAATGCACTTTATTTATTCTAGCTGTAATTCATCTTTCCAAACTCTGAAACACTTCCAGGGACGAGCAGGTAGGACATGATTTTAAATCATTTTTCATTTCATTCCTGATAGTCTTCTACCTTTTGTCACAGCAATGTGCACAACGGAAATTTGCGCCGAAGAGCTGCGTAGTGACCTGCAGCTGATGGGACACAGATAATTCCCTTGATCTGATTAGACTTCTTCTTAGATTTCTCATTTTGAAGCATGTGAAACATGAAGTACTAGATGCAAGAAGGCAAAATGAGTTTTCAGGTCCAAAAATGATGTCTCAACACTTCAAAATTAAAAAAATCGCGTGAGCATGACTGTAATGCGATGTTGAAATACTGGCAAAGAAACCCGCGTACCACACATATTTCAATATTTTGAATGCTAATTTCGTGCTACCTCTGTAAAAATGGGGAAGGAGTTCTGGGGTTTTCTTTATTTTGTAGGTTGTGATTTTTCCTTTTTTGGGGGCTGCTCTGGGTTTTCAAAATTAGCCAGTAATATTACTTTATGGAGCTCTCTTGTGGCAATATGCCTTCTGATGAGCAAGCTTCTTTCTGTGTGTGTTTGTTTCCAGGAGAGTTTATCAAGGTCTTATGGTAGGCATTATGGAAGTCTTAGAGCAGGAAAAGGGCAGAATTTGTGGTGGTTTTCCCCGCCTCAGTGAGTGCTGGCCATAAAGGAGGCTCCCCAGTGAAGGACATTTAACAAACATCAGCAGCCCCATCACGTTCGTACCCACAGTGCTGCTGCTGTCGTGTGAAGAAATGCATCCCTTCCATAAAGCTCATTGGGCTGGGAGGTGAGAGGTCTCACAGAGCCCCAGCCTACCTGTGATCTCTGAGTATTCACACACCAATCTTTCAAGAGGTTGAGGAGCCAAGGAAGCCCAGGTTTGGCCCTTGTTCCCCCCCAGCTCTTTGAATCACGGCCCCAGAGAAGCTCCCACCCGCTGTGTGTCCTTCCTGCCCTTTGCTGTGCTCCCACTGGGCCCTGAGAGGCACCCACCACCTGCTGAGCCAGACATGGCCATGGAAACAGCTCCTGGCCTATTCCAGTCTCCTTTAGCTCCTCCAAGTCAGGATTTTAAAATTTTCGTTTCCATTTTTGATAACAGATTAAATCCAGAAAATGGAAATTTTTATTATAGTTTTTCCCTACTATCACTCCAATTCAAATCATGGATAGATCATGGATTAAAACAATGGATTTTAAAGAGAAGGAACAATGTGCTGCACACCATGATAAAAAAGTCCTGGAACATCACTGGACGTACTGTTTTCTGTTCTATGGCACCCATTAGTTCTCTTCACTCACCTCTTCATGGGTTTTAGGTGCATAAGGACTGAAAAGATTGGCCAGATTTTCTGAAAACTGTAAGCTCTGCAATCTCCCATTGCCCTCACCCTCTGTAATTGTTTCAGCCCTGAAATATTCAGGTTTTCAGGAAGTTCCCAATGAATGTTGGCCACTCTCTGGTGTACATAATGCAATATTTCAAACATAAGTATTTAGAGTCTGCAGGAAATAATTTAAACCTTAAATTCCAATGCTTTTATAAGGATTTCTGAAAGACTATGAGAAATAATTTTGTGCAAACCCTGCAACCCAAGAGTTTAAATAGCTGGAAATTCTTTTTTTGAAAATGACAGAAAGCAGCAGGGAATAAAATGCATCTGATTGTGGCATATTCTATGGAAGGTTTTAGGTCTTAGCTAATGCCCAGAAAAAAATTGCTCTACTGAGTGTGAAATTAGCCACAGAAAGCTGCAAATTTTCAACAGCTCAAACTCTTTAACAGAATTCTACCGGAAGAATCTTGCTGTCAGGAAAACTCTGTGCTGCAAACTAATGTTAATTTCTCCAGAGATAAATTGGCTAACTAATGTAGTACATTCATATTTCCAAAAGGGTGCATATTTACAGTATGCAGCAGAAGTAAATATTATAGTATCTTTTCTCAAAATATGTATTTGTTCAGCATCTCCAGAATTGAGAGACTTCTGAGATATGCATATATTCTTCACATGTGAATATAGAAATGTTGCTTCATGGCAATTTTAAATTGTGTTTTATTAATGTGCATGCCCTAAGTACTGGCTTTTTGTCACACATTTTGAAAATGTCAGTGTAACAAATTCTTCAAGCCCAGATGTTTTTTGTGCTTTGCACTTCAAGTAGTACTAACTACAACTGTGCATTTAGAACAAACTCTCATAGATGGGTAATGTTCCATGCAACACATAGTCATTTTCTTCAGTTGTTTAAGGTTTGTGGTTTGCCCTGTTTCATAAAGAAAAAGGTTTCAAACGATACAATTATGTCATGTATGAAAAATCAGTACGACAAGCTGACTTGTCAGAAGTTGTGTAGTTCCCTCTGAACTAGGAACATGTAATCTCATGTATCAAAGAAGTGCTTTTACTTTTAGTCCTTTTCCAAACAGCAAGCACATCTTTTATTTATACTCTAATTATTAATAACAAGTCATTATTCTTAATAATGTGGACTCGAATGATCCAGATCTCACTGATGGAGGCAATATTCTAGTCCTAATCCATGTTTTTTGCATCTGCATGTAAGTGTGGGCTAGTGTTTTCTGCAGGCATGATTTACATCTATTGACACCATTTTCTAAACCACAAATAACCAGGAGAATTAAGTATGTGGGTAGTTTTAGTGAGAACTATTGTCAGACTTAGTTTTGTTAAGGGAAGTACCTTGTCATGCTGATCGTGATTTCATAAGTGTTGATGAATTGCACAAAGGAAAGTTTGCTGTTGAGGGTGTTGGGTTTTCATTATAATAGCAGTTTTATATTTCAGGTTAGAATGATTGGCCTGTACTAAAGGCTCATAGTTTAGAATTATTTAAAAGAAACAGCCCACATGAAAATAATCTGGAAGCACCCTGACTTTTGAGAATGTTGTCTAGCAGAGTCTTTACATTAGCCAAGACAAATAATAGTTATAGTACAAAAAACATTCCTGAGCCTTGTCAGAACTAGATACCAGGATCATCTTAAATTTTTAAATAAGAATTATCAACAAAATTATGTTACAGATGAGACTAGGACTTACCAGGCTGCTTTGGCTAATACAATGTTAGAGGCTACTTACTGTCTTTCCCTGCTTATCCATCCTGCAGTATCAGACCTCTTGAGAATGGCACTTTGGTGAAGTTGCTCACCACATCTTAGTGTCTTGGTTAGTGTGTAAGATCTGGGAGTAAATCTTGGCGTATGGAGTGTCTGTGGGCTGAAGGTGCTTTGGGGAGAGAGGTGCAGAGGCTCAGTACAGGTTGGTGTTTGTGTTCCCTATCTCCCAAGCATCCAGACAGGAGGGCTAAAAGCAAGAGGAGGACTTAGCAAGGTATTAACAGAACTGGGATAAGTAACAAATGGAGATTAATGTTATTGTTAGCATGTCTTTCCTGAAATTTGGTGCAGTAAGGGAAAGGACAAACTGTTGCAGAAATGCTTTTTGCTTCCTTGAAATGTGGTAGATGTGGTGTATAAGGTTGTCAGTGAATTTCTTTCATATTCCACACAGAAAAATTCCATACTGCAAAACTGCACAGGGTATGTTCTCCCTAGACATGTGCTGAGCCAGGCTGTGCTGCAGTGCACTCCAGATGGTTCTTTAGGTTGCTTTATTATAGTTTCATTAGCAGTGTAGTTACATTAGTGCTGGGCTGTGCCTGCCTCTCTGTAGGAGCTCATCCAACACTTTGCTCCTGTGCCTCCATGGACTTTGTGCTGGAGCTGGGGCTCTCCACCATTTCAGAGCCAGCCACTCTGCTGTGCTGTTGAGGCTGTAGCTGTTTTTCACACTGCAAAGCCTCTGGGGAAGTGCTGTGCATCTCTCAGAGGTGCAGCAGAATCATCTTAGCTTTGAAAAAGGAGCTTGTTACTTCTTACTTGCATGCTTTGCAAACTGTTGTCCCTCAGTTAATGAACATGGAGAGAAAATGGAAAAATCTTCTTTTTACGGCCGATGTTTGCTGTGCCTCTCCAGGAACACAGAGTGTAATGAAGCCATGAAAGCTCCTTACAGCTCTCTGTGCAGTGTAACACCATTTTCTGGTTTGCACACCAGCAGCAGGAGAGATTTCTGGCCTCAAATTGAGATAACAGCATTGCTTGCCTTGCTCACAGACACTGCCATCCTGCCTGGTGTGTGTTAGTCTCTACTACAGAACAAGTGGCTCCCTGAGAAGCTGCTGCAAGTGCATGGATTCAAATTGAACAATATGAAAAGCACAGTGGGCTGACTGTCTCACGATCATACATAACATTTGACAGAACTCTCTGTATCACTAAGAATAAGAATTGTCCCGAGCAAATAGGATTTTATTTGAAAGAATCTTTAAACTGTTACAAATCCCTTCTTGTTGCTCTTATTAGCAAAAAATATAAGGGATCCTCTTTCTCTTGGTGTTGTTTGGTACTTTATATTCTAATAATTACTAAAGCTATTCTTGGTTCTACAAATAGATTTTTGATAGAACTCATGCTAACAAGAGTTTTGGGAATTTTGTAGATTCATAGGCTGTTGCTGTGTTCTGTAGTTGGGGATATTGTTCGTGGCTCTGGCTTCTTTGTGGCATAACACAAATTCAAAACAGCATTTTGATTTCATGCCCTGTACTTATTTAGCAATGAATAACTTTTCAGTAAAATCTTGCCAGTTTTTGAGTGGCTACAGGATTGGCTATTAACATATATCACATAGTTTGGAGGATTTTTCTCTGAGCAAGACCTTGTTATTAGGAGGAATGTAATTTCTAGGCAGAACTAATCACCTGAAAGATTAATTAGTTGGGCATTTGGAAAAACTGTTCCTTCAAAGTGAAGAAGGATGATGAATAGTGTAATTGGGATGTTGCATTTAAAGGCAGTACAAAATAGAAATTGTTCTCATGTCAGGATTTAAGTTCCAGATAACAGAGATTCTGCTAATATAATGATTTGTTTTCTCTCCCAACTGTTTATTGTTCTTATTTACTTTCTTTTAAGTAAGAGTGCAGATGCTCTTGATATGAATTTCATTTCACATTCAGATTACTTCTTTCTTTCACTATCTCATCAAAGCAAACATGCCTGTGCTCAAATCTAGCAAAATGTCCCAGTTTAATTCTGTAGAGCATTCTAATTTTTTGATTGGGCAGAACAGTTGAGATTGGATTTCCCTGGTACTGCCACGTTTTCTGCAGCATACTGCAAGCCATAGGAGGATTACCTGAAAAGTTGATCAGATGGTGTTAACAGGGCTACAGATGAATGTTTCCATAAATGACAACAGTCAGTCCACATCTTAACAAGATGTTGGTCAAAATAATTTGTACTAGTCCACAGATGTAAGCTCTGCTGCCCAGCCAGATCCATTTTTGTATTATTGTGTGCTTGACTTAGCCTTAACAGCTCTGTCAGACCCTCTATTATTAATGACATACATTTGTTTGGTCCCCTGCCTGCTCCCTCAGTGCATTTGTGCACCAGGCACTGTCCGTGTGTCCAGTCCCCATCGATACACCAAGCCCTGCTGTTCTCATGCCTGCTCACCAGCTGGGCCTGGCCCAGGCTAAACCTCTCTGGAGAGCAGCAGCTGTGGAATATGTGCTCCTCCCTTGTGCCCCAGGTGCCTCTGAGCTGTGTGGCAGCAGAAGCTCTGCAGTTACAAGGTGAGGCCCATCCCATCCTGTGCCCATTTCAAGCAAACCAGGCCATCGAGCAAGGACACGAGTCCCTGTTCCAGGAACAGCACTCTGGGGGTCGTTGGAGCTCACAGAGCTCAGTCCTGCTTTTAGACCTGCTTGGCCTTTGGGTGTGCTCCAGTGGCACAGCAGACCCTCATCCCTGCCCCCCTGTGCCTCCCCAAATTCTTCCACTCCTTTTGCTGGTCATTACATTCGTCACAACCACTAAATGCTGTGCCATCCTCCAGGGGTATATCTCTACTGAAATTCACAGCTTCTGGTGACACAATGTCATGCAAGAGTTTGCTGCATGACATTTCCAGTGGCTTTCCTCTCCTGTGTGGATTCCCTCCTTGGAGATTCTCCAAGGATGTATTTATTGGTGCATAGCCCACCTGTTGCTCTTGCATAAAGCTGCAGTGAAACAGAGCTGCAGGCTTGGTTGTGGTACAGCCTGAAATTCAGTCCAAGTGCTTCTTTACTGAATGCTTGGTTATATATGAAGTGAAATACATAAAATTTAATGTTAATTTAGTAGAAAACTGAAATTATCTGTGTGTGAGAGAGAAAATTCTCTTCAGTTGCTGCAGCTAAGATGATTCATTTACTTTTCTCTCAGCAAATAGTGTAATTCATTTGCAATAGTCAAAGGATGATTGGTCTTTTTAGAAATAGTTCTTGTGTTTATTAGTTCCTGTTTTAGTAAGGTGACTAGTGGTTTAAGGTCTTGCTTTTGTTACTCTGTGATTTACAAACAGTTTTTCTGATTTCCTTTTGTTTCTGAGGAGGATAACTTTATAACGCTAAAGACAGCTAGCAAAACCATATAGTGGAATAATATAAATCCAGTATTAGTTCATGCTGTTTCTCAGCAGCATATTGGTTTCTAGGCTGAAGTACATGAATTAACAGTGGTTTGGGGTTTTCTTTTATCATAGCTTAGGAGACCTGTTGGCAGTTTACATAGTGGAGCACAAATATACCACTGAACATCTGAAATGCGTTTTTTCCAAAACTAGGTTCTAAGTAATACATTCAGGATTTGCAGTAACAAGCAAGTTTGAACTTCACTACTGTCAACAAGCTGGGATCTAGTTTTTTTGTTTTCTTCAGAGATGTATGGAAAACCACCACTGGCTGTTGGTCTGAAAACTGTAGCTGATCTATCAAAGTCCTATAACAATTCATCCATGCCAAGGCTGTTAAAAAGTGCTTACTGTGTTTTCATTCTCACAAGAGACAGTATGTGTACTTACATTTTTCCTTGAAAGACCAAGAGCTTTTCAGTCCAGAGAGAGAAATGTACAGAATCTGTACAAAGTAAGTGGAGAAAGTGCCCATTTTCTGACAGCAAATGTTCCTGCTCAAGTATTTGCACTGGATTATAATGAAGCTTTGGTTAAGCAGATTAAACAGACAAAGGCAGCGAAACTTCAAAGGCTGACCAAATGTGCTGAGGTTTTTATTTCCCCAGTCTGTAATGCCTGCTTTTGCCTTCCTCTCATTAGCACAGAAAAATAAGCCAGTAGAGCACAATGTGCTGTCCCTCTGCAGTGCCTGCAGCGGCTGATTGCTAGCGGGGTTCTGGGGTGAGTATCCAAGGCTTTTCCAATGCAGCACTAGATAAGAGACCTCCTCTGAGAAGGGGTTTAAGAGCAACTGCACAGCTGAGAGTTCAGCTGTTTGTAGAGCTCCTTTTAGATACCAAGATGCAAAAGCTTCCTTCCAAACACAGATGTTAAGTCTGTGATTTAATCAATGGTTAATTAACTATTTTAACATGCTCAAAACAGCAAAAGGATCTCTGTGCTTTGGTAAGCTACAAGGAATAAGGTAAAGCAGTATTCACTGGCGTGGTGTAACAATCCAAACTGATTTGATATTTCTAGATTGCATTTTCCAGTATTCTCTACAGAACAGTTAAGTGTGCAGCATCTGTTATGGTTTTTATTGTGAAAAGTGTTTCCTGCACTGTGAGATTGATTTGGGCTTTTGTGTCACTTAGTCAAGGAGTTACCAGAGACCACACAGAATTTGGAAGTTTTAATCAGGTGGGGGAAGTGAATATGTTTAGAATATATAAAACAATATAACCAAATTATTTAAAAAAATTAACTATGTACAATTTTAGAAATACAGAAATTATGTAAGCTCTGGAACAGGTTCCTGTTAAACTCATTTGATTATGTTACAGTTCATTAACTAATATGGTGTATATGAGAAGTAACAACACTGGACATAGTTATGAAACTGCAGTAAATTTGTACACTTTGTACATTTGTGTACTTTAGGAATAATTTTGAAAAATTACTGTAATTCAAATCAAATAGACTATTTTTGGATCTCTGAATATTTTGAACTGCCTGAATACTTGTGAAGTAGCAAAATCTCGTTCTGAGCAGGTAAATGGCATTTCTTTGATTTAACCCCCCACCTCCACATACCACAGGGCCTCAGGGATCTCACTGTTGGGGATGTTTTCTCTGGATTTTTCTAGAACTGGACTCTGATGGTATAGAACAAAAGCATTTCCTAAGCTCCACTTCAAGTAATACTATTGCTGAAATTTGTCATGTTGTAACTGCCTTACAAGAAGGCACATGAAAAGAACCTTCTCAATAATTTTGGAAGTAAGGCTTTTTCATTTCATTTGAAGAAGGAATCTGTGGAGTCAGGACAGAAAAGCTGACTAAGCCCCACAGCCTTTCAATATTAAATCTAATACTCTTTTCCTTCTTATTTTGCTATATGACCAAGCCCTTTATGCTAAATGCCTGACATACATGCCTTGTCATTCAGAAAGCAAGTAAAGCTGTAAGCCACAGAAAGTTTTGTCTATCAGTTGTTATTTCTTCCTCACTGTTGTGCTGTGAGGCCCCAGCAACTCCTTCTAAAATGACATGAGATGGTTCTGCCTTGGTAAATCAGCAAGATGGGAGTGGAGAGCAGAGCTGCAGGATCTGCCAGGCCACTGACTGCCCACACTGGCTCAGAGGCACCTGGGAGAGGGGAATGTTGGAGTGTTTGTGTTCCTGAACAATTATGAACACCCTTTTAACAAGGGAGAATCTTGGTTTGGCAACTTCCTTGCAGTTACTTGCAGTGAGGGAACTTCCAGTAGTCCCCTGTAATTTTAGACATAGTGGAGTAAATGAAGAAGACAGATGGGAAATAACAAGTCAACAGACAAAGGAGCTTCAGAGACAGCTTTTGCCTTGCATGGGAGAGAAAGATGAACTCTGAAACCCCTGTTCATCATGCTGGAGCCTGTGCAGCATTCGGAGCACGGCTGGTCTCAAAGCGGCTGAGTGGAATCTGTAGCTGGCTTTCTTCAGTCAAAATCAGCAAAGGTTTTAGTTCTTTCTCTAAGAAAAATCCCTTTACTTTTTTTTTAAGTTAGGCTGAAAGTTGTTGTGTCGTTTTTAGCTTCTGTGTCTGCAAAAATTTAATTTCACTTCCATAGCACAAACTAAAGCAAAATGTGCAACATTTGCTTGTAACTTGAAAAGGGTGTTTCATAATTCAAACTCAGAAGAGGCAACTTTTATCAGCAAGGCAAAGGTATTGGTGTCATCAAATTGTGAATGGTTTTCAACATTTTTCATTTCTTTAAAGTTAGAAGGCTTCTTTGAATTCAGTTTTTAAAATTGGTTTGCAAGCAGGATAATAGGCCAAGACAATATGAAGGTCATTTTGTTCCAGCTGTTCCATAGATACTCAGGAGTTTGTGCTTTTACTATTACAGGGTATTTCAATTTAAAAATGCTCCTTCCAGGACACATCTCATTCAGAGTAAGATGCCTTAGGAAAGACTGGAACTTGATTTACAGTTTATATAAATTATGTGAGAAGATTGAAGGGAAAGTTACTGAGGAGAACTTTCTGCATACAAAGAATGATACTAAAGCATTATTTGCAGTAAATACTATTATCTATTTATTTCACCATTTATGCTGATTTTCTGTGCTACATTGAGGCATTTACTGTTTACTGCAATAGGAAGGAGCAGGTGCATTTTTTGGTAGAACTTGAAACTTCAAGATCAAACAGAAGGGTTTTTACAAACATTTGAGATTTGAATTTTATCCAAGTCATAGAAATTCACATCACTTCATAAGTAGATGTATCTGGTGTTTAAAACTGATGTAATTAATTTAGTAACTGAAAATAGAAGGTGAATGTTGCTGTATCTGCCACATAGAAATATAGCAATACATTTCTTTTTGGTTTTTTTTTTTTCCTTTCTCTCTTTTCAGGGTCAGAAGGCTTGGATAGAGAAGACCTTTTCTAAACGAGAATGCATCTATATAATTGCTAACAACAAAGACGCTACCAGGTAACATTTGAAATTTTTGTTTCAACAGAAAAGCTTAATACCAGAGAAACTCAGCTTTGTTTGGGTTTTTAGATGTGTGAAACCCAGTTTAGTCACTGCCTGTGAAGGGAGATGATGGGGAACAAAAGCACAAGTCATGCTTGCACTCCAGTCTGCACAGAGCCATGGGACATGTCACACAGAGATGTAAATTAGTTACATCAGGATTGGGAGCAGGGAGGCAGTGAGTTGTTAGCTCCTAGCTTTGCAAACCATAATAGATTCATACTGAATTCTGAAAGCAAGGGTGCAGCAATGTGGTGCCATCCTTCACAGTGGGTATGATATTACCAATGACAATAGCAGACAGGGGGATTTGATCTCTTAGTCTAAATATTAATATTACTCCATGGGCTAGCTGCATATTGTGGTCCAGCTTGTGTGGATAACAGAACAGGTAATGTCACATGCAAGCTGTCACCTCTAGGTAAGAAACAGGTGGTAGGTGCTTCTGTTCTGCATTCTTCCTCCTTGCCTGGCCTTTTACCTAGAACAGCTTTCCAGTGCATAACACAAGTGAAGTGAATTTTATTATCTTTGCATGTTAAAAAATGCCTAAGCCTGTTAATTCTGGCACACATGTGTGTATGTGAGGGGTGTTTTCTATTATTTCTCTTGGGCAGTTGAAAATCTAATTTCTGAATTTTTTTTTTTTTTTATTTTGAAGATATTCTAATCAAAGACACTTCATATTTTAACCTCCAGGTGCTGCTGTGGCCAGCTCATTAACCAACATATTCCACCTCCTCCAAGTATAACAGCCAATAAAAATGAAGAAGAAACGAAGCAAGTGGAAGCTCAGCCAGAGAAATGGTCTGTCAGTAAACACACCCAAGCATACCCAACAGATGCCTATGGAAACCTGGAATTCCAGGGAGGAGGACATTCAAATAAGGCCATGGTAAGGGGCATAGGGTACTCTAAGGTATTTATTCATCTGGTGTTCAACAGACTCTTGAGTTTTCTTAGCAGTAAAAGTAACAGCAGTTCAAACTTCTGCAAAAATGCTCTTTGTTTTTCCACTCTTCTGAAGAAATCCAAACTTAAGTTTGTTTCTTTGTTTGAAAATTGTAAAACTCCCTCTTCAGGATGAAAGGCAAGCAGTAACCATTTTTTTCTCAGAGAATTTTTAGAACAGGTTGAGTGACAGCATTACACATTGCTCTTTGCAGTACATCCGTGTGTCCTATGACACTAAACCAGATTCTCTGCTGCATCTCATGGTGAAAGACTGGCAACTGGAACTGCCCAAACTCTTAATCTCTGTCCATGGAGGCCTCCAGAACTTTGAAATGCAACCAAAATTAAAGCAAGTGTTTGGAAAAGGTCTGATAAAGGCTGCCATGACCACAGGAGCTTGGATTTTCACTGGTGGTGTTAGTACAGGTAAGCAATTGCCATCACTTTTAGTTTACTTAAGAATTCAGTGATGTTCATTCACTAATCTTTCCCACAGGCAGAAGATTTAAGTCTACATCAACGAGTCATTACCCACTAGACCAAAAAAGGAGCATTGTAATTATTTGTGTTAATCTCCTACCCAGCCCAGACCATAAGATTTTCCTGGGTCAGTATTGATTTGCATTACTCGGTGTTTCCCCTGAAAAGAAATTTCAGCCTTGGTTTCAGTAGAAGGAATCTACCACTAGTTCTAATACACTTCTTTTAGTGCTTGGTTATCCTTGTAGTTAAGAAGTTTCCTACTCAAATTTAGCTTTGGTGTGGGTTTTTTGTACAAAAATCTTTTTATTACTGAAAGTGTATTTCCTGCTGTCACGGTTTGTGTCCAATGAATAAAATACCACGAGACAGACAAGAGGACAGATTGCACTGTGGCAAGTTGGTAATGGGTTAAGTCTTCCACAGACATCACTGAATTCAGCACAATGATGTGAGAAGGTCATGGGACTTATGACACAACCATTACAAAATAAAACCATGGCTGTCTGCATTGCATGTTCTACTATAAAGTACCAGTACCAGTTCAGTAGTGAAAGCAACACAGTAGCTCCATGAAAGGCAAGAAGAAAATTCTGTTGTTTAGTGATCAGTCTAAAGTGCCAAAAATGCATTAAATTAATTGTACCCATAGGTGTCATTCGTCATGTGGGAGATGCCTTGAAAGATCATTCTTCCAAATCCAGAGGACGAATATGTGCCATAGGAATTGCACCGTGGGGCATTGTAGAAAACAAGGAGGATCTAATAGGAAAAGATGTAAGTGTTTAAGGAAACAGCTGTGTGAAAATTACATTGTTAATATTTCTGAAATACTACTTTTTTCCATTTTTAAAGCAGGTCTAGAAGGTGAAATTGAACAATTTCTTGAGAAACCTGTTGTTTAAGTATATTTCTCAGGTTGTCATATATGACCTCAAAGTAAATATGGAATTGGTGAGGTTTCCATTGCTTTCATTAGTAAAGACCTTTCTATGGTGACAGGTTTACATTCTAACTTCAGTGTGGCACTCAGAGCCTTCTGTAAATCACATAAGGGCTGGCATTTATCATGGGTGGGTACTCTGGAGTGGCATATGAATTACTAGGAACTCCAAATGAGAATGTATTTTCTAATGCACTAAGAGGATTATGTAACAGCACAGTGTGTGAACAAGGAGAGCATGGTAATGAGCTTAGGGGAACATGCAGGGGAGTGCACAATCTGACTGTCATCCTCCAAAGAAAACAGTGCTGTCAGGAGGACAGATTTGGAATGTAAAAGCAAGCTCCATTTCTAATTCTCCTCTGGTTTTTATAGAAGTTTGCTTGGTTTTTTTCCCCAGAAGACTCTGAGTGTGCCTCTGTGGGGTGGTGTGGGGCATTTTGCCATTTGATTCTCAGTTCTAACTTAGGTGCATCTCTCCTCTTGGCACACAGGTAACACGAGTTTACCAAACCATGTCAAACCCTTTAAGTAAGCTCTCTGTGCTCAACAGTTCCCACACCCACTTCATTCTGGCAGACAATGGAACATTAGGTAAATATGGAGCTGAAGTCAAGTTACGGCGTCAGCTGGAAAAACACATTTCCCTCCAGAAGATTAACACACGTAAGTACGAGTGGGGCAAACTGTGACCATAACGCCTTGAAGAGGGGGGAAGGAGGGCTTGAAGCACTTGAAATTATGGAAATGAAAGGCTTCTCCCAGCTCTTTCCATGGAAATGTGATCAGGACTGTGTGACTGGACTAGAACATGTGCTGTTTGATAAGTGGTGAAAGAACCCACATGAACCGGGCAGGAACACCATGGAGTAAGGATTGCATAAAGGGATGAGGAAAAATTGGCAAATCATAGTAAGGAGAAGCTTCAAAGCAGTGAGAATAAAAGGAAATGCAAAGAATTTGTGCACTTCTAGGCTAGAATTCATAAGCATCAGTAAACACACAGAACGAGGGGATTTTTTATAGTTCCTGTTTACAGGAATCCTGTGCAGCTTAGTGATTTCTGATTTTGAATATTCACACAAGCATTTTGTTTTCTCTCTTATACAAATGCATTTTTTTAATTTGAAATATCTCACTCAAAATTCTTTGGTCTTCCTGATAAACTTAGCAGTCATTTTGATTTTTAATGACGATTAAGACAATTTCACCTTAATGCTCTCATATTTAGAGTTTTGCGCAGTTTAAAATTTCTTCCAGCTATTATGGCCTCTTTAAAATAATTTTCTAGAATTTTTCCCATTGTTATTTAGAAAATAATTATTTTAAAAGATATATATTCATTAACATGTAAAATATTAGTTTTTAAAGGTAAAATAAAAAAATATACAAACTATTTAAAAATAACTCCACAACCCTAATTAAAAATCATCAAAAAAATGTTAATAGTCTTTCAACTCACACATCAGTTAAGAGCTACTGGATAATCTACAACAGTTCTACCAGTTGCTTTTCTTACCTCTTACTGGTACCTCAGTAAAGTGTGTAAGCCTCTAAAAATAAGAAAAAAGAAACATCCAGAACAGCAATTGCATTGAACTGCATAGAAGTTCCTTATAGGGTCTAAGTTTTGAGAGCACAAAACTCAAGTAGAGTGGCAGGTAAAGCCAAAAGGTGCAATCAGGGATCAGCCATGAGGTATCCAAATGTTCTGGGAATTCTCTAAGTGCTGCCCTGTGCCTGTAGTAAGCCTAGGAAACAGCTCAGCAAAATGCTGCCCCGTGCCTTTGAGCATGGAGGCAGTGCCAGGTGCTGCTGCCCACAGGTGGAAACAGCTCAGCCTGCTCCTGCTTTTGTCATCTCTGTCTTCTGCAGAAGTGCTGGCAGAGCTGGAAGGTTGTAAAAGGGAACATTGGCTTGAAAGGTCAGGAATTCAGGGCCCAGAGACAAGATGGACAAGATGTTCTGTGCCATTCCTTTTAATAACAACATCAGCTCTGGTTTAGGTAGTTTGATGTTTTTTGTCGCGAGAAGGGCAACGTTGGGAATACACATAGAAGCCTGTTCTGTGAAGGGCTGCAGTATACCTGCTAGTTACAGCATACAGGGAGTTGTTTTGTTTCTTCTTAATCACTCTAAGCCCAGGCACCTCTGCTGGAAATCTCAGGAGGAATCACTAAAGATTTCATGGACACACAGGCCGGCCCGTGCTCTGTGACTCCTCCTTATCAGAGCTGGGGTGTACTGACAGGAGGATGTCAGGAAGCTTCTCCTGTCTCTGTGCATGGTGTTCCTGTTCTGCAGAGAGGAATCCAGGTTGAAAACATGAACTCTTTCACGCGTTCTCAGCCGAACAAAAAAAGTGCACCTTTATAAAGTGCTGGTCATTTCACAGGTTAAGAACTGAATTCAATTGCTTATGATAGTGGAATTAGTCAGTATTCAGGTAATGTTTTGTCCTTCATTTCCCCAAGTTTCTTGTGACCAAGGCTACTGAGACCATGTGACCTGTGGGCTTCCCTTTGTCATCCTATGCCTGGAGATCACAGTGAGGCAGGGACAGCAAAGGGATGCTCAGCTGTCGTCTCTTCCATCGGCCAGCCATTTCTGCCTCATGATAAAAACACTAATTCCATTGTTTTATCTTAGCAATAGGCATAGGTATGTCACCTCACTGAAGACTTCCCTAGGTAACAAATGAAGAGGTAAAGCATCAAAGGCTGGGAGCCTGCTGAAGCAGTCATGTCTGCTGCTTTATCTGTACCTGGTGTCTGTCAAGAGAGGTTACAAACATCCACCAACACTGAGTGGATAAGTTATCAGCATGGAGCTGATACAAAAACAAGGGCAGAGAGACATCTTACTCTTTTCCTTTTGGGCTTGGGGAACAGCATATGGATGTTTTTGCTCACATTGGCCATGAAACGGCCATCATTTTTCCTAGGGGGTCTGGTTGGAAGCAATGCTCTAACACAGAAATCACATCCACTTATCTCAATCCTTAAACTAAGTTTCAATGACACTTCTTTTGTTTTCTTGTTTCTGTTCTTCTGGTTTTTGCAGGACTGGGGCAAGGTGTTCCTGTAGTTGGGCTCATAGTAGAAGGGGGTCCCAATGTGATCTCCATTGTCCTGGAGTGCCTGCGGGAGGATCCCCCTCTCCCGGTGGTGATCTGCGACGGCAGCGGGCGGGCGTCAGACATCCTGTCGTTTGCACACAAGTACTCAGAGGAAGGAGGGTAAGGGCTCAAGACCTTCCCCAAAGCTGCGTAGGACTGTATGCCTTGCTTTCACAGAGCTTCATTTTAAAAAGCCCCTCAAGGACAAAATGCTGCTGGCAGAGGCATTCTGCTGTCAGACAGCTTTTGTTGCCCGTTTGGTCCTAGCCCTGAAGTTAGTGAGTAGAAGTTATTACCACTTTGAATACATGTTATGGCCCTCTGAAATGAGTTTGCTCTCAGTACAGCACACTGTTTTACAAGCTCAGTCAGGGTTTGCTGCACTATATACTTGCTGTTGGACTGAGCATGGCAGAAGCAAGGACAGGACTAACTCTTTTCTTCAGGCCAGGGCTGAGGTTTATTAATGCATGAATTTGTAAAATTTGTACTGCCTGATTCTGCTGTATTGTGTGGATGAATTTCATTGGCCAAGAGTGTCAGACCAGCTGTGGAAATTTTGGGCTTCCTTCATTCTCTTGCTTTTGCCTTCCAGGCAAACACCTTATTATTTGTCTTAATTAGGTTGTGGCACACCTGTCTTGTGCTGAAGATAGAACCTATTTCCTGGACTGAAGTTGAAGCTTAGCTTGGATTAAATATTAAGCAGACAAGTAGTGTTGCAAGCAGGGTGGATGTTATTTGCTGAATTAGGAAAGCAGCTCTTATGCTGGATTTTGTTGGTGTTTAGACATAGCACATATTTAATTGCACCAACAGTATTTATGATTCAGCAACTTTCCTTTCTGTCTAACAGGCTTTCTTAGTTTAGATCAAACTTGGCTTGCTTTTTTTTTTCTTATTCATTCTTCCTAACACCTCAGAGGTTATTGAAAGAGCTTATCAGGATCAGCCTTCAGAGATGTGCTCACTGCATGACTTTCCCTCCCAGTGACAGTGCACATGATGCAGTGTCCAATTTTCTTCTCCAATAATTATGATAAATGTGTTTATTTAGTAAGGCAGATCTATAATGAGATTTTTTTTTGTCAGTCCAATCATTTTCTCACAGTGAATTTTGAATTTTACTACATCTCTCATCTGCTGGTAATGTTTGCCATAATCTGAGAACACATGTGTTTTATTGGGAAAAGGATGAAGATAGAAGGGCTGATTTGTAATGCTTTGGGAGAGCAAACATTCCTGACCTTTCTATAATGCTTTCAATCTAATTTCTTAAATTATCTTTTGGATTGTTCATTTGTTTCTCAGTTGGGTATTATGAGGTTTCAGATGCATTAGCAAGTTCAGTCCTTTGTTTAAGACCACAACCAAGGTGACATATCAGAAATGTGAAGTATTTGGGGGTTTTTAGCTATATGCAAAGGGACTTGGAACATTTGAAGGAAAACTGGGGGTTCTGTAAGGCCTAATGATAAAATCCTGAAGACTGAACTTGTTAACAGAATTATATCTATGATAAATAAGAGGAATACCTGGAAAATATAGTTTCTTAAACAGCAGGCCTTCTGAAGATATATTCATTCTGGCAATGTTTTCTCTTATGTCTCATTTTTCATTTAGGATAATAAATGAATCCCTTAGGGACCAGCTTCTAGTTACCATCCAGAAAACCTTTAACTACAACAGGAATCAAGCTCATCAGCTGTTTGTCATTCTCATGGAGTGCATGAAAAAAAAAGAACTTGTAAGTATCCTAAAAGTAGTTCACAAAGGTGATTTCTGTGACCAAACTTTCAACTTTCTAGAGAACTTTTAAGTGCCTTTTTCCCAGGGAAAGGGGCTTGACAGACCTGTGGAAAGAAACTGAAGCATTGTGTTTCTGAAGGTCCTCCCCGTTCCTTGCCCCTGGTTCGCTGCAGGTCTGCTGTGTGTGCTGCAGCCCTCACTCAAGCTCCTGCCTCTCCCACATCCCAGCTGCAGAGAAAAGTGTGCTCAGGAAAAGAAAACCTTTGACATTCTCATCTGTGGTCTGGAAGCAGTGTATTGAAACTGCATCCACTGTGTCTTTGCAGGCAGAATGAATCTCTGAGAGTTTGATTTTCAGTAATCCTTTCTGTGAAGTTTTGTAAATATGGTGCCAAGAGGAGTTCCATACATACACCTTCACGGGATGTAAAGTTGGTAGTAAACATGACTCTGATGAGCTGACTGAAGAGAGAATCAGCCTTCCTAAAAAAATTGGTTTGAGAAAAGAGAAGAAGAGAGCCCACAGCTGCTTTAGTCAGACTGCTTTGAATTGAAAATGTGCATCAGAGCATGCCTGGTTTACTCAGCAAAATTCAGACACTGGCTGGGCAGCCCAAGCAGACTTGTGGTTATGGTTTTCTGTTGATAATTTTGTCTGTTTTGCTAATTAGTAATATTTTTCCCATGGTTCTTCTTTTTCTAATGTCATGTATCTTTGCATTCCTGCAAAATATATTCTAAATGTTGAGAAAATTGCTATTCTCAGTAGTTAATGTTAATAGTTGCTTTTGGAAAATGAAGAATTTGAGGGGTTTTGGTCTGTATTTGCATTAAGTTTGTTGACATAGAATATTTGGTTTTTTCTGCTTTTGAATAATTAGTTGTCTAATATATAGTTAAATGGCTAAGCTTTACATTAATTACTATTTTTAAAATCATTGAATTGCAATGGACTGAGCTAAGCAAATGCAACTAAAAATAATTGCCTTTTTATTACTTGGTTCTGCTTTTTTAATTGTCATATGTAATACAACCTGCAGCTAAAAAGTGTTTGAGTGTTATCATCAATAAAATAGATGCTATGATAATCATCTTGGGCAACTAGCATTTCCATTTCCATTACTACTAGGAAGTAATGGAACCATCAGAAAACAATTGGTTTTGCATGGCAGTTTTGTCACCACATTTTAGAATACATGGGTTTGGTAAAGATTTTTCATTAAGGTTGTCATGTTCACCAGTGCAGGGATATTTTAGGATAACTTCACTGAAAGAATTTAATTAAACACTTCTGTGAAAACTATATTTCAAAGAAAAATTTAGTCGAACTGTACTTTTTGAAGAATCTTAAGTTGAAGGGAATAATGAAGCTGCACCATTCTGCTCCATTTTCTATCCACACATTTCTTTCCTGTGCTGTAATTTTGTGTGTTTGGTTTAGATCACCGTGTTCCGCATGGGCTCGGAAGGGCAGCACGACATTGAGATGTCCATCCTCACTGCTCTCCTCAAAGGTGGGTGTTCCAGGCACTCATCCCAAGAGGACATCCCTATGCACTGTCTGACATTCACTCTTCGTGTTTAAGTCTTTGATTTCTCCACTTGGATTTTAACAAGTGCCCGGGTGTGTTTGGCACACACGTTCAGATCAGCATGAAGCATAAAATCTAGATTGAAAGTTTTGTGTGGCTTTCCTCCCCTGAAAGCGTGGGATGGATGGGAGTGCTGCAACAACTGTACTGCTGATGCTGCAGCTCATTTTATTGCAGTTCTAGCCTGCATTAATAAAGGCAGGGGAAAAAAGTGCAAGATGAAAGGCTGTCTGGATTTCTCCAGATCTCAGATTGTGTCATTTAAACCTTAGAGCAAGAGGATCACTTCCATATTTAATTGGGGCTTGTTTTGTTTGCTGAGACAACTGTTTTCTGTGGGTATAAAGTAGTTGATACAAGCTCTATATGGGATCTCTGGAGTCCCCAAATTTACACTTTTATGTACAGCATCAGCCAGAGGAGCTGAGGGGTCTTTAAGAAGAGTTAAATGTATGTCTTTAGCATCAGAATAAAAGTCAATATGGAAGTTTTTTTAAAAAAAAGGGAGACAATCTCATTAATCCTTTGGAATTAAGCTTATAGGGTTAAATGGAAGATGCTATAATTTGATTGGATGAATCCACTGCCACACTGGTCCATATCATACTACCATTAGTTTTCTAGTTATTGCAGAAGGTTGTCCAGCTTTGTTTCATCATGTGTGAAATATGAAACCTCTGTGGTTTCTCTTCAGGTACCAATGCATCTGCTCCAGACCAGCTCAGCCTGGCTTTGGCCTGGAATCGTGTAGACATTGCACGCAGCCAGATCTTTGTCTTTGGACACCACTGGCCAGTAAGACAAAGTTTTTTTTGTTTGTCAGTAGTTTAAATTAAGTTGTGTAATATTTACACCTTGGGTTTTGATGCTGCACTGGCAGCAATGGTGAAACACTGCAGCTCACCTGTGTAACTAAAATCCTTTATTTAAGCTATTTTCATGTCTCACTGTGTTGATGCTTTTTGCTTTGCTGAACCATCTGATGCTGAATTACTCCAAGGTGTAATGAGGAGAGCAGCAATCCAGTTTTCTTCTCTGTGCAGTTTATGTAACCTAAGCATTATCTGGAGCAAGTTTAGCCTCCAAAGTGTGGTGCATGTGTGCGTCGGCCCTGGGCAGACAGGTTGGAAAGGGGAAGGACCTTAGCTGAAGAATAAATGTGTCTTGAGAGGAATAGACAGAAATACTGTCTGCAGAACAGAAATGAACCAGTGTGTGGCTCTCTGTCCTCTCCTCTCTGCTCTGCAGTATGGATGTGGTTTGGCATCATGCAGCATTCTTGTTAGGCTCTTTCTGTCCAGCTCTTGTTGGTATTTATTTTCACAGCTATTGCTTTCAGAGAGAACAAAGGACCTGAAGTGTCCCAGTCCTCTCACACTGACTTTATTTCTCAAGAGAAGTCTTCCTCAGTCATTCTCCTTCACCGCCTCCACATTCAATGTTACAAAGTTAGACTCAACAGCTTTTTAAAAAGGAGTAAAGCTGTGACTATGCAGAAAGGCCATTAAACTTAAAGAAATTACCATTTTTAGTTGACTCAATGTGAGAAGTGGTGACTGAGGGGTGAGCCTGGTAGGAGTGTACTCAGTTAAATAGTTACTGTCAGATCAATTAGATTTCTAATACTTTAATGCATTATAAATACAGCCTATAGGAAGCCTTACAGCTCCTGATGGTACAGCCCCTGAGAAGGAAAAGAAATCTCCAGCACCTCAGACTAAAGCAGGCAGAGGGAAAGGAAAAGGAAAGAAAAAGGGAGGAAAAGCCAAAGAAGAACCAGAAGAAGAAACAGACCCAAGAAAACTTGAACTCCTGAACTGGGTGAGATGAAAGTATTTGTATAAAAAACTGCTGAAGATTTTTTTTTTTTTTGGTTCTGAGATACAAGACAGAAGGAAGATGCACACTCTCATTCTGTAGAATGCTCTTTTGCACAATCCCACAAGATCAGCTGTAGATTCTGCAGGAATGCTGTTTGGTGTTAGAGCCAAGAATCCCTCTCTCATCCCATGTGCACCACATGCAGCCATATCTCAACAGTACAAGTCAGTACTGAGCTGCAGCCTCTTCTTCCCTGCACTTGTCAGAAGGAAATAAGACCAACAGTGAACATCTTCCTTCTGTGAATGTGTTGGTTTAACTTGTTGCTATCATGCTGAGCAAGTAAATCCCTTTTTCACATAACGTGCCAGGCTTGGTATGCCTGGTTTAGTTAAAAATGCTGAACAAAATTATTGAAAGCTACAGTTGTGTTGCTAAAGGTTTGGAAAACCCTGCTATCTCTGCTCACTTCATGTCATTAAAATGTTACTTTCTCAATTCCTTTTTACTTACAGAGTACTCAACATTTGTGGGAAGTCAGTCCAGATGCTAAGTAGTGAAAAAGGCTGTGGCTGCTGCCCAACCAGCTCATTTGTACTCATGTGCTCTCCCATTCTCCACCCTGCCATTCAGGTGAACTCCCTGGAGCAGGCTATGCTGGATGCCCTGGTCCTGGATCGAGTGGACTTTGTGAAGCTGCTCATTGAGAATGGAGTGAACATGCAGCACTTCCTGACTATTCCTCGCCTGGAGGAGCTGTATAACACTGTGAGTGAGCAGAAATGCTAAAAAGCCCTCTGGTATTTTGCCACTGTGTATGTCACTTGAATCACCACACAAGGGTTTATACAAAAGCGATGTTACACAGCTCTTGATAGAAGGGTGTTTGTCACTGTAGCCCAGTTCCTTCTTTTCTCCCCTCTGGGGTGTGATGGCACATGGCTGTTGACTGAAGTCTGCATAAGCTGCCAGATCACTAATTGTGTTTGTGTTTGCAAAAAATCTGAGGAACTGAAGCTCTAATGGACCATGAATTATTTTTATTTCAGAGACTGGGTCCGCCAAATACGCTGCATTTGCTAGTCAGAGATGTGAAAAAGGTAAGCAGTGTTACCTTTGGGTGGTTGCATTAGCCATGTGAATCAACAGTAAAAGCAAGCATAGCATGGGGCCAAGCAGGCATTTGAAATTAGATGGCAGCTATTGAGAGAAGTTAAATGTCTCCCTGTGTAGCAAAGAGTGATGTCAGTCTGAGTTGGGTATGGCAGTGCTGATAATTTAAAAACTAAGGAGCTAACTGAATTAAGCTCCTCTAGTGTAATGTGGCATTTGAGATTTAGGTTGTCTCTGTTTCTTCTCTACAAGAAGCTCCCAATGCACCATTACAGTGGAAGCAAAGGCCTGTTAGGTTAACTGGAAGCCCCACTCATGACTATAGAATTTCTTGCATCATGTTTGTTTCCTTGTGTGTTTTCCAGTTACTTTTCCCCCACTAGTCCAACTTTTCACCTGGGACAAAATCTCATCTGTCCTAAATTTTTTACTCATTTGTTTCCATTTCATGAAAATTTGTTCACTGTATGTGAGTAGGGCGGGTCATTGTGAGATTTGTTGTATTTTCTCTCTTAGAGGCTTTGAAGATTTCATTCAGTAAAATTCAGCTACATGAAATTGTCTGTGTTAATTTCTGCAGGAAAACTCCCAGTCATTCCAGGGAGGTTCAGATGTGGGGATTATGCAGTACTGTGTTAATGTATAATTCATATTCATCTGCTTCATAGCTAAACTCTTTTCTCATTCAGTGTTTCACTGTGAGTGTCACTAATGCTCCTGTGCATTTTGCTGTCTGTCTGTCTCTCCTCTTTTCCATTGCATTTCCACGCTCCCTCCCTCAGCGGCAGTCCCGGGGATTCAGTTGGGTTAACCTGGAGGTGATGTGCTTCCTTAGGCTGTGCTTGTTCCATCATAGCAGCTGCTCAGTGGTGATGTAGAATTGCTGTAGGATGTAGCTTGGACAGTGAAGCACCATTTTTTTCCAGTGGAGTCAATACAATTATCCAGTTTTAGCTGTGACTGCCAAAATTAGAGTTTGCCTTTTGCTTTGATTCTGGGCTGCACATAATCATGGTCTGCATTGTAGTCTCAGCTGTAGATAATATGATGAAATATAAGTTTCCAGTTTAAAAGTACATGAAGTATGGTTATCAAGGATAGTCACCATGAAATTGCCATGATTTTATACTGGATTAATGACAATTAGTACTTAGAGCTTCTTAAGTTCATGATTATAACCCTTGTAAACAACATAAACTTGTATGGACACGCATATGTGAGTAAATCAAATGAAAATTTGTTCAGAAATATGAATTCTGTGAACAACAAAACCAAAGAGCTATGACCCTCAAAATTTTCATTATGTGAATCAGTTAATTTCATACAAATGCTCAAAGACTGAACCCAGGGGCTGTAAATAATACCCATCTTCCAGTTTAATTGTGACATATGTCTAGCCAGGCAATTTAATCTGTGTCATGTTTTCTTATCCTAAATCCTCATTAAGTTGTGGGTTTTTTTGTTAGGGAAATCTTCCACCAGATTATCATATCAGCCTAATAGATATTGGCCTTGTCCTGGAATATCTCATGGGTGGAGCCTATCGCTGCAACTACACTCGGAAAAGCTTTCGGACTCTTTATAATAATTTATTTGGACCAAAGAGGGTAAGATTTAATTATTTAATTAATTCTAGATGTGGCCATTGTGATAGTGGTAAAAAATAAGTAGCACTCTGTTTCTTTGTTTTTGTGAAACACTGCATATTAAGTTCTAAAGAGGTGCTGCAAGGTAGAAGTTGAAACTCCAAGGGTGAAGTTATATAAGAAAAGACATCTCTGCTAAAGGATGTGAGGACATGAGAGGTGGTGAATGCACTGACCTGGAGGCGAAGTTCCTCCATTCCAGTAGTTTACAATCCAAGTATTCCTAACTGTGGTGTGCTTAGAAGCACTTTTGGGGTTTTTTGGTTTTTATTTTTGGCTTTTGTGACCATGTGGTTATTTTAATTCCCAAAGCATTATTTATCAAATGATTCATTTCACTCTTCAGTCTGAATTAAAATCTTTCCTTTGAGTGCAGGAAAGATATTTCCTAACCCATTGTATTCCAGCAAATACAATTTAAATGAAGAGTAACTAATTGCAGCACTATTGGTACAATTATTTATAACAGTAAGTTTCATAATAAATGCTGTACATTTGTAAATGAAACTGGGATTGCTTTGTATTGTTTGGTCTTTCAAATTTTCCTCCCATCTAACTGATTTTGTTTTCTATTTTTTAATATTCAGCCAAAAGCTCTTAAACTACTGGGAATGGAGGTAAGTTGGTTTTATTTAAAATACCAGTTTTATCAAAACATTTCCTGCTACTATACCCTTTTGTTTTTATTTGATTCTCCTAGGGTGTAGAGGACCTAATTTTTTGTCCTCCATTTGCGATTTTATGTCCTGTGTTTCAGAGGTGGTAAATACTTTGTGTAATTGATGGCCACTGAATTTTCCATAGAAAACAGAGATCACCACTTGCAGTTGTTAAAACTGCTCAAGGAGAAGTACATGCTCAGTTACTGAGCTGAAGAGTCATCTTTGGAAATGGTGTGGGAGGTTGAATTCCGAATTTGGATTTAAATTTTGTTGAAAAACAGTGCATAATGCTGAGCTTGCTTGAACAAGAACTGATTTTGTAGAATAGCAATTTCTTTTACATGCAATCCATTTCTGAGATTGGACTCAAGGTCTACAGTGATGATGAGCTCTGTCTTATATATGCAATGTTCTTCCTACATTTTTTTAAACCCTAATTTTCCCAATCATGGCTTTTCTCCCTTCAGGATCCTGCTTCATTGTCACTACTTCCCTTCAATTCCTTCCATGTTGGTTCCTGTAGTAATGGCCTCTCCTCCCTATCCCTTTAAGAAATGGGATACTTAATACCTTCCAGGTGCACTGCATACATAGGAGGAGATTGCTTATTCCAAGGTGAAGACTCCCTTTGGTATCTTGCTGTTCTTAAGGGTGCTGTGTGCCTGTCTTTGCCTTTTGCATGTTGCCATGGCCTGCACGTCAGTCAGAAAAGTGCTCTGGTGCCTGGAAGATGTCCAGGGATAGACACAGACATGTGGAGTCAGAAATGGCAGTGGAGCCCATCTGTAGGGAAGTCAGCTTTGTTAGAGTCCCACTGACACTGCAGAGGAATTCAGTAAATATTGATTTATTGCAGGCCAGCCTGTGCAATTCCACACAAAGCTGGGATCTGTGTGCAATGCAGTGTGAAGGGATGCCTGCAGTACTGGGGGTTCTACTGCACTTTTCCAGGATGGATGATTGTAATTATGTGTACAAGAAACAGCACCCTGCACAAAAATCTAAGTCTATGTGTGCTTGCCCAGTGCATGCTCTGCCCTATTGCATTCATGTTAGCAAACAGCAAAACCAAGTTAGAACTTTGAGTATTTATGTGTCCTCTCAGTACTTGTTCCATGCATGGTGCTGTTGTCAGGTGAACTGTTAAAAGCTGATGGGAACAATTTTTCTTCCCAGGATGATGAGCCTCCCACCAAAGGGAAGAAGAAAAAAAAGAAAAAGGAGGAAGAGATTGATATTGATGTGGATGACCCAGAAGTCAGCCGCTTTCAGTACCCCTTCCATGAGCTGATGGTGTGGGCTGTGCTCATGAAGAGGCAGAAGATGGCCCTGTTCCTTTGGCAACGAGGGGAGGAGTCCATGGCCAAGGCTCTTGTGGCTTGTAAACTCTACAAGTCTATGGCCCACGAGTCCTCAGAGAGTGAGCTGGTGGATGACATCTCTCAGGATCTGGACAACAACTCAAAGTTAGTAGATGCAGAGCAGATTTCATATCTACTTGGTGCAAGCTTGCTGAGAAACTTTACTTTTAGTTCAGTACAATAATTTCTAAATGTAGTTTCACAGAATGCCATTTGGAACCAATTTATCAACTACAGCCAAGGAAAAATGTGATCTTGGGATCTCAAGGCAGCACTAGCAAGGAGAAGGCTTGCATTTTTTTCAGACAGAATTCATTCTTTTTTAGCTTCTCCCTGTAAAACTAGCTAGTTCCATTTCACAAAGTTATTTTTAGAATTTAATCCCAGAAATTAAGGAGTATCTGATGATATATCTAAACTGCCTTCAAGATGTTATTGGTCTAAGCAAATTCCCTCTGCTCACTAACTGTTTGTTTGGAACTTTTGTCCCAAATTAAGCTTGAGATTAGTTGTTCTTGTCACTATAATTGTGTGTGGATAAGCATGATGCCCAGTGAACAGAGCTAAAACCCCAAAGCAGACTGATTTCTAAGTGTAACTTCACTGATCTTATCTTGTTCCAGAGATTTTGGCCAGCTGGCTGTTGAACTCTTGGATCAGTCCTATAAACACGATGAGCAGATTGCCATGAAACTGCTGACATATGAACTGAAAAACTGGAGTAATTCTACCTGCCTGAAGCTGGCTGTGGCAGCTAAACACAGGGACTTCATTGCTCACACCTGCAGCCAGATGCTCCTGACAGACATGTGGATGGGGCGGCTGCGCATGCGGAAAAACCCCGGCCTGAAGGTATTCCTGCTCTGCAGCATTTCCAAAGAGAGCTTGTTGGAGGCAGCACTTCATTACACATAGCAAAAGTCACTTGCTTAGAGATGTTTTAAGAACATATCTGCTTTAATGCTAATTTCTTCAGTTTCCAATTTCAGGATACCTAAGGAATATTACACCATGACAAAGGAAAATATAACTCCATAAAACTTAGCATGATTGGAATCTGAGAAACAAATTGTGGCTTTCAATAAAGCATGAGATTTGTTAATCGAGAACATGCTCCTATTAAAAATCAGTTGTAGACAAGCAAAAATATTTCTATTAGGGGTCCATGCAATGGGAATAGAGATAAAATAAACCATATGTGGACACATGCTTCTTAAATTGCTTAATACCTTGCCAGCTGAGACTCAGTGTTGAAAAGAGTGAAGTCTGTGCAATTGCATTGTGTGAAACCATGTGATTTTTATTTCCTGCTTCTGTGATTTGATGATGCAGTCTCTCTTACTGATTTTAATATTTCCTAATTTGTTTGATTTACAAAAAAAGCAAGTAATGTGAGGGGGCTCTAAGAGGAGAAACATGAGTGAGTCAACACCAAGGAAGCAGAGCAGTGTTTGCTTGTGTGTGTTTTCATGTGAATAGAATCCTTTCTTTGTTGAGTTATGCAGTTGCTGTCACCCATATGGAGGCCCATCCTGCTCACCTCCTTATTTCCTTAAATCCCCATTGACAAAGTGCTGCATCTGTTTTCCCAGGTCAGATTCCCAAGTTTGACATACACATTGCACTGTCTCTGCCATTCTCAGTTTACTTCCACTTTCCCATATCTCCCTCTTAAACATGGTTGAAATCTTAGGGAACTGAATCTGCCTTTCAGTTTGCATCATGTTCTTCCCAAATCTGTTTATTATTTTCCTTTCTTTTTTCCAAAGAATTAATCAATCTCCTGATGTTTGTTCTGATTTCATTACCTGCCTTCTTTTCTCTGCTCCTTTTCTACACTTTGGCTTGTGTTTCTGTATCTAAGCAATCTCATGTAGTAAGAGAATTTTCCCAGGACTATCTGCAAAGATTCTTTTACCTTTCATAGCTTTTTTAACTATTAAAACTAATGACAGTAGGTGTCTGAAGTAACTATAAACTCCAGTAACAAACCTGAAGGCCTCTGTTAACCACTGTGTCATTCCATGGCATTTCTGTGCACACTAATTTTGGAGCAGAATTTCTTAATTGCAGGTTATTTGTGGAGATGGGAGGCTTTCCAGGGTGCCATCTTTCATGAAATACCTTATTGCCAATGCTTTTTAAATACTTCCTCGTTTCTATAGGCTTGAGGATGGCAGAATATCTTGAATACTATATAAAAAAAAAATTTTGGGTTGGGACCTACCTGGTTATGAAAGCCATAATATAAACAAATATTGAGTTGAATTCTTTCTTGTTCACAGGTTATAATGGGAATTCTCTTCCCTCCCACCATCCTTTTCCTGGAGTATCGCAGTTATGATGACTACTCCTACCAGACATCAAAGGAAAATGAGGAAGGCAAAGAAAAAGAGGAGGAAAATGCGGTCAGTAATTGAGATTATTAGAAAGTTATAATATCTCAGGACTGCTCATTTTTCTGACATTTCTGATTATTCACTCAGGTTAAAATCCCAGCTGCCTCTGGGGGATAAAATCAGTCTCTCAATCATGGGAGAGTATAGACTGAATTCTCAGGGCATGGGAAGTGTTTGTGGAGTTCCAGATTTGCAGAATTCTATTGATATATTTTTAAAAAGAGGTCTGTTGCTCAGGGGAATCCCTGCATAGTTAACAGGGCTGGGGCTGTGGTTGAGGAAAACTACTATTTTTGCTGCTGTGTATTGATGAAATCTGACAACTTTGGTCTTCCAGGATGCCAATGCAGACACAGGCTCTCGAAAAGGGGATGAAGAGAATGGAAAGAAAAAACAACCGAGCCTTCCAATTGGAACAAAGATCTATGAATTCTATAATGCACCTATTGTCAAATTTTGGTTCTACACAGTAAGTCATGATGATTAAACTGACAGTGATCATTTTTCTCACACCTGTGAAACTGATAGGATTCCAATGTAAAAATAATAAATGTAGTAAATAAATGTTTTACTGACTTTTGTGGAATCTAATGAGTAAAGCACTCCCTTTATTTAGAGGAAAATACACACAGACAGTGAAACAGAATGGATAACAACTGAAGCTTACATTGTCAGCCTCTAAAGCTCCCACATGCTGTGAAGGAGGCTCTGTGGGGAATACATCAAACTAAGTGCAAGCTCCACAATCCAGGCACTAAATCCAAACTAGGCTGGATTCTCTTTCTTTCTAAAGGACCTGGCTCTGTTCTGCATTGAAATGTCCTTTAGGCCCCAAGAAGTAACCCCAGGGTATCATTGCCATTTGCCCTGTTGCTCAGATGGGTGCAGCCTAGATGTGAGCACAGATCCCAGTCTGCTAAGACTTCATAGGTTCTTTTATTAAAACAATTAAAACCAGTCTAAACTAAAATACTTATTTTTGACAAGCATCTAATTTTATTGCATCAAGAATTATCAGGTGTTAAACTGTTATAATTAAACAGGACATCTATTCATGCTACTGCTCACAAATTTTGTGTGTGCCCTGTAAAAGGGATACTGGTTTCTTGTGTGTTCAAGATTAGGGTGCCTGATACCTGATAGGTCATAGTAATATGCAAGTTTTCAGTTTTAGCACATTTTAATCACAAAACACCACATTAATCCCTTTCTGCTGCCTGAGTTAATAATTTAAAAGTGAAATTCCTGTTTAATTTCAAAGAAAAATGTTCAACATGGTTTTACAGTGCAAAGAAATTACATTTTAGTGGGCTAAAAAAGCCCCAGGCATAAAGGGCCTGGTTTAGAGTGCTTCAGAATTGCTGTTTTTTTCTTCTTTCAGCAAATGAGATAATTCAGCTGTTTGGATCATATGCTCCCCAGCCTCTGGGATTCCTTTAGGTGCTGTAGGCCCCATTGCTGTGGAGGACTTTGCAACAGGCCTGCTTCCTGCAGAGAAGGAAATATTTTTTCTTGTGCAAGAAAGGGTCTTCAGCAGCTGAGTATTCCATGCTTGGCCTCAACACCCAGGTTCATATGAATGTCCTAATTAGCACAGTTACTAGGGAACTGAGTAAAGGGGGCTTTGCTTTCCTGCATTATCAGGCCCCTCAGCTAAGAGGGTTTGCCTGCCTTCTGTTTGGTGTTTCCTCTCTGGTGATGCAGCCTCCTCTGCTCTTGCTGAATTAGGCTTCAGCAAGAAACTTGCTCCTGAGACTGGGAGCTGCTTAAAGTAACCGGAACACCTGCCAACCTACTGTCCATGTAGATGGATTTAAGTGACAAGTGTAGGAAGAGGGGCTGAGGAATGAAGTTTGCATGCCTCTGGCTTCAGCTGAAGAGTGTATTCTTCCCAGATGGGCTCAACCACATCATTACAGAGTGGAGAAATCAAGTGGGCTGTATGGTTCTTTATTTTCCCTACCCCTCCAGGCAGGTGCTGCTCACAGCTTTACTCCCTGTTCTGCCTTGAGATGTGGGTAAACATTTCACACTGAAAATTCCATTCTGTAGAAAACTCCATTTTCTCCCTGAAATATCTTTTGGGTTGTTACTGCTTTGCTTCCAGGTTTGTTTTTTCCCTTTTAAGTCATTGAATCCTTTTTGATTTCTCAGCTTTGGATTTCTAAAGTCTCAGAATTTTTTAGTTTGGCTGGTCACCAAAGGCTGCTGTGCAACTTGGAGACACCAGCACCACCAGTTTGACATTTACATGAGTGATTCTAGAAAACTGAATGTTGGCTCTTTTGGTTTACACTAATAATCCAGGACTGTGTAATGGAAATTAGTGGAGAGTTGGGGGTTTTTTTGTGTGTGCAAGTCATCTCAAGTAATTGAATACTGCCCAGTTTGGAAGGATCCTAGAATGCACCATCTAGAGTTCATGAAGGATTTTCCTCTTTTTTGGCAGATATCATACCTTGGTTACTTGATGTTATTTAATTACATCATCTTGGTGCGGATGGAACGGTGGCCATCAGTGCAGGAATGGATTGTCATCTCCTACATTGTGACACTGGCTTTGGAGAAAGTCAGAGAGGTAAAGCCTGCCCATACCAACATCCCATAATCCTTAGAACAAAGCTTGCTCTTAGAGATTATAATGGCCTGGACTTGTGCACGGGGTTGAGAGGTCACACAGGAGAGAAGAGTGCCATATTCTAAATATACGAATAACTAAAAACATTCTTGCTTGAAACAAATTTTACTGACAGTGGAGGGTGTCTGATATTCAGATACCTCTTGGATATTACAAGATTGGTATTTTTTCATGACCATTTCTTTAAAAATGTAATTTGGAGTTTTTTCTATTTTTTTGTTGTTGTTGTTTTAAGTTTGTTTGTTTGTTTGTTTTTTATTTCAGATTTTAATGTCAGAGCCTGGCAAGCTGAGCCAAAAAATCAAAGTTTGGCTCCAGGAATACTGGAATATTACTGACCTGGTGGCTATTTCAGTATTTATCATAGGAGCAATTCTTCGCCTGCAGAACCAGCCTTACATGGGTTATGGAAGAGTGATTTACTGTGTAGATATCATTTTCTGGTACATTAGAGTACTGGATATCTTTGGTGTGAACAAATATCTGGGACCTTACGTCATGATGATTGGAAAGATGGTTAGTGCCTAAATTGCTATAAATTATGTCTTTAAGAACTCCATGTGAAACTAAATTCCATTCTGCTTTAAAAAGAGTTTTTCTATTGAGTAGGACTGAATACATGCTGTGAAAAGTTGCCATGTGAATTTCATGCACACACACACAAGATGTTACACTCATGCAATAGCAGATTGCAGGTATACCAGGATTATCCAGACACCCATCAGCTGTGCACAGGAGATGGTACAGCAATGATTATGATATCATCTCTTTGCAGCCCCAGAGGAGATCTGTGCTGAAAGCAAAGCATACTACATTTGATGCAAAGGAATGGGGATAGCAAAGGTTTTAGCATTTTAAGTATTTTGAAGTATAACCTGGTATTCGTTAAAATAACTGCTTTCTCTGCATTTGTATGTATGCCTAATTCCTAAGTAGAGTAGTACTTAAAATACTAATAAATAGTACTTAAAGCACGATGTCAAACAGGTTCTCTTGCTATTTTTGTTTGCTGCAATGCTGCTGGCAGACAGACCTGCTGCTGCCACTGCTGCTAAGAGCCTCTCTGTGTTCCCTCCTCTCTCTGTGCAGATGATTGACATGCTGTACTTTGTGGTGATCATGCTGGTGGTGCTGATGAGCTTTGGAGTGGCCCGGCAGGCCATCCTGCACCCGGACGAGGAGCCCTCCTGGCGGCTGGCGCGCAACATCTTCTACATGCCCTACTGGATGATCTACGGAGAGGTGTTCGCTGACCAGATAGACCGTAAGAGTAGAATTCATAGTAAGAGTCTGTTTCCTGTTTCTCAGGCAGATGATCAGATCCAAATTAAAGACTGCTTTTAATTTGGAAGTAGTGGGTTTTTTGCTTTATGATGATATTGTTCTTTTTTCTTGTGGCTGAGCAATTTTCTCTTCCCTACTCGCATGTCTGCTCTCTTGGTTTATATTCAAATTCAGTTAACACAGGAAGTGATGTAGTCTGGAATATTCTCTTGTCCAAGAGTGTGGCAGTGTGAAGTGTTCTGTTTACTTGCAGAGGTCAACAGAGATCATTCTGAAATGTTCTTTTCATTCAGAGGTTTACTAAGAGTCAGTTCCAACAGAAGAAAAAAGAAATAAATCCCTCATGCAGGGAGGTTAAAATACACATATCCTTTCATCTCAACTCACAAGCAATGAGCTCATACATTTTTACTCCCAGTCATACATCTGTCTGCATTCAGAAACGTTTCCATTTCATTAATCACTCATGTTGTTCTTTTCTACACCTGTGGGAAAACAAAACAAAAAAGCAATCTCCACTTGATTAGCTTTGGATGTGGAAATAGCCTTTCTTACAGGAATCCTGCACACTTTAAAAAAATACTTGTCAGCATTTTAAAGGAGATGTAAGCTGTCCTGTTACTGCTAATTTTGTGCTAATATTTGAAATTTGTATGACAGTCCAATGTGCAGCTGGCCTCCTCTAGTGTGTATCATGTAGTTTGCACTTTATCTGAAATAATACAAGCTGCGGTTTCAGCTCTGTGTATGTGTTACTTCAGCCACCTGCATCTACTGACAGGTAGGGAAGGATGAAGAACCTGAAGGTCTGAGTTCAAAAACCATTAAGGTTCATCATCATGAGAAGCTTTTATTCTAAATGTCATTAAAGTGTACTTTAACTGTTTAGAAAGGAATGAAGTGTCATTAGTCTGTTTCTGAACAGTGCACAGCCAGATCAACTTTGTTTTCCTGATGAATGTTTGTTTCAATAATGTAACTCAGGGTACAGTAAGTTACTCTTGCCAAGTGAAAGGCCAAGCCATTCATCTGCTGTCTGATGCTGCAGTTTTGGTGCACATGAGAGATCCTGAGCTTATCCTGGTTCACAAGTGGGACAATTCCCCCATGGAGAGGAAGTGACTGTAATGACTGTAACGGGCTATCCCTTATCTCATGTTCAGTTTGAACAAAGAATGTTTGCCAGTGTAGACAGTTTGATTTCCTTATAAATCAAAACTCACACCTTACCACCCATCTCTTTAGTGTAAGAGGTATCCCAGGCTTCTCTCATCCTTCCAGTCATTTCTCAGTCCCATATTCAGCATGCTTTGGATTGGAAATCTTTCTTCAGCAGTGCAAAAGATTTGGGAGTCGAAAGGTTTGGACTTTCTGGTCATACAAGTTCAGCTACTTGGTCCTTCCCAGGTCAGAAGCTTTGCTGTGCATAAACTAGCTTGGAAATGTGTGGCTTTACATTGTTTTAATATTAAAGTAATTCTGGCTATGCAAGGCATTCTTCTACACTGCCTTACAATTGTTCTGTGCATTTCTCCTGTGTAGAAGTCTATGGACGAGCTCCTGAAGATCTTGTTGCTTTCAATAAGAAATTTTCACTCTAATCTGTCTGTCATTCTCTGTAAAGACACCACAAAATCAGTCTCAGAAGTCACTGGGGAGTAATGGCTATGGGCAGTCTAATATGACTGACTCAAGAGCTAATGGCTGGTTTTGGCAAGGTCCAGGGGTGTTAAAAATTTATGGAAAAAGTATTTAATCAAATTTTCCCTCTGAAAGAAGGTAGTTGTACTTTGTCAGTAGCTTCTCTGGGGATAGGAAGAATCCTATAGATTCATCTGGAGATGACAAGTTACAGAATTTGCTGGGCTTGGAAGGTACCTTTGGAGATCATCCAGTTGAACTTTCCTGCTCAAAACAGGGTAAATTAGATTTATCTCAGATTGCTTAGGGACTGTCCAGTGACGTTTATAGTATCTTGAAGGATGAAGAGTGTGCAGCCTCTCTGGACAACCTGGTTTAAATGGAATTGTCCATCTTTCCACCTTTGCCCACTGCTGCTTCTCCTTTCACTGAGAAGAGTCTGGCCCTGTGTTCTTTTCTCCCACACATCATCAGGTATTTACAACATTGGTAAGATCTCCTTGGCCTTCTCGAGACTAAATTATCCCAGCTTTCTCAGTCTTGCCTCATTTGTCAGGTAGCCCAATCTGCTTAGTAATGGAGATTGGATCTCCTCCTCTGTGGCCATGACTGGACTATTCTGGTGTGTCCATGCTTGATTTCCATGGGGGAGCTGAGAACCAGGCACACAAGTCCAAACGTGGTTTCACCAGAGCTGAGTAGAGGCAAATAATTATCTCCCTTAATTTGCTGGTAACGCTTTCCCTAATGCACACCAGGAAGCTCTTGTGTGGTTCACTCTCTTTAGAAGATGAGCACAAGCAAAAAGTTATCAGCATCTTGTATTCAACAGCATCATATTCTTAAACAATAAAGAAGCCTGGCTGAGTTTTATCAATAGTGTGACTTTTCTTATCAGCATTTAGGTATTGGCAGGCAAGTATCCAGACTGGGAGTCCAAATGGACACTAATGATACTGACGTTTTTAGTGTCAAATAGCATGCCTATTAGTGGAAATGTAGCTATTCGAAAGAAACAGCTGACAGATTCAAAGCTAGGGTGTTTAAAAAAATAAAAGAGAGAAAATGTTTTAATAATAGCTGAAAGAATGATTTTTGTGTGATAATTTTGAGTTGCTTGGTGTTGACGGCCAGTTTTGTTTACTTGCCAGAAATATCATGTATATTTAAATGATCATCTGCCAGAAGCATTTTGTGATATATTATTTTTGTTAGTTTGCTGCCATATGTAACATTTGGGGAAAACAGCATGAAAAGGAAATTGCAGAATGCAATGCATTTTTAACAAAGACATTTTTTCTCAACATATGTCTCTACTATTCTGACATTTGAGTTGCTTATCCTTTCTTGGCAGCAGAACTGTATTTCCAATCATCTTTTTTTGGGCTCTGTTTATTATTGTATTGTTTTCTTTTTTCTCTCCCTGCCTCCTTTCTGTTCCGTTTGGACTGGTGTTCAGTCTATGCCATGGAAATCAATCGTAAGTCTCTGGGCAGAGCTGATTATCTCATTTAGCTGAATATGTTCATTAATGTTTTTCTTGACTAGTTACTCATATTTTAATGGCAACACTCATGCAATATTCAGGTGTGAATGTTGTAATAGTTTCATTAGAAAATAAGCAGAGGAAAAATATTTAAAAAAAAAGCAGATCAGAAGTTTTAACTGAGTTGAAGTTGTTGCTAAGACTTGTTTCTAGTACACCAACAATAAAATAATTGGGTTTTTTAATTATGATGCATAACTGGCATTGTACAACTAATTCCCTTTAATTACCTAGATACAATATTACTATGGTTTTGGCAGTATTTTTATTGATCCATTGGAATAAAATAAGGATTCACTTAACTTTCCTGCTATACTTCTCTTAGGAAAACCAAGAAAAAATTTAGGTCTGATGTTTGAAAAGGAATTAAAATAAATGTTGTTAATTACAGTCCAGACAGCTCTTTGAGACCTCAGTAAATAAGCTTAGTTTGTGTTCAAATATTTTAAAGTATTTTTCAAGTGAGGCTGAAGCATTGCGGTTTTTTGCAAAATTTTGAAAAATACTGGGTTTTCTATTCACATAAACTAAATCTGTTATGAACTCTGTCAGACTTTGCATTTTTTTAGATTACAGCTAAGGAACCTGTGGCTGACGAAAACTTTACCTGCTACTAAATAGTTCCAAAAGTTAGCCTTGTATTTGAAATCAGATGTGTTGGCAGTGCACTTACAGACAGAACAAAATTGCTGCATTTGCCCAACTCCAAGACAGGTCTTACCCAAGACAACCTATGTAATCTTATATTTACTTCAGGCAATTATTTTATATTGGTTTGATCAATATTCTCAATTTTTGTCCCATTCTCAGTAGTCTTAATTTGTTGTTACCATATAATTTTCCTTTTAGAATTGGATCTTTTTGGTAGCATTAAGCTGCTGGTAACATTAACAGTCCCAGATAGGTCAAGTAGTAGTCTGGGATCCTTCTAGGGAATCCAGTAAGGGGCAAAAGGAGATGGGGCCAGAGACAGAAGGGTCTATCCAGGGGACTAACCCTGGTCCAAGGTCCATCCTTGGAGGTGAGACACAGCTCAGGCAGGGACAGGTGTGCAGGGGGAGCACAGGTGCAAACCCCCAGTGAAGATGGTCAGGGACATTAAAGGCCTCTTCAGTACTCTGAGCCCCTGTAGATTTTGAATTTATGCTCAGCAATCTGTTACCACTAAAGCAATGCTTTTATCTCTTTGGCAAGGCACGCTTACAAGCTGGTTTTAATAATTTGTTTGTAATTCCACTATTAATATGTATTGTGTATGCATTAAGATCTGGTCTTTGACTATTACTGTGAGGAAAAAGAAAATCCATGGGAATGTGAATAGAAAGCCACACTGTACAGTAAGGAGTTGCCTCTCTGTTCACTAATATGAAAGCAGAATTTGAAGTAGAAATTATACATACTTGCTCCTGGCAACAATCTGACAAAATCTGGCAACTTTTATGCATGTGTCGTCATTAAATAAATGAGAACAGTTTTTTAAGTATCAGACAATTTGTGAAAAATACCTTTCCTGTTTTTCCTTCAGCTCCTTGTGGGGACAATCTTTATGATGATGATGGTAAACGCCTTCCTCCGTGCATCCCAGGGGCCTGGCTCACTCCTGCTATCATGGCCTGTTACCTGTTGGTAGCAAATATCCTGTTGGTAAACCTGCTGATTGCTGTCTTCAAGTACGTAAACAATCATGCATCTTTGTCTTATTGTCAAGATAAAGTTTCTGTTTGAGCCCAACAACTGATTCTGCAAGGGTTTGCATTCACTCAGGATCTCACTGTTCCATGGGTGTCACTGGCAAATTCTGGCAGCGGGGTGTACCCTGGAGAAGGGTGAGGAAAGGTGGCTTTGAATTTGCCAGCAATTGCAGCAATGGATGTGAGAGAACCCGGCTCCTTCCAGTTACCTTCTGAAGGACAGTGACAGGCCTCAGGGTTGTTCTGGAAAGATGAGAAATAGGATCCATGGAAGCTGGCACACACCTGACAGAAACCCGTGATGCCACTGGCAGTCACAGCTCTGCAGGAGAACAGCAGAACAAAACTCTGAACATCAAAAGCCTGAGGCATTTCCACTACATCATCTGGCTCTTGTCATGTTTTGTTTTCCATTTAGAAAAAGAAATTACAGCCTTGCAGAGTCCTTTCATGACCTAAAAAAACAGTCTGTATTGCCTTGAACCATCAGGTAGGATGGCTATGTGTCGCCAAGGTCTGTGGCCAATCCAAGCAGCGTGCAGTATGCTCATATTTAGACTTATCTGAAGTAAAACTAAATAAATTTCTGCTGCTTGTTCTTCCTACCTGCACCTAGATTGCATGCTTTTCCTCTCAAGATGTAGGTATTAAAAAAATAATGACTTGCTGGCAATACTTTCTGAACAAAGCACCTGAGAAAAGCAGGCGATCCGTTTTTGTTGCCTTCAAACGTGTAGTGTTGGAGGGCTTGTCGCTGTAAGCTTGTGTCACAAATGCAAAAAACAGTCCTTCGTGTGCCCAGAAATCTGCAGCTCACAAAGCCTGTCTTTCATTTGATGTATGTAGCTTAAAAGGTCATGAATTTAAAGTACTCAAATGCCAGTCACATAGCTGGGGAGAAGGGGAAGAATCTTACAATGGTAGCTATTATTGGCTGAAGGACCAAGGCATCAGCAGTTTGGGAAGTAGGTCATGCTCTTAACTCCTGCCATCCCAGCCTGCTTGCACAGGGTTGAGCTCTAGCTGGGGAGTTCCTGCTGTAAAGGAGACACGGGATGAAGACAGATTGTTATTGATCACTGATCATAGTCTCATGTAGACTTAACCTAAAGAAAGTAAAATCTATGTGTACACAGGAATTCTTTGGTTTCGAAAAGATGTTTTAACTGGTTTTACGAATGTAGATGTTCTAAAGCATATAAAGTTAGGAAATAAGTGGACAGAAAATATAAAAAGGAAGTTCCAGTATCATCACCATCATAGAAGTGGAGTGAGCTGTCTGAAGATACTTTAAAATAGCTTGGAAAGCCTTTTCTAAGACAGAATATCAAGCCTGCTTTCCCTTAGTTGGTATTTCATAACTGTGACTATTGTTATCAAAATTAAACATCTTTAAAACACACCTTGCTTTGCTGTAAAAATGATGAAGCTTCCAAGAATAAATTCCTTTACAAGAATCTGCAGCATGTTTTCGAATCAGAAGTTTGAGGGAGTAAAGTTTGAATTTAGGACATTCTGTGAAAACTTGAAAAGTCTTCTATGTAGGTCAAGCTGATTAGCATATTAAAGGCAAACTATGTGAAGCTTCTGAGTTTAGCATACAAAATACTTTTCATGGATTTAATACTTTGTGTAGCATCAAATACTGGCGTGTGTTAAAAGAAATAGTTTATAACCAAGCCCCAAAATACCAATTATGTGATGCATAAATTGTGTGAGTTTGTTTTCACTGGCACCTAAGGGATTTGTACAGTAGCAGCACTTGGTCTGAGAGGACTGTTCTGAGTGGTGCCTCAGGGATGCAGAGCACCTGCTGTTTGCTACCTTCAAAAGGAGTGGTGCAATCACGAGTTCAATTTAATCCTTAGTTCAGTAGCACTCACGAAGAGCTGAACCAAGCAAATCCTGTGGCTCCATGAGGTTACTGAGCTGCTGCTTTTTTCAACACAGTACTTGCTCGGTGAAAAGTGAGATAGGGACCTCATAGAAACTATACCTATGTTTCCTTTCAGCAATACCTTCTTTGAGGTAAAATCAATATCCAACCAAGTCTGGAAGTTCCAGAGGTACCAGCTGATCATGACATTCCATGACAGACCTGTCCTGCCACCACCAATGATTATCTTCAGCCACATCTACATCATCATCAAGCGGATCTGCTGCCGCTGCAGGAAGGGTGATGGAGACCAGGACGAGCGTGACAGGGGACTGAGTATGCAAGAAATCTTCTCTAAATTGAGTTCTTTGCACCATATTAGCAGAAAGCAGCAGCTTCTAGACCACTGAAGTGTTTTGTTCACTTGCCCATCAAGTGTATTTGCAGAAGAGAGTATGGGCCAATATTTGTATCAAGTATATGTATGTATGTAACAGCTCTTGCAACTCTCAGATGCTAAAAAATACCTCCTTTAACATTCTTTCTTAAAACAAGATGGTATTTTCTGCATTCAGGGGTTTACCAAATTCTGGTGAAGCCCATATGTTGGGAGGGGCAAATAGGAATTACAGAAGGAATACAGTTTCAAATGTCAGTTATAGTGTCAGCTCTTTGTGAGCAATCTGTGACTATCTCCACCATCGTTTGGAGATTTATCTGTCATTTCACAGGGAAACTGTGAGGATTCTTCTCCTAACATACTCTGTAACTGTCAATTAACATTTTCATTTTATGCCTCATGGAAATAATGTGAGGGATGCTCACAACATCCCTCTACTTCTACATTTCACAGGAAACATTTTTGCACAAGAGGAAAGAGTGAAAGGAAGAAAGGAAATGTAACAGTCCTTCCAAATGCAAAGGGACAAATCCAAATAAAGGATGAATTGTTCCCACAAGCTTATATTCCCCTTGGATTTTTCTTATGTGATTAGAAATTTCTTAACATCTTATCCAAATAATATATCTGAACAATCTCTTAAGTTTATCTGTTGCCTGTAACTCACATCCTTTTAAGAATAACACTTGAATGAAGGAACAGCCAAACTGGCAGAGATTGCCCAGGTCTTTATCTTGTAAAATCTGGTCAGTTTGTTCAATGCACAGCTCTTGAAAAGTGCCAAAGTCATTCAGAACATAGAGCCCTCTGTGGATGGCCATGGAAGCAGATGATGCTCATCATGCATTCCATTGCCTTCACAGCTCTGTCCATTTTTAGCTAAGTGCTCATTGCTTATTTTAAAAAATCATCTGTTCATTTAGTAGGAGTAGGAGTAGAATCTGCAGTATGGCCATGTCTAAAATAAACTGCTAATTTGGATTTAAACTGTCTGCCAGAAGTTCAGAAAAAGGAAACTCCACTGTTGTTCTTCTCTTTTGCACAGAGTTATTTCTGAATGATGAAGAGCTAAAGAAACTCTATGAGTTTGAAGAGCAGTGTGTAGAAGAATACTTTCAGGAGAAAGAGGATGAGCAGCAGTCATCTAATGATGAACGCATCAGAGTTACCTCTGAAAGGTACCTGTTGTAACAAAAATCCACTCTGTCTGTTGGGAACAGTCTTTTTAGTATCTTCTTTATACCTGTGGTTGAGGGAAAATACAAAAGATTTTGATCTTGAAGAAAGTCACCACCAACTCAGAAGTTGATCTGAATTCCAAATAACTATCTGAGCAGGTGCATCTCTCAAAAGAGCAGACTTCTTGTTATTTCTTCTGTTTTGTCACTAAATCTGCTGGTTTGGGTAGCTTTGTTATAAGAGCATCTTTGCTTATGATTAATTGTGTACCTCTTATCCATCTGAGGATCAGAGTGATGCTTTTTATCCTTTTGAGAAAATTGCTGCTTGCTGAGCTTCCAACAGTTCATCCAACCATGAGAAACATGTTGGAGCTTAATGACAAAAGCACTGAGGGTTCTTCCCTTGGACCTGTGGTTTACATGAGGGTCTGGCACTCACAACTGCTGAATTTTAATCTCTGCCATAGATTCTCTTGCAGGCTTTGAACAAGGCATTTAGCTTTTCAGTATGAACTTGCCCATTTAAAGGATGGGGAATATTCCCATGTTAATCATTATGCTTGCTCTGAGGACTAGGTAGTGTTTGCACATTGCTGTGTAAGCACACAGTGCTAATGGCAGCAGCCTTTTTACCAGGTCACTTGGCAGGACTTTCCCAAAGGCTCTGCCTATTCTGTCAGTAGATCTAAGTAAGTCAAGAGATGGGGTCTTTTGTCACTTCCTTGAAATGAAGAAAAATTCTCCCTGTAATGAAAATCATACACATTTGAAACACTCTTTCACCTTAATCTGTCTCAGAGCATTCTGTTGATTAAGTACTCCAAATACATATTTATCTATATACCTATTTCTACCTTCATTTTAACATTTGTTATGAATTAGCTCTGTGAGCCATGTAATTCTTTAACAGATAAAATTCTTTCTCTTGAGAGAGGCCCTGAGCATCTTGCATTATTATATTTGAAATTTGAGAATAGAGAAGTAAATTAAACCTGCTACATATATTTGAGTAGTTTCTATCTCACTGGTTGTCCGTGGCAATTTGTCAAATTCCTAGGTATTGTGGCAGAGAATAAAGCAGGGCTGATAAGCCTCACTGATTCACTATGGTCTATGGGCACAAAGCAGATTTGCTTATTTCTCATGGCTCCTTGCTCCAGATGCTTCATCATTTTTTGTGCATGTGAGCAAGAAAACGTTCATTTAATTTCCACAGTAGATTTATTAGTATATGATCTCTATTCCAGTTAATTATGTTTATATGCTTTTTTCATCACTTCCATTATGATATAAATGATAAAAAGAAAATGGGAAAAAGTATTATTTTAATTGAACTAGACAATAGTTCCATTCCCTTCAGCTGATACAAAATAGAAAGGTATTTCAAGAGCAAAAGCAATCCCATCAACACCAGTAAATGTTTCTCTCTCATGCAGCTGCAGAACCTGTTTTACAACATGCTTTGATGCTATTTTAAGTGAACATGCCATTAGAAAGTACTTTTCATGTAATTAATTTGATATTTCACAGTGAAAGAGAACAAGTGAGCACACAGTGGGTGGCACACACAGAAATGTTAATAGAAGCCTGTCCCTAAGGGCTCTCCTGCCATGAATATAAGGGCAAAGTTCAAATACCCCTCTAATATGGTGTACAGAAAGCAGAGACAACAAGAAAATGCTCATGCTTTTGTTGCTACCCATAGGAAAAAAGAACAAGGCATTATAGACACCACAAAATTCTGCCTTAGGAAGAAATCAGGAGCTGTGTGCCTGTAATGGGTTACTGCACAATTCTACAGGTTCTGTTCTCTGCTTCCATTCTTATACCCCACAGAGTTGAAAACATGTCCATGAGGCTAGAAGAGGTGAATGAAAGAGAGCATTTTATGAAAGCCTCTCTGCAGACAGTGGACCTGCGGCTGTCGCAGCTGGAGGAGCTCTCGGGCCGGATGGTGAATGCTCTGGAGAAGCTGGCGGGCATCGACAAAGCCGAGCTGACGTACACGCGCTCGCGGGCCTCCTCCGAGTGCGACGCTGCCTACCTGCTGAGGCAGAGCAGCGTCAACAGCTCGGATGGCTACAGCATGTACAAATACCACATCAGCGGCGACGAGCTCACCTTTGATGACAGCACCACGCCCATGTCACCAGCCATGCGTAAAAAAGCCCACTCTATTGGTACCAAAGAAGATGGAGCAGACCCAAGGATGCTGGCTCCAGAACACCAAACTGGACTCCATACCTCGAGCCCTAATGCAGTTGCTACAGCAGATCACAGTAAATCTACACTAGAAATTGCACAGAATGTTTCCAGAGCCCATTCTGGCTCAGGTGGTTTGGGGAGTGAAAAGCAGGGGGTTTTCAGTAGCGATGGAATGATCCCTCAAAGCGTGAACCAGATGAATGCTGTAACAAACAGTCAGTCAGCAGCAGGACCAGATTTTCAGAACACTCAGTTAAAAGTAGAACGTACCAAGTTAGAAGCAACCATCTCTTATCCCTTGGACAAATCCAAAGCAATGCGCTACTTTCCTCCTGAAACTTTCAGTGCTTGTCAAACCACTATGATGAAGTCAAGGAGCTTTATATTTGCACAAGGTGGAAAGCTGGTTGGAGGAGTTAACAACTGGACCTCAGAGTACAGTACCATTATGGATCAGGTGTGCCCTTCTACAATTGAGCAGTGGGCCACGGAGTGGAATTATGAAGTTGAGCAGCAGCTTTCTCAAGAGCGTCCTCCAGAATACCCTGGGTTGATCTCTGAGGCAGAAAGGCAAGCAGAGGAGAAGCAGATGGACACAGATGATGATAGTAATGTTGCTGAAGCAGGTATGAGTGCCTCTTACACCTCTATGCCTGCCCCTGTCAAGGCTGAGAAGGAGAATTTCCTGTCAGCAAAGCCAGAAAGGACTCCTGGGTTCCCATCAGTACGCTCCAAGAGTTTGCACAGCCATTCCCGGAAAGCCAAGTCCGTGAAGGACAAATTAAATAGACCAGGACATGCCAGCAGTGTAACTAATTTGGTGGTAGCATTTGGCAGTGCAACAGAAGAACAGAAAACCAGGCAAGAAAATGCATCCACAGAAACTGAATGTTAAAGTGGCTTATGGTCCCTGTTTTACCAACAGTTGAGAAAGCAGAGTGACAAATTGAACAAATTAGGGATTTTAAAATTAATGTCGAAAGAAGAATTGTGAATATATGTATTCCTCTTCTTTTAAAATTAATAGATGCATGTTCTGTTCTTAAATAAATGTTTGCTGGGTTGGGTGAAAGGGAGATGTTCTCTCAGGGGCAGATAAAAGGTAGGTGCAGTCCACAGATGCCGAATATATAGATATTCCTTTGTTCCATTTCAGCCTCCCTCATAAGCTCATTTAATGACAAGCTCATTATAAAGCTCTTAGAGGAAGAGCAATATTATAATGTAATAATTTTATCAGAAGATTTCTCAAACTGAACACATTTTTAACCAACCTTAGTTTTATCCTTACTTATGCAGCTGGTTTCTTTGTAGCCATGGCTTTTTTTCAGATCAAAACAGAATTGTTGGAAGCAAGGAAAAATTATGCAGTCCCTTCTTTCACTTCTGATTTCATGCATGCTGCTCAGCTTCTCTTTCAGAATGGCATGACATGGCAGTTCTCATCCACTAAAATAGGTCAGACTGGCAAAATACAGTTGTGTTTGGAGAAATCTGACCTGGAAAGCCACATGTAGACATATTCTTAATCTGTCCTTGAACTTCAGTGGCATAATCTAGCTTTCAGTATCACATCTGTCCCCAACCCAAAGCATGCTGTGACAGCCTTAAACTGTTGAAAAACAGTGATCATTGTTTCAAAATGTTTTGGGAGATTCTAAGAATATCAAGTACATAGATATTTTAATAATAGAAATCCAAGATCTGCATTAGTTTTTTGTATAAATGAGGATTATAACAGGAGTCCATGCAGACTTAGAAAAAGATTCTGACTTTTCTTAGATGTCTGCAAGTGAAAACAAATCAAAACAGAATGGGAAAGGTGTTCTGATCAGGTGAGATTTTGATCTTTGCTTGAAACAAATCTACTGTGACAAATTCATCTTCCATTTTGCAATTTCATTATGACACATGAGGAACAAGGAACAGTTTCTAGGAGTCTGTCTAAACAATATATAGATTTTCAGGATGAGATTGGAAATTCTTTTTTTTTTGAGTAAATTTTCTTGAGTAAATTTCAAAAACAAATGTCAAAGGAGAAAAAAAGTCTCTGCAGCAAGTGTTTTGAGGACAAAGAGTGGAAATTAGCATCTGTAGTTAGATGTATCCAGAGCACTTGTCTCTGCAGTGGCATTCTAAGTATTAGGTTTTGATCATTTTCTTCATAATAGCAGAGTGTTATTTGCCTCATTCTTCCCTGTTAAGTTTTAGGAATTTTGATTTCCCAAGTATTCAGCACCTCTCTTCAACAGGGGATGCTTACCACTGGGCAGAGAATTTTGAAAATGAGTTAAAGGCAGAATACTGGTCCAAGATTTATGCTTAACTCATTCATACGCTATTTTGAAAAGATGTAATTTCTTGTTTCACTCACCATCAGCCCCACAGTGCAGGTCTCAGTGTCCTCCTTGACAATGATGCTTACAGCATTTTGAAATGCAGAGATTGACGGATTGACTGTATAAATGCATTAATGGTATCTGATTTGTATTGTTTGCATTATATTTTCATGCTCCATCCATTTTTATACCCTGAAGTACTGTTACTAGACTGAATGATCATGGAAAGTGCACAGACATTTCACACAGTTCAGTCATCATTTCTTTTGGATTTTTACTATCTTGGTTCTTACCAGCAGGTTTACTGGTTTCACTGCTGTTGGAACAGTTTGCTTTTTATGTGGGCTTCTCTTTTCTTCGACTTAGGGAACTTGACATTTTGTACAAACAGAATGACATTTGAAATTGTTTCACTTCCATGTTTACTTCTGTGTTACCATTCTGTGTAACTACATAGCCATTGTGTATATGTGGTTAAAATAGCCTCCAGTTTGCCAATGCCTTTTTATTGTTTGCCTGCACATTCACCAGAAATGGATTCATTACAAACACAAAGGGATGCAGCTTTTCAGCACTGTGCTAAACAAGCAGTATGCATTGTGGAATGGAATACAGTGTGTTGCATACCTCTTGTTACATTGTCTTTATAAAATGTGTGTTAATCATGCTTTTGACCACTTAATTTTTTTAGCACTTACATTGAAAATTTGTCTGATAGCATGTAGATTTCAAACAAAAATATTTTACCTTTGTATTTATATACTTCCTTTGTGTAAAAATATTTATAAAGAAATACATGAAAAATATGGTAAATTAATTCAATATACCAATTTTTTCTCTATAGTGTCCGAACGCTTTACTAATCTGTTTCTTCTTATGCAGTGTATGGGCCAAACATCTTCTAATAATTTTTTTTTCTTAACAGTTGCCAGTAATTTTGCATAAAGTTTTCTACAGAGGGATGATTTTAAGAGGTTTGGATATTTTCTGTGTTCTCACACAGCATGAACTGAATGAAAACCTCTCTGCCACTACATGTGAAGTAGCGAGACTTTACTTGTTGGCAGAGTCATTTTGGACAAACAGCCATTTTAATAAGATTTAAATATGGTTTTGTATGTGCATAGAAGACTAATAATGGATTTGGAGCTCACTAAGCAGAATAATGACCAACACATTTGCATGTCTGCCTCCCTGCTTTCTTGAATAGTGGCTGAAAGGATGCAGGCAGAGAATTTGCATTTCTGAAGAGGCATGTTTAATAGTGCTTTTCAGGAAGATGTGTCCCCCTTCACTGCTAGGCATGTGGTGACTCCACAGCAATGTCACTGTGAATTCCACTGCCATGATTTATTGTGTGCTTGACCTAGAGTGAAGCAAGTCAAGCTGAAAGGGTGTGTACTCTAGGGCTATGTCTATGCAGAGATATTACTCTGAGGTAATTCAAATTTGTTCATCTTACAGTATCTTGCAATACAAACATTTCCCTTTCCCTCAAGGCAAATGTTTTCAACACAGTGACTAATTGTCATATTCACAAAGGCAGGTTCATGACCCTACCACCTGATTCCATGAGTTACCCCTTTTTACATTGCATCCTTCAGGGACTAGCTTAGCTTTGCCCTCAGCCTCTCCTGTTGCAGAGTCACTTTATCCATTTTAGAAGCTGGAGATCGATACCTGAGAATCAAAAAAAACCATTTTCCATATTATTTACTAATTCATTAAAGTAGCCACTGAAACCTTCCAACTATGGTTTCTCCATGCTGCTTATCTGGATGCTTTCCAAGGTTCTGTGCTTGGCATCTTCGGCAAAATATTTATCTGTTCTTCCAAATAAAAAAAGAACACATCCGCAAGGCCTTGTCAGGAAACAGGAGCATGAGGAAGGTGCATGACCAAGGATGTTAAGAGGATCATTTACATTAGCTCTGCAAGATGCATAACAGGACTGTGCCCTGTTCCAGGTGTTCTGGGCTGACACAAAGGCAGTGTGCTGCTGGAGCAGGTGAGTTTTCCAAATGACAGCAGTCCTTGGACACGGTGCTGGGGTCCCACAGATGCTTCTGCAGCCCTGTCCTGTCCAGCAGGGCACTTCTGCCTGAATTAGTGTTGCGCTCAAAAGCTGCTGGGAGTCTTAAATATAAAGTTAAGAATTTATTGTTGGTGTAACAAGTTTTAACAGTCTAATACATTAATTGTTATTAGTTTAGATCCATCTAATTAGAGAAGAGACAAGAAGGGAGAACAGAAAAGAATACTACTATGCTACTAATGGAAAACCAGAAAAAGCTAAAGTTATTCAATGTGCACTTCCTACTATCTACCCTTTATTTTGATGTTTATTGACACCTGCTCTAATCCTCTGGGTCTAATGGTCAGTGGCTACAGTGAGGATAGTGAGGAAATACTGCCAGTTGTCAGGATTCCAGGTCCTTTGTAGGGTGAGCATGAGTTCATATTGTTTCTTTGTCTTTATTTTTTACTACTTTAGGGGCATTTTTATGAGAGCCACAAAGTTATATCTTGTTTTTCATCACTGGCCTTTAAATCCTACAAATAAACCTGAATTTCTTCATTGTTAGAAAAATTGCTTTCACAGCTAAACAAATGAGGGACAGCTCGAGGCAGGTTAAGGCAAGTTCAGACAAAGCAGTCCTGACAAGCCTCAGTCCTGAGGCCTTACAAAGTCAGCATAAAGCTTGTGGCCTGTTACTAGCACTGACAATTAGCCTCTGTTTGCTGGGTTATGAGGCTACATTAGCCCTAGGGATGTTTTCTTCTCACTACAACCATTGCAGATAAATATTCCACCACATGCAGCAGTCACCTAAGCTGAAAATTCAGCCTAATTGTGGATTTTGATCCCCTGTTGTGATCTAGCATCAGACAGGAAGGCAAAAGTGATGTAAGGGCCTGGTTGATGTGGCCATTTAAAGACCATTTCAAATTGTGGCAGGCACAGGAGTTTCGGGTAGGCATAAAACACTACCCAGAAGTACTTTTTGCATTGTAGGCTGACAAACCACAAGCCTTAAGAGGAGTGAGACAAACACTACAGATTTTCTTAAAACTGCAATTTTATTTTGGTTTTTTCAACTTTTAGCCTTATCTGCAGAGTTTGATATGGCAAAGTGGTGCTTTATGGTTGATGCCCTGTATCTTTACAATGGATGTAAGGTATGTCTTCAAAACAGGCTTTAAATTATTCTTTGTTCAGCTGAAATATTTAAGTGCTGGTGTCCACATAGTGCTTGGTGTTGGAGTAGTGAAAAAGAGGGTGCATAATTCCATGTGCCTGCTCCTCTTTTGCCTCTGCAACATAAGCCCCCAGTAAAACCACAGTGCTTCATCCTGCATGGCTCTAGATGCAAGCATTTCCCTTTGCTTACCCTAACTGGACTGCTGTGCTCAGCTATCACCTGAGCAAACCAACAGCCTTCAAAAAAGGCCATGGAAAAAGATTAGATTCTAGTTTAGAAGCACCGGTAATGTAATAATCACAATTCCTCTGTGAAATAGTCCAAGCCAAAGTAGAACACTGTGCCATGAACAGCACCCAGTAGCTCCAGGCAATACCTACATAATGGTTAACAAGGAAGGTACCCTTACCTGGCATAGCAAAGTTCCATTTCATTAAACCTCCACACAAAGAAGACACCCTCCACTTCACAGATATGCCTTGCAAAGGAGGCTTCTTTCCTGAGATACCTCAAGAAACTTCTTGCATAGTTTTTATGTCTTTTGTATATATTTGGCCAAGACTGTCAAATTTGCTCTTTTATGTATGTAAACACATTTTGAATATTCTTCTCCTAGGTCTTCATCAAGGACATTCAGGAATAACTGGGTTTTTTACCAACTGCTTAATAAATTTAAGGCATTATGTTTTTATTCTGTAAGAGGTAACACAGATCTGTAGGGGTGGCTCCTTCACAAGTCCCCAGAGTCCCACATTTCTGAGTGCAGGCTGAGGCAACTTGGGTGCACACACCATTGAGTGCACAAATAGAGAGGTGTACAGGTAAAGTAATAAACTGTAGCAGTTTCAGGGAAAAATAGAACTGACTTCCATCAGTGAATCCCTGACTTTGTAGGCTCGCTGCACACTTGCTGTAGCTCTGGGCACATAGCTCTGCTGTGAAATCAGACAACACTTGTGTCTTTTTGTCTTGGAGTTCAAACCAATAATTGAACCAGTCTTCAGAGAGCTATGAAAACATGGAAGTTGCCATAGAAATACAGACCTGGAAGAGATCATCTGCACTAGGCAAGTTCAGCTATGTCAATAGCATCAGTGGCAGATGGTGGTCTAACCTGTTCTTGAATATGCCTAATGAAAGCCATTCTCTAATCTGCTGAGAGATCAAAAGGGACCATTGTGAAAATCTGTTGTGATTTAACCCCAGCCCTCATGCATTGCATAACCCAGAGCACTTCCCCAGCCACAGAGCTGCCTTGGGAGGCTGGAGCAGAACTTTGAGGAAGGTGCCTAATCTGAGCCTGCACTGAACACAGCAGGTTCTGCACCCCAGCCATTGCTGACAGATAATTATCTGCACTGTCACAAACAGAGGCACTGTGTGTAAAAAGAGCCCTGGGAGGCAGCCACACAGTGTTGGGGGTGACACCACTGGGAGAGCAGGCCAGGCTGCTTCTCAGAGAGTGGCCAAAAGAAAGTGTCCTGGCCAGGCTAGCACACAGGAGATACCACTGAATAACAAGGTAGAGGCAAGGAAAATAACTGTGCTGAGTAAAAAAATTTATTTTTTAAATAATGAGAATAACACCAGACATCTGCAATCTTTTCACTTTAGCTGGCTTTGTTGCACAGCTGTCTTCCCACCATTATTTCAAGACTGCTCTCGTAGACAATGGCATTCTCAAAAATCTCTGGCTTAGCAGAGCTGTTTGAAAAAAGTGAGTGAGTGAGGCAGAGCTGGGATGGCCAGAGATGGGCAGGCAGCTGAGCTGATTGCCAACAAGGAGCCAGAGGATTGCCCTGCCTGCCCTTTTGCCTTGTCTGCCCTGCCCTGCCTGCCTACCCTGCCCTACTTGTCTGTCCTGCTCTGCCTGCCTGCATCTCACTGCAAGTTGTGGCAATTAACTTGCTCCTCCAAAGTACTCAATTCTGCCAAATCAGCCTGCTTCTCCTACTGGCATAGAACTCTTTCAGTGGAAACTTGCAACCAGTTCCAGTAACAATCCTCATAAATCTTGTGAGAGCTTAGTTTTGATTTTGTTTTTTTCAGAACAGCACTGCAATTTCAATGTGTCAGTGCAGTCCTTAATGGAAATTTTTGCTATCCTGTGATCATCCTCTCATGAGTAAGATTGCTTTTGCAGCTACTCCTAAAAAGTCTCTGTGCTGATGCAGAAATACTCTTATAATTCTGACATGGTGTAAATAATAATAATTTTTAATATCACTGGCAAATTTATCAGGTGCAATAACAAGTCTGGGTAATTTCTGCCTTCCTCACCCCCTCACTTTCTCTTCCCCTCTTTTTGAGTTAAATTCCCTTTCACCAGTGTTCTGAATATGAACAAAAACTTTAAAGAAGGATAAAGATAAGGGCTAGTCCTGCAGTATTTCTCACTTATCAAACATCCAAAGGATTTAGGTTATGAAAGGGGATGAGAGGAGCTGTGGTTTGCTCTCACAGCACTCAGCTCTACACCATCAGCATCATCTGCAGCACAGTGCACTCTCTAAAATGGACTGGGCATGAGGTCATGCCAGGCTGAATAATCCCACTTACACAAGGATGTTTCCATCACAACATAAAAATAGAGGACAAAGTGAAAGGCATGGTCTGCCATTAGCAATAAGATGGGACCTTTGTGCAAGGAGGTGCACTTGTTTTGAGAAGTACACTGGGATTGGTTTTATCTTCTCTTTTCTACCCACAAGTCCAAGAGCAGGGTGCTCCCTCCTGGGCTGTTGAACAGCATTAAATGTATGCACAGAGCTTTCCTCAGCCTAGGCAGGTGCCAGTGAATTCCCTCCCCACTGTTCAATCAAATCTTTCTGCTGCAATCAGTAGGGCATCTCCTCTAAATTGTGGGATCCAGATTGTGCCCTAAAGTACGTTCTTTCACTGATCACACACCCTCAGACTTCACAAAAAATCCCAGGTTCTATAATGCAATATGATATACTTTCTATTAATGAGGGAAGATCTTGACTTTGCAGCTGATGTTGAGTGCTGTATGTGTCATTTTGTGTCTAAAATGTTTTTCTGGAGGCCTCACCACTATGCTGTAGCAGGCCTTTACAAATGTTACATTGTACATGAGCTGTTCCATTTTCGTGACAGTATGCTGACCAAAATTATGCTTTTTAATATGGTGAGGCTGCAAAACACCAGCAGTTTGATTGTCAGGTCCTGACCTTCAACTGCCACTCCTAAACCATGGTCCTTGCTGTGAACTCTGCTTGGCTCACAGCTGGAACCGTGACTGTGGTGCAGCAGCGGCCAGGGGCCAGCCCTTCTTACCCTACTGAACACTTCAGACCTGGCTCTGGAGAGACCTGCTGGCTTAACCCAGTTCCCTTGTGACTGGATCATCAGCAGGAGAACCCAGACTCTCCCGCTTCCCTAGATCTCACAGCTGACAGACTGTGTATTCCTGATTTGGGGTTCTCCATTAAACCACAGTTCCACCCAAACTGTTGCTTCGTGTAGGAGGTGTTTTCATTGTAGAGGCCAAGTTTAGAGCACTCTATAATTATCTGCAGTATGGACCTTTATGGGTGCCATAGGCCACTAAGCAAACATGAGCAGTTGCTCAGTTTCCTACTTAAAAGAGATAGCAGTTTTTGGCAGTTTAGGTAGGTGCCTGTGTTATTCCCATGTTCTGGAGAAGTTCAGGTGAGCAACACATGAGTGCCTGGAAAGCTTAAAGGGAGTTACAATGGTATGGGATCAACATCCAGCTCCCAGTCAGCAGGGCTGCCGAGTGGGAGGGTGACTGAGCAGCTGCCTGGGGCATCATCCAGCCCTCACAGAATCACACAGAATTTGCTGAGTTGGAAGGGACCCACAAGGATCGTGGAGTCCAGCTCCTGGCCCTGCACGGAACCATCCCCAAGAGTCACATCGTGTGCCTGAGAGAGCTCACACACCCCACAGCTGTAATGCATACACCTTCTGTAAAGGGTGCCCGGGGAAGAACTCCATAGCAGTAAGTGATTCACAGAACGTTATGGGCTTAGGATGGAGCATCGATCAAAACCCTACCAGGGGCAGGGGCACCTTGGACTGGAACAGGTGCTCAAGGCCCGACAGAACCTGGCTGTGAACGCTGCCAGCGATGGAGCAGCCACGGCCTCCGTGGGCAGCCTGTGCCAGTGTGTCCCCAGCCGCTCTCTCCTCCATGCCGGAGCTGGATTTCACCGCTGCCTCAGGAGCCAGCCCTGGGTAGCGGTAACTACTGCAGGCCCCGGAGCGGAGGTGTCAGTTCCCACGGGGCTCTGAGGCAGAACCGCGGCAATCCTGTGCTCCGGTAGGCGGCCCCGCCCGCCGCAGGCCCCGCGTTTGGCTGTTCCGGGGTGACCCGGCCCCGCAGTGCGGCCGTGCCGGGGCTGCGCGGTGCCGCGGGCCGGCCCTCGCCGCCGGGCCGCTTGTTCCCTCCGCGCCGCCGTACGCGGCCACAGCCGCGCCCGCCCCTCACGGCCCGGCCCGGCCCGGCCCGCCGGGGCCGCCGCCCGCCCGAAGAGCCGCTGGGCCGGCTCGGGGAGGCGGAGGGAGCCGCGGGGGCTCCATGCGGGGCGGCAGCGGCTCCAGCCCGGGCCTGCCCAGGCCGCTGGCTCCTCCCTTGGGGAAGGAGGGTGCGCCGGGGCCGCCCCCGCGGTGTGACGGGGAGCGCAGCCCGAGCGGCCGCGGGCGCCGGGCCTGAGCCGGCGGGCGTCGGCACCACCTCCGCGGCCCGGCCCGGCCCGGCCCGCCCGCCCGTCGGCGGCCACAATGTTCTCCCTCAAGCAGCCCAAACCCACCTTCAAGTCGTACCTTCTGCCTCAGGTAACCGCCTTTTACTGCCATTACTGACCTGCCCTCCCTGCCCTGCCTTGCCCTGCCCTGCCTGCCCCGGGCCGTCCCTGTCCCTGGCCGAGGTGCCGCCGGGGGCTGTGCCCGCTGGCCCGGGAGCCGTGCCCGCTGGCCCGGGGGTGGCGAACAGCACCTGCGGAGGGGCTGCCGGGTCCCCGAGCCCTCCGTGGCACCGGGAAACAAAAGCTGCGCAGCCGGTTCGGGGGGCAGCCCCTCGGCCTCCGGGTCCCCGCGCCGCTCACGGACAGAGCCCGCACGGCGGTCTGTCCGGAAGCCGGACTTCTATCAAAATAAAGTCTCGTGTTCATTAAAATCGGCCCGTGGCAGATTATTTTGGGAAGTTGTGAGTTGTGCTTCAGGTGTTGGGGCTCGCTTTGCTCGCAGCGCTGGGCGGGATGAGGAGAAAGCAGCGGGCAGCTGTGCAGATAGTTAAACTCTCACTTGTAGCCACCGCTTCATATTTAGAACGTGTCTGATGGCATAAATAAGAAAAAAAGTATATCTATCAATTATATATAGCTCATGTAGTACTGAGTATGTTGAGAACCACCAGGACCTTTTGTGTCATCTGAATGTGCACTTGACACAAAGTGGTATTTGTTTACTTTAGACAAGACAAGACCTCTTCTAGCAACATGTGTGACATGTTGACTCATTTTTGGTTTTTTCCCAATTTCTTAGTAGAAGTGAGATGTCGATGTAACACAGTTCTGGATATTCCTAGTCCTGGGAAATGGTTATATTGCTATCATTGTAGGAAATGTGGGTTATTTCACTAAAGGTTCCAGTCTTTTTATAGAAAATTTTAATTTTTAAGGTTTGAAATTGAAATGCAAGGAGGCATGTGCGTGTTCTAGGCCTTAGGTATTTTTGAAATCTTTCCTATGTTGGAAAGCTGTGCATGTTAGAAGTTAGTAGAGTTACTTTGAACTTGAGTGTCTATATCTGTAAAACTTGTTGAAAATCTCAAGCCATTATGGAGTATCAAGCCAAATTGGTTTTTGTTCATCCTGAGACTTTTTATAGTTTGGGTTACCCAATTTGTTAAACATGAATATTTTAAATATTTTTTATTCTTTTGGTACAAATGTAAATGCCGTCAAAACGGTTAAAAACTCTTTCTATAACTGGATTCCAGCTCCTTAAGATGAGCCTTTTCGCTTAAAACAACTTTCTCTTGTGTACAAGCAGGTCAAGCTTGTGTCTGACTGTAAAGTTCTGAGCCTTAAGTTAATTCTCTCTTTTTTTTTTTTTAATTTCAGGCTGATGAAAATATAGCATCAGAACCAAGGATTAAAAAACTGGAACCAGTACTTTTACCAGGTAGGCATGAATCAGGAGTTTGACAAATACCTCTGTTGGTGTTGATTTTGGTGTATTTTAATCTTAGCATTGTTCATTGAGGGAATATTGCTTTTGAGCAGAAAAGGGTAATGATACTTGTTTCTGTGGAAACTTATTCTAACACACCTGAAACACTAAATAAATACATAGGCAGTTTTGCCTGTGTGATGCTGTACTACGTATAGAATAATGTCTTGGTTTTATTGCGAGTATTGGAAATTAAACCACTGTTAAGTGTTTTTGCATTCTTGATAACTTTCAGAAGACTACTGGTAATTACACTTTCATCAGATAGTCAGATTTTACCTGTGTGCAGAACCCAGTAGCAAAGCTTGTGTCAGAGTCTTCCTTTAAAATAAAGGAAAATAGTAATAGAATTTCCAGTATGTGGGTATGATTGTCTTCTGTATTAGAAAACTTGTAATGCTATCTTTATTCATTTACTCTTATTGAATATGGTGCTGTTAGGTAAGTTTGGAATTTGTGTCTTCAGACCTCTACAGAGTAATCTTTTGGGGTGTGGGTGAAATAAAGCTATGCTTTTATTATGTATAATAATAGTAGTAGTAGTAGTAGTAATAATAATAATAATAATAATCATGTTCATCATAACATATTTATAAAAATGTAGGGTATTAATGACATCCATATTTTAAATAAGAAATAACCTCTGGTAGATGACAGTTTGAGCAATGAGGATTTCTAAAAGCCTTTTTTCAGGTATGGAAGGAACAATCTACTGTTCCCAAGATTACTTTCACTGCAAACTGTACATCACAGTAATAAATTTGGCTTGCAGTTTCTAAGGATAATTTTGAGCTTAAAACAATGTCATACTACAGTTTTTTTCTTATCATTCAAAATGCATATTTAAAAATACGAATTTATGCACACACTGATGTAAGTATAAACAACTCTTAAAAATTATTTCTGTCACTGCTTGACATGGGCCTGTTGCTAATTAAGCAATACTAATTGATATGTGATATGGGCAGTGTGGTACCTAGGAGGCTGAAATACTGTGGCAGAGGTTCAACTGAAAGAGTAAATAACAACTGCCTGACATTCTTCATGAAACAAAAGAATGCAGAGTTTGCTTGAGGCATTAATGCCCTAAAATACATTGCTGAGATTGCTTGATATTTGAAATAGTTATATTTTTATGCTTGCAAAACTTCTGCTTACCACTTGGCATCTCAGTGATTGTGTTGCAGTTGATTTTCATCCAAGGCCTTTGACTCACAAGGAAGTGACTGCATGTTCTTCTGTGAGACATTCCACAGCAACTGCAGGGCAGTGCGAGAGTGCTGTGCTCCAAATGTAGCACATCTTGCCTGTGCTGTGGGACCTGGCCACGAGCAGTCACAAAAAGTAACAGTGTGGTTCATGCTCTATTTGTGGAACTCCAAAGTATTCTTAAAATGGTGGAACTGGGTTTATTTTTCTCAACTGGCTTGTATTTATTCCCTCTTTGCATTATTTCCCTTGTTTGCACGCTCTTTGAAGTCAGCATTTGATGGCTTTTGGGACATTTGCAGTAAGTTGCCTCAAGTTATGTAGAAGCCACAGTATGAGGTACCACAGATTTTAATTGCCACTTCCATATCATTCTAAGGTATTATTTTGAATTATTTCAAAATAAGATTCACTGCTCTGTATAGCCACAGAGTAGCTCTGACAAAATCTGTTCATGACTTTGTATGAGAGTTGGGAGGGTGTTAGAGAAGTGACTTATTTAAAATTACCTAAATGCAATTCTTCCTGTTTGAAGTTGAGCACCAGCCTAAAGACATTTTTTGTTTCTGTCATCAGCCGTGCTGTGGAAAAGTGCATAAACAAGTACACTTTGTACTGTTGGATAGACTGGCTTGTGGATTTGTCATAGCCCGAGTTACTGGCCAAATTCCAACTCATTTAATTATATTAAGGCTGACTTGCACTTCCTTGTAAATACAGTTTCACTATGGCATTCCTAATACCCTATCCTTAACAATTGTGTGAAATTGCTTTTGCTCTCAGGAACAGAGATAAACCTGAGTGGCTGAATGTTTGTTACGCTTTTTTAAGGAGTGGAGTTTTTAAGGAGTTCTTTTGGAATTAAGTTACATTAGCACAAGTGGGTGCTGGCTTTAGTAATCTTTAAAACCTGCAAATGGTTGTATTAAACTTTTGATTCCTAAAACTTAGTGACTCTGAGGGAGTGGCTTGCTTACTAATTCCAAAGGAGCTAAATACCCTGCTGTCTAACTTGTATTTCTGTGCAGTGAGGGTTAGAACAAGGAGTTACAGGCTAGGAAATAATACATCTGGTTAGAAAATGAAGTGGTTTTTACTTGAAAAAAGAAAATTCATTGCAATCAACTTTGAGCCTATAGAGTTTGTTTTGAAAGTTTCCTCTGTAGTCCAGAGCCCACATCTCATCAGAATTTGGAGCAAAAGTGTGTGTTCACATGGAACTGTATGCCCTGAGGAGGCTGTTTACTGGGAAAAGGAACAAGTATCATTTAAAACAAGTGAAAACCTTGGTTGTAAGGGACAACTCTGCTACTGCAATAGGGAAAAGCAAGTAGTTTTATAGAATTTGGTATAATTTCATTGCAAAACAGATGATACAGGTTTGAGGTGGAGTTATAAAAATGTTTTCTTTTTCTTTCTGCAGTTCTGTTTTCCTAGTGTTAGCTTTGTGAGTGAGAGTTTCTGCAGAATTAGTTAAGAGTTGGCCTCTGTAACAGTTTCACTTTTTTCCCCTTTGTTTGTGTACATTGCTAGTTTTATAAGTGTGTCAAAGAGGAAAATTACAGAAATAGCAGGTAGTCCAGCAGTCAAAGTGCCTTGCCTGGCTGGTCGGAAATTGGTCTGTTTACCTTCGGGGAGTGCGAGTTCACGTTGTTAAACCTGAAGGTGTTTTTGTTCTGGGGATCAGCTGTAGCCTGTTTTCCATAACTGTGTCTGTAGCATTTCCAAGGCATCAACCTGATCATTGAAAAAGCCTGTCCAGCACAAGTGGGCTGTGAATGGCAGAGCAGCGTGCAGAGGTGCAGCACAGGGATGGACCATGGGCCAGTCTGGTGTCTCTACTGGAACCAGTGCCACACTGTGGTTTGGGCAACACCAGGCAGCGAGATCCTCCCTGTTGCTCACGCAGGGCATTCTGCAGCAGATTATGTAACCATTGTTGCCCAGTATGCTAATTTGCTAGTAGATTAAGATAGTAGTTGTTACCTGTTTTTTACAAAAAGGCTGGAAATGGTTATTAAATTATAGACTAAACTGAATTACAGTAATAGTTTTTCTCTTTAAGGCTTGTTCATGCTAAGGCAGGTTCAAGGTGCAGTGGTGGTGAGGTGCTATTGAAAGCAGCTGTGCACAGGCTGTTGTGTCTGCCCGGTTTGGTGGTCAGATGACAGAAGTGACCCTGAGGGCTGTCACCGGTGTGTGGTGGGTGACCAGCAGGGCACAAGGACAGCTGGGCAGGGACAGCTGTCACCTCTGGCACCGAGGGACAGGGGAGCAGGGCAGGCAGCTCCAGCTGCTCCCTCTGCAGAGGGCAGCATGGGGAATATCCTCTTGCAGGAGCCTCCTGGGGACACCCGAGTGAGGAGTCAGGATATCATACAAACAGTGCTACCGTGTCCAGTTCCTCTCGCTGGATTTGTCTCACTTGGGTTTATGCTGTTGCTTTCTATAGCTGTGTAAACGTTTATCACCCACAGCTTCACAGGGCAACAAGTTCCATACTTTAATTATATGCTCTTAGAACTCCTTTTAATTGATTTTATTTTTCTGAAATTACCACCATCCTTTGGATAAATCCTAGTTCTTGTAGGGCACAGCAAACATCAGGCCATATTCCTCCATTTTATGCAAGTTGTGATTTTTAGACATGTGTTCTATGTCCACTTTGTTTTGTTTTGCCTCCTTTTGGCCTAATTGTCTCAGTAGGTCCTTAAAATGAAGTTTCTCATATCTGTAATCATCTTTTTGATTAATTCTGAATGAGTTCCTGTTTTTGGCTGAGAGGGAATTATATATCCTGGTCAAGATTTTTGCTATTGAATATATTCGGCTTTTATTTAATAATGCTGATTGACTTCACCACCTGTTTTTTTTATATCTGTTGGCTTTTATATATATATATATGCCTTTAGAAAGGCAAGAGACTGTAGAAATTTAATGTTGTGAGGTTTTTAAGACTGTATCATGGAAAGATTTAATCTTTTAGAAGAGACTGTTTCTCTCGCAAGTTAGCTCCCAGCTTTTTGGTTTTTTTCTGCTTTCTGCAATTCCTTGTTACATTGAGTCATGTGTTCCAGAGCAGCTGCAGCACATCATGTGATAGGAGAGGGAAACTCGCTGCTCACTGAGGCACCCTTGAGCAGTAGTGCCCCAGGTAGGTTCTGCTGTGGCTCTGCCCGCGGTGTGCGGGGCGGGAGGGCAGCGAGTGCCCGGGCAGGGCGCGGGTCAATGAGGTTAACGGGGTTAATGAGTAACCCCCGCGATCTGTCGGCTCGGCCCCGCTTGGCTCGTAGGAATCATTTTGCCTTAACGCCTCCGAGGGAAAACGGGGGTTGTTTACTGGTCCAAGCGCTGTGCTGTCGGTGCCTTTTCCTGTGGCTGTTTCTGGAATGAGGTATTGATATTGAGGAAGGCATTACCTGATCTGCCGAGGGTGAGCGTGTGCTGCTGGTGAGCAGCGAGAGCCTGTCCGTGCTGATAGCAGGACTTGCCCGAAGGCAGCTCCTCACTGCTCCAGAGCTGCTGATCCTCATCCCCAGTGCTCTGGAGAGCTCGCCAAGGCTCCCTCCCTGTGCAGCTGAGTAAGACCCTTCATATTGCAGGGTCAGGCTTTTTCTATTTGAAACTGAGTGTTACTGTGAAAATTCATTTCTTTGTTTTTAAAATTAATAGGTGGTATAAAAAAGGAAACAAAAAAGTTTTGTAGCTGCAACTTGTTTCCACAAATCAGTGTCATACAAGAGCATGAAATTATTTTCAGCATTTAAGAATGGCCAGATTAGAAGATCAGAATGGCAATTTGGAAAATAATGCAATTCCCTGAAGCTTTTTTAAAGTAGATATTTCAGGGTTTTTTGTTGTCTGTACAAAGGTTGCCAGAAGTTTTATGTAAGTTATGAGAGTTTTGAATTCTGGATTTGAAGCCTGAAACAACAGGTTTCTGCAAACTAGTTTTTCATACTGCAAGAAGTTTAAAATGAACCAAACATTTGACTTAGATTTAGAATGAGATGTCACTTACAGTAAGTATATACTAAGTATCTTTTCTGTTATAGCTTTTTTGTTTGTTTGGCTCAAAATAAATTTTCAGGCACGGTTTGGGTTCAGTTAACTGCTTGTTCTGTGTTTGGGTTTGATTTTTTTAAGGACATAAGTACAACCAAGGCGGTCTGCATGCAGAATCTAAGTACCAGATACAATCTTAGAAGTAGATTTTGCTGGATGCAGGAATTTTGTCCTGCCTTTTGTTATAAAAGGCATTTCTTAAAGCTTCTGACTCGTAATATATTTTAGTATTTGTAAACAAATGCTAAAACAATGCAAAAATAATTTCCTATATGCAACAGATTAGCCATAGGCCAATATGGGAATAATTCCTTGAAGCTAGAAGGATGATTCTCTTTTAAAATTAAGTATTTTAATGTTTTTACATGTGCATTTTGCAAAGAAGTTATTAAATAATTGGTTTCTGCCCACTCTGCCCCACAGTTATTTAGTGCTACAAGCCATTTAAATCCAGTAGATTCTGAATTGTCATCTGTCCAAGCTACTGGGGGTTTTGTCTCTTGACAATTATATTTTCTTCCAATGAAGCAAGTCTTCAGTGAACTGATTCCAAACTAATTTCTAAACAAATGCTTCTGTATTACTTTATTTGTTAAGCCAAACCTTTATAATTTACCAAAGACTCAGTAGTACATTAGCAGTTCAGCATCTAAAGCTTGTATTGGTAACATAGTTATGAAATAACAAGCTGAAAACCTCAGTCTTCTCAAATTGTTCCTGATTATATTGTTTTGGCAAAGTCAGGGTTTGGGAATCTGTAGTTTATGTAGCCAGAGTTAAAAATATGCAAACACCAAATGCACTCCTTCGTCACTGGCTTGTCTGTTGTTCACATTACAGAACTCTGACCAAATCATTGTTAAAACTCTTACTGGAGGGGTTCTGCTGATAAGAGTTTATTTTAATTTGGCCCAACTGTCCATATAGATGCCAACAGGAGCTGTTTATTATTTTATTTTTCTCACACACAGATGTGTTCTTATTAACTACTTCATGCTGACACCTTTTTGTGCAACCAAAGAACAAGCCTGATCAGGGCTAATTCAGGTGAAATTTGAACTGACAAAAAAGGAAGAAAAGATCCATTTTTAACTGGATCAGTTCTCTGATGAGACTAACAAAGTCTGTCATAAATGGCAGTGCCAGCACAAGGCTTGAGGTGGAAGTGAAGGTGGAATATGGAACTGTTTCTATCTGAGTGGTAATACAGGTTCCTGGATTAGAGCAACTCTGTAAGCTGATTTTTAGTTTGCTGCAGTACTTTGGTTTCATTCTGTTTGATAGTGAGAGCTTTGCTCCTGATGGATGTTCCTTTCCTGCCATCTGAACTCTTGGTGTTTGTTGCCTACTCTACATTTTTGTGTCCTTCACTGCGGTTCTGAGATGTGGGGAAAGCTTTTGTGAGCATCCCATCCTAGTTCAGAAAAGCAATTATCTGCTCAGGTCCCAGCTGTGGCTTTGTTTGGCTTTGTTTTTGTTTTTTGCAATGTTCATAAAGATTAGTCATTACTGGGCAAATACTGATTTTAATCTTGTTATCACGCATGGGAAACACAGAGATTATCACTGAAGACTTACCAGAAGCCTTTATTTTTTTGCTACTTTTTCCCTTACTGAGCATTAAAAAAAAAAAACAAAAAAAAAAACAACAAACAAAAAACAACAAACAAACAAAAAAAACCTAAGCTCTTTTCTCTTAGCACACTAGAGAAACCAAAATATTAATATATGATATTTTAATAACGAATTTCTAATAAAACTGGCAAAGCAAGCTCTTTTGGTACTCTGCATTTATAACACACCACTCTCCAAACAGTGGTCAGAGTTGTTCTTTGGAATCTCAGGTTCTCCTGTTAAAAATTAATGCAAATTGTTTTTCATTCCACAATAATCACAGAACTGAGCTGTCCTTTTAGAGCAACCTGGTAGGAACTCATGAAAATTAGAAAATAGGTGAAAGACAATTATTTCATGAGCTTACAAATACTTTTTTTTTCTTAAGTTTGGAAGTGCCTGAGCACACTGAACAGAAGATTCATTTAGAAGTGGATTAGAGACATTTACATCTAAATGCTTGATGCATACTAATAAACTCATACAATTTTGGTATTCTCTCCACAAGAGAGCAGATAAAGGGACAAAAATGTTGTAGATTTCAGTTACTTATTAATGAAGTTTTTATTGGAAATTGTTACTTGGGAAATTCTGAAAGTTAATTATTTGCCAAATATTTTACAAGTGAACTCATTATTGTGCATTCTTAACAGTTAAAGAGCTACTTGAATTAACTTGAGCTTCTCTATTGTGAACTTGTGAGACTGTGTTTCACATTAACAAGCTGGTTTTCTGTTGTCTTACTCGGGTATAATCATTACCAGCATTGTAAATGGGAAACAGGAGTTCAGTTTCCAGGTGCTCGTTGTTTAGGATTTAGGTAGAAATTACATGACTGCATGAAGTACTTAATAACCTCTGTTATGTTTATGTCTGTTAGACATTGAACATATCCATAGAGCTTCAATGCTCATTACAGAAAGTTTATGCTGATAAATCTGTTCTTGTGCTTCTGGTACAGCATTGCAAAAGTTCCCTTAGCAGCATGCAGGGTACCTGCAAACTTATTGAGCTTGTTTGCATTATTAATTTATGGAGTATGATTTCAGCTACTCATTGCCTCTAGCCATTATCAGATTTTTAATGTGATAAAAATACTGCCTGATAGCATTTTAAGATGTGTGTGTGTGTGTGTGCCATGCCCCATCTCTCAATACATAAATGTATTGATCTCTGTGTATATAAAATACTGCTCGGTTCCTTTAATTGTGTAGCACTGTTGTGTTCAGTCGGTATTTTTAGAGTTGTTGTAAACTGGTCAGTCTGTATCACCTCCTGCATTAATGAGGTTGTTGCTACTCAAATCAGCCTTCTTTCCTGAAAAATTACAAATTGCTACCTTTATTAGATAAACAAAACAAAACAAAAAAATTTAACTGATTCCTGTGAGGCAGGGCACCAAAAGTTACAAAAACATAGTAGTAAAAATGGTGTAGGAACATCCTTTATTGTAGGAGGTTGGTGATTGTGTTTCGAGTTGTGAGGAGCCAAATTGCCCCAAGCCTGGTGCAGAGTGGTGTGGCTGCAGGCTGGGGAGAGCACAGCTGTGCTACCCAGTGCTCCTCCTGCTGATCCTGGCCTCAGCAGGGTTCTCCTGCCTCTCTCCCAGCTCCCACGTGTTCCCAGGCGCTGCTGCAGCTTTTGATTTTGATTGTAGTGGGTAATGCATTATCCTGGATTAGATACATACCATGAATTCTCTTAATATCCAAAATTTGAACCAGTCAGATTGCACATGCTTTTGGGAGATTTAGCAGAATTTTTCAGAAGTTTAACAGTTTTTGAGGCTCTGTGTTAGGTGGAGAGTGTGTTATCTAGATAGATCCTTCAGTATCTCCTGTTATTTTTGTGATTTGTGTATTCAATGTAGAAATATTTTTATTAAACATGATTAGGCTTTCTATGCAAGGGTGGCAACCTGTAATTTCTCTTCTGGTTTCCTGTCAAAGTTTAAACAAACTGCTCTCGTCTCCTGAGATCATTCTTTGACTCTTGGAGTCAGATGGAAGTGTTGACTGCTGTTCCGAGTCTGGAACAGCTTGTGACTGTTTACTGGAAAAAAGCAGCAGCTCCATTGTAGAAATGTGCAGTGTAATATCTCTGAATAGCTCTGTTGTTGTCTTGGGTAGGAGAAATCACCTACTCAACTACAAACACAGAAGGGTTTGTTGTGCAAGTCCTGCCCTTACTACTCGTATTGTTTATCTACTTCCCTACATTTTCATTTTGAGAAGTTCACTCTCTCTCTCTCTCTATATATATATGTACACACACATATATATATTGCTTGTTATAGATGTCCAAATGAGGGACAAAAGATGGATCCCATAAAATGCCAAACCTGCATGTTGAAAAAAAAAAAAAAAAAAAACCAAAAAAATTTCTAGAGGTGTTTGGGAACCTCCTCTTTTAAATTTGCGAACTTTCTCATTCTTCAGCTGAAGTTGGTGTGCACACATTGTCTGTCCTGCCATACCTTAATCCTTAGGTTCAGAATGGACAGTTCTGGGTTAGGGCTGCAAACCTGAGAGCAGAAGATAAGCTAGGCCAGAAAATCCAGAATGTATTTGTGTTGGATGAAATGAAACTAAGTTCAGTTGCACTAAAATAGGATTAGAATTAGCATGTTGCAGTGTAGCCACACAATTATGAGGAATGAAGGAGGGAAGTAAAAAGGACTGGCTTTGGAAAGAGAATGATGTAGTAGGCATGTTATAAACTGTGGTAAATTCAAATTGAAGATATGTGAATATTTTTCATTTCTTTTGTGTTTGGTTACGTCAAAACAATGAAGTACTGAAATAGTTTGGTAATAGTAATTTGCTTTTAGAAGTGTCTCCTATGTGATTGTAAAAAATATACTTAGTAACAGATAAGTGAATGTTACCAAAAAATGCTATGAAGTTGCATTTCATTTCATGGTGTATTTAGCTCTCCATATTTTTAATTAGAATGCAGAGATACACTGTCAATATGTAGAGAGAGAGGAATAAAAATTACTTAGAACTCAGTTTATGTGGAGGTTGTTTTTCTTCACACACAGGAGGTGACTTAGAGCTTCGTGTTGAATAGTTGAAGACTTAATACCATCACTGAGGAGAAATGGCTTCAATAAATGGTCTGGGCTTTTGCAGTTATTTAAGTAAATACATTATTTGAAGAAATGTTGGGCATTATGAAGTTCAGGCCAGACCATGTATTGAAGCATTTTCATTACAATGTTTAACAGAATTAGGGCATGTCATTCTCATGTACCCCATTATATGACATTGTTTTCAGCTGCTATGGACTTGGATGAGCTTTTAACTATTTGTACTGAAGCTGTCAAAACCTGATTTTTTATTTTCATATTCAAAAGCTTACTTAAGCACATTTTAGCACTGTTTGAGGAAAGACTTTAAAGCTCCAGGAGATCTGTTTATAGATATTTTCTAGGCCAGTTCCTGCCTGGCCTAGAATATTTATGTGTATGATAACACAGGTCAATGAAACTTGTCTCCTCACATTTTCACACAATCCCAGAACACAGATCATAATTCTGGCAGCTCAAGGCTACAGACTTAGGCCAAGACATTTTCCTAGCTGAACAACTGAGCCAAAAGCAGAGATGCTGCTGCTGCTCTTAGTGACTTCCAGGCAGATCCCTGATTGTATCAGGGGCCAGAGATCCAGTAGGACCAGTAGGACAGCTGGGTGAAATAGCTGAGGAGCTGCAGGGCCTGGAGACAGCAAGAGGTGCATTTCTCTCACGTGTCTGGGACACTTAAGGCAGTCATTTCAAGGTATGGTTACTTGGCTGCAGTGGTAATCACCTGAGGCCAGACCTGCTCTGCAGCAGGAGCTGAATGGGGAATTTATTCCAGGCTGTGGCTCTGCTCCCTGGACACGCAGTAGCTGCCAGTACAGCTGCCCCAGGAGCTGCTGTTTGCTTCCAGAGCATGACTGTGATATGGCACTTCAGGCAGCTGGGACTGAACATGCCAAACCTATTAGCAGCAAATTAGGCTTCAGCAATCTTTAGGGCTTAGTTTCTTCTAAGCAGAATCTCAGAGCCAATATGAAATTACACTTTTCTTGGAACACACTTGTACTCCCACACTATTTATGGTAGACAGCAGCAGCAGGAGGTAGTTGATCTGATGACAGAAGTGAAAGCCCTGTACAGGAATAAAAGGAATTACTAAGTTAGATTGCTGAAGGAAGAGTTACTGTTTAGCTTTCAGAAATCTTGGCTGTGGAACTGAAAAGTATCATTTTGTGTAGTGATTTGCTTTTTCTTTTTAAATGGTCCTCAGTCTCATTTGCCTATATGCTTTTTTTATTTTATAGCTTATGCCAGACCAATTAGCATAATTTGTATTTTTCTTCATTTGAATCTTCTGTTTTATGAAGGAAATCCAGAAATATCTCTTTAATTAGACAGTCACAGTAAAAAGTTGGAGATGTGTTTGTGTTCTGTTTTTTGACGCCACCTGAAAATGTCTTTAGAAATGAAACTGCGATGTGGCCTGATGATTCTGAGTTCAGGAAGTTCATAAAATTCTCTGAAGTACTTACAATAGCCAGCTAATTTAAGTTTTTAAAATAAATACCACCTGAAGTACAGGAATGTATGCTTGTTTAAAAGACAGTGTTGTTCAAACACATGAATTTTTAATAGTGGAGAATTGCAGAGCTTGATCTCCAGATCTAAGGGAAGTGGTGTGTGGTTTTGTTGGGTTTGACTGTGGGTTGGGTTTCTTGTGGAGTTTCTTTTGGTTTTTGTTACTTAAGAATTGTTTTGGTTTTAAGTTGGTTGTTTTTGTTGGTTTTGGGTTTTGTCTTATTTTAACTACTGCACAATATTGTCCATTTTGGAATGGTAGTTTTCTCTTTTCCCTGGAGTGGTGTTAGATAAACTCCATGTTTACCTATAAGAGGTAGATAACTTGAAACTGGTAAAGAGTTAGGGGTTCCTTGGTACTACAGACTTGGAATTCTTGTACCTCCAGGATTTATATAGGCTTCTCCTTTCCCCTCCCTTTCTTCTGTTTCAGGTGAAATTGTGGTGAACGAAGTAAATTTTGTAAGAAAGTGCATCGCAACAGACACGAGCCAGTATGATCTGTGGGGCAAGCTGGTTTGCACTAACTTCAAGATTTCCTTTATTACAGATGACCCAATGCCACTGCAGGTTGGTTGTTGCTCCCGTGGCTACATCATGAATGTGAAAGTGGAATTATTCACACAGTCAATCTGTCTCATATCTGATATAAATGGATGCCTTCTAAGCAGGCATAGGATGAGGTTCCACTGTCCTGTTCTGAGTGTGTGGCTGTTCCATCCATTCATATCAGGACAAGAGCAAGAAATTTGTACAGAAGCACATCCAGCTCCATTCACCTCCATGTATGGAGGCTTGTCCAGGAAGTGGTTTTACAAAAGACAAAACAGGAATTATACACAGATGTGTCCCTCCTGAAGGAGCTGTTTGCAAATATCCCTCAGACCAGACAAGTGTCAGATCTCCACGTGGTGGAGTTTTATTGGTGTTACTGATGGAGGGCAAAGTAACCATGAAATGAGAATTCATTGTAAATGAAGCAACAAGAGGAGGGGAGAAGAACTCTTCTGCTTTATCAAAGCAGAGCTCATGACATTCAAAGCCATGATCAGTTTTTGAACAGTGCAACATACAGCACTGGAAATCCAAGTAGTGAGCTGTGTGTTATTTTCAGTAGAGTTTGCACTTCCATTTGGGGCTCTTAAAGGAAATGTTCCATTAATTAAAGATATGTATAGCTCTGAAAGTAGATAGATGCTTATTCAATAATGGTTAGGAAATTTGACCAGAGCTACATCAAAAAGTTAATTTTTGGCACTAAGTAGTTGTTAAAATTTGCCCCTGAAAGTAGAATTAATATTTTTTTCTTTCCATGCTACAAAAGTAATTATAATTGGAGACTTCTTATATTCCATATATATATATATATGTGTGTGTGTGTGTATGTATGTATGTATTTTATACTTCAAATTGTATTGGATTTCTAAGAGTAATTTTTAATACTAATTCAGCAAATTCAGTGCAAATAGAGAGGTTATTTTGCATATTCCACAGGGGTTTCTAAACTGCTGGGTGTGCAGTTGAGCAGCCTCTAACCTCTAATTACCTGGGAATAGGCAAGGGTAGTACCTGTCAGAAAAGCCTAGGCATGCCTGATTTTTATCATAGTTTCTTTAAGGTTGTGCTGTATATCTGCTTGCAAACTGCAGAGCTGCAATTAATGGCTGTGACTTCATGTGTTTCAGAAATTCCATTATAAAAACCTCCTCCTTGGTGAGCACGATGTCCCACTCACATGCATTGAGCAGATTGTCACAGGTATGTCAAAAATGGCTAAGAATACTGACAGGCTTTATTCTTATTCAGTACAAAACTGTTACCTGCCTGTTAGGTTCTGCAGAATTATTGACACTTGAGGTCTTATGTCATTTATCTTCCCCAATTTGAAGTATTTGGTTTATTTAGGATAAAATTAGGATAAAAGCCTCAAATGCTGAATAAATCTTGAGCCTTAAATCTTAAATCTCCTGCCATGCAGGAGACTTAATTGGGTCTTTATATTATAAACTTTATATTTGTAACTACCATACTGGATCAACAGGTGTTGTAGGGGAGACATGTTATAGCAGTACAAAATTTTGTTAGCAATGTTTTTACATTGAATCATTGAATCTCTGCCAGTGAAATACACTAAATTGCAAAAATAGCTTATACAGTGAGACATAGATGGGATTTCTGACAAGAGAAATGCTGTAGTTTTCAATCCTCTCTAATTCTTTGCAAGTTAATAACTGGTGATCTCCAAAAGTCTGCAAGTGGCAATCGAGATCTTAATCTGAAGAAACCAAATACTTCTTGTGGAGAACCAGGTTTTTATTTGTTGGATTCCATAGCCTAACCTATTTGTTAAGAATGTTTTTCTTAACAAAGAATCATATAATTGTAAAATTTCATAAAAGTGATAAGTTTTCAAATTTTGTTTATGGCATGGGCTATTAAACGCTTGGTTTTCTGACTATAGGTAATCTTAATTATGGTTATAAGTTTTTAATGCCCAAAGTTGGTTGTGATCACTGTGAAAAGATTAATGTGTTTCTGAGGAAGAACATGATGAAGAAATGCTATTTTTTTTTACAGCAAAGAGGTGCTGTTGACCTGTTGTATTGACTTGCACTGGCCCACATTTGTTGCCCCTTTTCTAAAACATGAGGTTTGCCCTAAGTTTAGTGAAACATAAGCTTTTACTAACAGGAATCAACAGATTTTCTACCTGAATCAAAATGCGCCAGTAAATAAAAACCTTCTGGCAGCAACATTACTGTTTCTGTTTGAGCCAATCTTGTGTTTCCTTACAGAACACAGTCAAATAAATTTCTCTTCTTTGCAGTGAATGACACCAAGAGGAAGCAGAAGGTCCTTGGTCCCAACCAAAAGCTGAAATTTAATCCAACTGAATTAATAATTTATTGCAAAGACTTCCGTATTGTCAGATTTCGGTTTGATGAAGCAGGTCCTGAAAGTGCAAAAAAGGTATTGTTATCTTGTTATGAGTTTCTGCCTTGTAGTCATTACATGTAGCAACAGCTGTGCTGATAAGAACATTTTGTATTATTATGTTTTGATAGAGAAGTGGGGGGAAGAATTGCAAATTATTCCACATTCTTTTACAGGAGAATATCTGGAGTCAAATCTATTAGGGGAAAAATTTTAAAGTTATGTATTAACTGTTTCGTATCATACAAGATAAACCAGTATTTCTTGTCATATCTGTTGTACTTTTAAAAGTTATTAATTTATTAAATAAATCTTTTTAAGGACTGGAATCAGAATGTTGCATTGCAGCTGTACAGTAGATGTTTGCATTTTTATAGAAAATGCATCGAGCTTTGATACTTTTTCTAAAAGTCATAAGCTTAATTTACCCAGAGGTTGAGTGTACTGCCTTATGGATATCCTTAATGGTGTCACACAGCAGTTCTCCAGCAAGCTCTTGGAATCATCATTTTGTCCAATTTACATGAACCTGGGTTCTTTCTCAACATTTTGTTATCAAAGCCTTGTACACTCTCGGCACGAGGAATTACTGGGCTCAGTCCGTTCCTACGGGTTCCCTTCCTTGCCCGGTGCTGCCACAGTCCTGGCGCAGCGGGGCTGTGCTGCTGCTGGGGGGGCTGTGCTGCTGCTGGGGGGGCTGTGCTGCTGCTGGGGGGGCTGTGCTGTTGTGGGGCTGTGCTGCTGGGGCTGTTGGGGCTGTGGTGCTGCTGGGGGGCTGTGCTGCTGGGGCTGCCCCAGCCGGGCTGTGCTGCTGGGGCCATCCGGCAGCGCCTTCCTGGCTCTCGGCTGCCCTGACCTCCACGGCGCTGCAGCATGGACAGCCTGTGTTTCGTAAGGAATGACCCACTTTGCTCTCAGAGCTTAACAATTCCCCTTCTCAGTAGGATCAGGTTTGAGTTTAGCCCTGTAAGTCCCAAGGACCATCTGCCCAAGGACACACATAAGTCTGTGTGCAGTTACTGACCGAGAGCTGCTGAACCGGCTCAGCCCCTTCTCCCTCCCCGAGGTGTGCAGGCAGGAGCCCATCATGAACCACCCTGCTCTGGCCTTGCCCCTGTTCTGGCCGCCCTGCTGCCTGTGTTGGTTGGAGCCTTCCACGTTTGGCATCTTTCTGCAGTCATTCCCTTGCACAGCTTCTCCAAAATCCCCCTGGAGCAGCCGTCTCCTGCAATATCTTTACAGCAACTGTTTCTAATTGGCTGTCACAGCAAAGGAGAGTGGTTAGCCTGGAGGAGGAGAGAATAAACTCAGCATCTCATTAACATTCTTTGTGCTGCTTTTTCTTATGCAAGAGCGAACAGTGAAACCATTTTATGAAGGCCTTTACATTAGGCATTTATAATTACATGGTCTTAGGTGGTTTCTTCTGATAAGAACAGCCAGGTCTAGAGAGCCAGAGCCTGTGTGGTTATAGAGCTTGTGCTGGTGGTGACCAAACGTGTAACAACTGCCATTGTCAAATAGCAGAATGTGCTCGGTGGAGGGGAAGAAAACTATTGCAAATATCAGCTGTGTGGTTACTGTTGCAGTTTCAATGCATCAGGTAGGTTACTGCAGCTTTGTGTGGGTGTAGCACACAAGCATTTCTATTGAAGGGAGATCAGGTTCAACTAATTTAATCTAGTCTTTCCATAATAACATTATTCTATTAGCATTAAAATATAAATGTATATAACCATAAGTTCCCTAGATCGGTTTTCCTGTATCAAGATTTTGCTTAAATTATTTTGGGATGCTGGTGAGCACATCTGGAGTGATGTTATACAGCGTATTGAATGGAGTTGTTTTGTTTTCTGACATTTAGATGGCATGCTGGCACCACAGTATGGAAAGATTTTATCTGGTTTCTGTTTCTGCCCTTCAGGTAGTACACATTAGCAAGGTTGTCCTGATGTTTAAAAACAGAAGACAGTGATCAGGCCTCCTTAAAGTTCTGAAGGGCCTCTTTAATCTATATTTACATCCAATTGTTTGTACAAGAAAATTTTGGTAGCTGTCTAGTTGGAAATAACTGTGTGTGCCTAACTTTTGTAGGGATTTAGAGTGTACCTGAGCTCTAATGTGAGGGGAAGCCTGCTCTGGGGCTGAGGGTGCATTGCTGTCTGACTGGGAGAGTGCCATAGGAGAGGGCTGACCATGGAATTGGGGTTCTGGATGGAGGGGCCTGCATGGCAATTCATGTTTCAAAATGAGCTTTAAATATATGGAGTAGTTAGAAGAACAACAGATGCTGCCTTTATGCAGTTAAGGAATTTGTTTGAAGCATAGTTCCTTGCACATACTGGAAATACTCAGCAGCATCCAGTGACATAAATTGGTGTTGGCAAATCTGTTCCTAAGGAAGTGTCTCTGTTTGCTGAACAGGACATAAGGGAGAATAACTAATTAAGCTGCCTTACTAGAATAGAGATTATTCCAAGTCTCTCTTTGAGGATCTCAGAAAGATCCTCTTTCCAAGGATCTCTTTGGATGCTGTGAAAAGAAGGATCCAAGTTTGGAAGCAGGCTTCTGATGTGGGCAAACTGACAGACTTGACTGCACATAGACACATGGGTAATGTTGGCAGAACTTTCAGAGGCCTTTTTCTCTGCCTTTAAGCAGAAACATTGTGAGAACACATTCATTAATTTTCAGGTAAATTATTATAGAGAAGCTTAAAAATCAGTTCTGTTAGAAAAATAGCCTCAGCACTTATTGCAGCCAATACATGCTAATAAAATACTGTCTCAGCATTAGTCAGCCAGGTAAATATTTTCTTCCTCATTTTTATTAGTGGATATTTGGGAAAGAAGCATTAAGGGAAAATAGAAAGAATGGAAATTTGCACTCACCACTGTTTAGCAGTTTAATTTTGTTTTGTCTCTAAAATAAAGCGATAGAGTCTCCAAAGGAAGGAAAGCCAGATGGGTGTGGGAGGAAGTGGAGGATGGGGAAGCAAGGGTAAGCAAGTTGGGGAAGTCTTAAGTTAGGCACTGCAAAAAAAAGAAGCATTTCACATTCCTTAGAGGAAAGGAATTATTTGTTCCAAAAATGACAGCAAACAGTCAAAGTGAAAACTCCTGCTATTTTTTAGCCATTTCAGTATTGGACATTAGACTGAGAAAATAAAATGTATGAAAAGGTGCAGCTGTAGATCTTGTGACTGTTTGGTGATGCCCAGTGTGCTGCCTCACTGTGCATAAGGATCCTGGCAGTGCCCCAGGGTGGCACACACCCTGTGCCTCCATGAGCATATCTCCATTTTCTCACCCCTTTCTCTTCTATAACTCTCTCAGTTCTTTACTCCAGGAAGCTTTTTTGAATGAGTATGAGAGTTGTACCAGAATCACATGCTCAATCAAAACAGGAAGAAAATTTTAATCTCAAATCTTGTTTCCTGTGCAATCAAAATTAACCCTTCCTACGTCATAACACTTGGGATTGAGGGGAACATTTTTTTCTCTAATTGTTATGAACAATAATATGAAACTCATAAGTTTTGGACACACGGTCCTGACCCTTTCTAATGTGTTCCTCCTGCTTCCCCAACTCTATTACCTTGTTCTAATTGTTTATACAGATCACAGAATTGGTGCTGTTTCAAGGCACTGGGAATGCATAAGATACTGTCTTTGGAGGGGATGAAGAAAACTTTTTTTTAGAAGTAAACTTGCAGAATCAGAATGGTTTGGCTTGGAAGGGCCCTTAAAGCTCATTTCATTCCACCCCCTGCCATGGGCAGGGACACCTTCCACTACACCAGGTTTTTCAAAGCCCTGTCCTGGTCTTGAGCACTTCAGGGATGGCACAACCACAACTTCCCTGTTAAAGATATTTTTAAAAATACAGATGAATTTAAAAAATTCTCCAAATGCTGATGCTTATTTTCCCAATAGGTTTTCCAGCCTAGGAAAATGAACAAAACCTGGTTGTGGGACTTGATGTAGTCCTGCCTGTCTGACTTTCTACCACAGGTGCCTGCTTGGGACAGGAATTGCAGTAGCAATGGAAAACTATTTTTCCAGAGAGTTCATAAGCCAGGTAGCCTGGCTTAAGGAAGGAGGGAAAATCCAGGGCTGTGCTAATGTAGCACATCTGAAATGTTGTTGTTCACAACTCTTCTGCAAGAGCATTAGCAATACTTTAAAGCTCTTGCCCTTGGTAAAATTCCTGTTGAAGAGGAGGGTGTGCCCTGAAAGTATCATTTATTTTCCTCAGATAGGGGTTGAACAGGGGACACTGACATAGGGAAATAGCTTTTGTACTATGAAATAACTACAGCCATTGTGTTTACTGCTTTGAATAAATGAACTTTCCAACAAGCAGCCTATTCTCTTGTTATTTGTCTGAGCCTAAATATCTTCAGCTTTACACAATTGTAAATTGGCAAGAATACCAAACATTTTTGAGTTTGATATGAGAACGCTTCCTGTAAAACATGCTTGTCTTCCAATTTAGAGCGTTCTACTTATGGCCATAATCTGCTGAGATCTGTGGAATGTGCTTGTCTTCTGAATCTCTGAGACAATAAAGCTATTATAGGGATTTAGTGAGGAATAAACAGAAAATTAGTATGTCTTTGGTACTTGCTTAGTGTATTTGTGAGTGGAGTTTTTCTAAAATATAAAAATGGAGACAGCAGGAAAAATCTATCACTATTTAAAATAAGAGAAATAGATGTCCTGAACCTGTGGGTGGACTGTTTCACCCATGCAATACATGGTGTGAGTTACATCTATTCCATGGAACACCCAGAGCATTTTCCAGCTCCTGCTTTATTTAAAAGCACAACTATGGTCTCATAGTTTTTTTTGATCTGGATGGTTACTATCTTCACCCCACCATTTGATCCCTCTTCACACAGCACACACATACTCCCTTTTTCAAATGTGGCAAGCAAATGACAGAGATTTCAGCTGCTGCCTATTTAAAAATAGGTTTTACTGTATTCCTGTTGTGTTATTTGGCAGCACAATGGAATTTTTTTCCTGCAGTTTGTCCTGAAGCCTTGAAAGTAGATTAGCATAGTAAAAGGCTTTCAACTTTCACTCCATAAATGAAGATGAGGAATAACTCTGCTAGAATCAGTTACTGTAGTGAAAAGCTACATAGAAAAATGGAAGTCAAAATGTGCATATACACAGATTTCCATTTTATTCATTGTTGATGATAGCCAAAAGTAATCTGTTAGAAGTGGCCAAATATTGTTGAGTAGCTGGCTTCTTCTGCTTCAATTCATACACTGAAATAACAAGATTTAGTAAAATGTGTGTGGCTTCCAGTTATGTCATTAAACATTTTATCCAATCCTGCTTGTAACTGTTCATTAGGAAAGTCTGCTATACTGTTCTCCAGGGACACTTGTACTGCTTGGGGTTTTTGGGGGGCTGTCACCCCAGAATGTTCTGTCCTCTATTTTCCTTTGCAGTTTCATTGTAGAACAGAAGGTGTGGGGAGAGCAGTTAAAGAATCCGTTGTTCTAAGACTCGACTGGAATTTTTTTGTTGAGTGTTTGTGAAACATTTTCAGCTCAAGTTAGTCTACTGTCATTGCTGGTTTTATAAATAATGAGGACTGTCCCCATCAAAAGTCAAAGTATATAAAAATACAGTAAAGGTTCCATAACATCAGGGATGTTGCATGCAAACAATAAAAATACAGCAGCTTTCTCCATGCAGATCTCAGCATAACTGAGCTCTCAAGCTGCCAGCACTGCTACTCCTTCAGTTCTATGGTGCAAATCTTTCTGTTATTCCTATCACAATAAGGACACTTTCCTTCATAAAAAGAAAACAATTTCTTGGATGCACAGAATTTTTTTCAAAAATAATGTTCAAAACTGCAGAACTCTGAATAAATTTTGTAAATGCGTTTCTAAATATGGAAATTTGGGAAAAGTTGAAGGGAAGATAAAAGGAAAAAAACATAAGGGTTTTTGTCAAATCTTTTGTATTTGTTAGTGAATATCTACATTCAGAGAGACAGAGACTAGAAATGCTTGATGAAATTTTAAGTCTAGGATCTAATCCTAAATCATGTGCTGCATTCTTAATTTTAATAATCTTAGGGAGAGAACCAATAGGGTTTTCTTAAAAGGAAGTGCACATGAAAAACTTCCTAGCCTAACTGACAACTGTGTAGCCCAAATATCTGTCAAATGCTGTTAAATACTGATACCAGATTTTAGTTCAGGACATGCCTGAACTGTTAATTGTTCAAAACTGTCCTGGTAAAATTCCATTATGTTGTTGCTGTGTTTTTCCCCTCTTCCCTAAGCACTGATTGCTGGCTGCTGTCAGAGCAGTGTTAGGTTGGACTTTTTGAACTGACCTGCACACTCTTAGGTTCTTCTGCTGGATTGATTAAGGACTCTTTTCATTAAAGAAAATATTAAAAGACTGATTTTTAGCTTTTTCACACTCTGTATATTTGACACTGTTGCCATTAAGGGCAATAATTTTTTTTCTATATAAATATAAATAACACATATAAAAAGATAACAATAATAAATGTCTCTTTCTTAGGTGTGCCTTGCAATAGCTCATTATTCCCAGCCAACGGATCTTCAGCTTCTCTTTGCGTTTGAGTATGTTGGGGAAATATATCATAATCCAGGTAAGGATGAAAGTACTTGGATTGTGCTTTTTTCCTGTTTTGTAATATGTATTTTTAGTAAGACTTCTGTCCAGAAGCAGTGGCAAAAAGCATTTGAGGCTTTCTCCAAGGGTAACAAAATCAGCTTGTTCTGCACCCAGCCTCTTATGGTTATAAGTCATTCATTGGGATAGACATTTATGACCAAAATCCAGAGCAATGTCTTTCCTGTCTGAAACAAAGCCAAACTGTGGCAGCATGAGTACTCCTATTTCTCAGTTCACGCTTCCATCCTCCTGTTGTATGTCTCTGTTGGTACTCTGGGTACCCAGTGAATGTCCCATCAGGCAGGCTTGCTCACCTGCCCTTCTTTTGGGAATAAGTTTCTCTTCTGGTGGTATTGCAGGAGGATTTGTGCAACTTGGGACTCCATACCTTCTTTCCTAGAGGCTTACTAGGCAGTTCTTACCACTCAAAACCTCCACCACCCCTGCTGAGCTGGAGCACACCCTCTCTGCTCAAGGCCAATCTCCAAGTGAACCTTGTCAGTTAGGTAAGCCTGCAAAGATGCCTTTGGAACTTGATTTTGAGCGTAATGCTGTGCGGTCACTGCTGAGTGTTCCCCAGCCCAGACACAGCTGAGAGCCAGCGTTGTAGGGTGACAAGGCTCCCACAGAGCGTGCTGCTGCTGCTGCAGAGCTGTGCTGTGAGATCTGAACTCAGCAGCTGCCACTAGAAACCACTCATCTGCCTGTCACAAAACATCAACCTTGTGGAATCACGAGATCAGGCCTTCAAATTTGCAAAACAGTGCATGGTTTTCATCCATGGTTTTGCCTCTATGACTGCCCTCTGCATGCACAAGAATAAGTGTGCATGTGATTATTATGTTGCAGACACAATTACACATGGAATTTCTTACCTCATAAAGCTTGGGCAATTATTAAGGTCCATGTATTTTCTTGTTATAAAGTACTAGGGAGGAAGCCAATTTGCAGATAAAATTGCAATAAAATGTTAGGCTGTCACAAAGTTGCCTTTACTCTCTCTTTAAAATACCATTTGCTATATGGAAAAATACCTAGTGGAAGAATTACATAAGGTGGGTAAAAATGTTCCTCTGGAGCAGCAGAGCAGAATGGCAAAGGAGAGTTGTTCTGCCATGCTGCAGTTTCCAAGAGAATATGAAATTCTTTTGGGTTGTGTTGGGGTGTCCTTGTTGCTGTGAACCCTGGTGTTTGTCCCATAGATATCTGGCTTTGCTCTTGCAATTCCAGTGCTGTTTAATGACTCTCTCTCCCTGCTACTCCCAGCAAGTTAAAAGGTGAAATGCTGTCTTTGTGCTTCCTGGGGAACATAAAAAGCCTGCATTGTTCTTGTGTATGTGTACTTTTTTTTCTTCCCAGGCTATATTTGATAGTTATATATCCTGCCATTAAACAGAAAAATTGACCTTTTTTTTTTGTAATTTTCATATTTCTCTGTTTACCATCTTTGAAGAATTACTTCAGTCTGATTTTAGTCCTGTTTTTTTCTGAAAATCCTAAGTAGTCAAAGTGCCAGTGCAAGAATGAAGTTGATAGATACAGAAAGCAGAAACCACACAGGTTATGGGATGTCAGCAGAGCTGTGACACTGTTCTGCTTCCTTTGGGCAGGCTCTTGCTAAGGCTCAGAGCTTTCATGGGGGAGGTAATAGGGCTGAATTTCAGTTTATTCCACTTCCATCTAAAAATGTACTTCAAGTGTCAAGAAACAAAATGTAATTTCTTTTTGACACAGCTGACTGTCCCCTTGGCATCTAAAGAATGACCAGCAAAGGAGATCCTTCTGTATAGTAACAGCCTCTCTAAGCTCCTGGTCCCTAAACACAAAATGATAGGCCATCTTTTTGTGTAGATATAAATCTATATAGAAAGCCCAATATTTTAACATGGCCTTCCATTTCTTTTATTTGCTGTTAATACAGCAGTCATTTAAAGTTGCTGAAATTATATAAGTTTTATTTTGCTTTATTGATATGGTAACCATTCATAACTATAGCCTATAAAGGATTCATGTTTTAAAATGTTGCAAACTTTGGCATATTAAAGAAGGAAAACCTGTGACTGGAGATAACATTTGTTCCTGAGTATTAGTATGCCTTGGCTTCTATCAAGCAGCACAGCAGGCCAATTTTATGTTGCTTTTCTAATGAAATTGCAGGGAAAAATACATTGACATCTTCATGTATCATCAAGCTGCCATTGAATCACTGCTTTCTTGTAATACAACAGTAGGTAATATAGAAAATATTAGTCCTATTGCTAATGGCTTGTCTTTGTGATTAGGAAGGTGAAGAGTTTGATTTTTGTTTATTGTTTTTAATGGGCATTGATGACTTTCCTTTTCCTAGCAAAGAAGGTGAATGGCATAGACCCAGGAGGAGGCGGCGGTGGCATCAGCAGTGCCAGCGGTCAGCAGACTCCTTTGTTTGAAACTTACTCGGATTGGGATAGAGAAATCAAAAGGACAGGTGCCTCTGAGTGGAGAGTGTGCTCAGTCAATGAAGGTTATATGATCTCCACTTGGTAAGTGTCTCCTGGGACACCAGCAGGAGGGAACTGGGCTGTCTTGTCCTGTGTGCCCCACAGCCTCTGTCACAGTCAGCTGTGCACTCCTAATTGTGCTGCTCTCTGGAGAGGCCCCCAGGCAAAAGATGCTGCAAGTCTTGTCCCTGAAGGGAATGTCATGTCCCTAAAGGAAATGTCTTGTCCCTAAAGGAAATGTCATGTTTTGGCCTCCACGGCTTTGGTACTTCTGTACTTCCATGTGGGACAGTGGCAGCCACACCCAGGGGCTGCTCTGGGACAGCCTCACTGAGCTGGTGACACAGCACTCCAGCAAGAGGGGAGATGGTAAAAAACACAGGGGAAAGTAACCTTCTTTTATCATGTTTTTTTCCACAAGCCTTCCAGAATATTTTGTGGTTCCATCTTCCTTAGCAGATCAAGACCTGAAGCTGTACTCCTATTCCTTCATTGGGAGGAGAATGCCTGTAAGTGTCCTCTTTGTTCTGGTACTGCTCCTGCTCATTGCACAGTGTTCAACTTGGGGCTCTGCATGCCAGTTAACATTGCATTAAGGAAATAATTGTACAGAATAGCTCTAACCTGCACAATTTTGTTGTTTCTTGTGTTTTTTCCCCATGTTAGTTATGGTCCTGGAATCACCCCAACGGGAGTGCCCTGGTGAGAATGGCCAACATTAAAGATGTATTGCAGCAGAGAAGAATTGATCAGAGGTCAGTGATTCTTTGTGTCACTCTTCAGTCAGAGGGTTGGGATAACACCAGTGGTGACTGTGACACAGCACTGGGTGGCACTGGAGGTGACCCTGGGTGACACTGCAATGTTGTAGTGTGGGAGCTTTGGACAGACTGCTCTCTGGATCTGCTTCTGGCACCATTTTTATTCAAGGCCATTCCAGTTTCAAATTCTGAGTAACTTTACAGGTTTTAAGGTATGCTTATTTTTTAGTGGGATAATCATTCAGATGACAGAATTTATTGATAAAAGGATCAGATTTACTATACTACAGCTTACAGTGGTGGAGATTTTCTTGCCTCCTTCAGCAAGACAGTAAAAAAAAAAAACCCTTCCTTAGTGGCATTGGGAAATACAATTCAATAGACTTAGTATCATAATGCACATGGTATTTCTGTGAAATATTTGTCATGTGCTGTCCTTAAAGACTGAAGGCATTTAGTGCCTTGTGTAGGTAGTTTAAAAGTGTAGTGTGTTTTGTTCTTTGGTTTAATTGGTAGTGTGACTTTTTGTAGTAGTTCAAATAACTGTATTGTGTGTTAGGCTGCAGCTTTGAGTTTTAATTGAAACCCTGTCAGATTTTCCTGACTTCATAAACTTTAAATATGTTCTCTGCATTTAACATAGGTAAGTCTTCCTAAAAATGATGGAAAACTAAAAACTGAATAGAGTTATTTAACTTTCAGTCAGCATCAGATTTCATTTCTCAGATGTGATATTTTAATGATCCATTAAAACATTTCCAGTTTTTATGTTCAGTAATTAGCAGACACCAAAAATGTTTGAGTCAGTAGCTTTATGGCAGGAGCAATGTATCTCCTGAATATGAACCAGTAAACTGTTTTTTAGAATGAGATGCATGTTTTATGTGGGTTTAATTGTTTGCAGTTAGACAGTAGCAGGCTTCTTGAAAGACTGTTTCTTTCCACTCCAACAATAAACCTGATGATTCTTCTCCTGCAGGATTTGTAATGCCATAACTCGAAGCCATCCCCTGAGAAGTGATGTTTACAAATCTGACCTGGACAAGTGTCTCCCCAACATCCAGGAGATCCAGGCTGCATACAACAAGCTCAAACAGCTCTGTGTCAATGGTATGCTGGGCTTTCCTTCTGTTATGGGGCTGTTTTCCTGACATGCAGTGAATTGTGATCAGCCTGGCTGACAGGGACTGTCACTGGAAGCTGTTCTGCAATGTAATTACTGTCCCTGTTGCAGATCCTTTTGATGACACTGAAGAGAAGTGGCTGTCCTCACTGGAAAACACTCGCTGGTTAGAGTACATCAGGTTGGTACCATTAAAATAATAATGTTCAATGGAATGTGCAGAGCTCTCAGCACTGTCAATGAGCAGTGCATTGTTTGAAGGATTCTTTGTTTTAATATAAGTTAGATAAATACAGATAACCCAAATCTTTCTTGTAAAATGTGAATTTCTGTTAACTCTTAAATCACTTTCTTTTCCTGTCCAGAGCCTTTCTTAAGCATTCTGCTGAGCTTGTCTATATGATGGAGTGTAAGCACGTTTCTGTAGTTCTCCAAGGTAATACAACATAGAGCATGCTGTAATTATTTGCATTACTGTGATAATATAGATAAACAGATTTAGATAAAATCAACTGTAATCTTTATACATAAACCCCATGGATTCTGAATATCTCAGGCTTTTGGGGAACTAGAAGGGAAAATAATTTTGTTATGTATCTGAACTGTGGTATAGTTCTTAGCATCAAAGGAGCATTTTGCTTTGAGTCTTTGTAGGTTTTGTTCTGATAATGATGATAGAATCAAAACCTTAGTGGGAACCTTTGTACTGTGTTAATTGGGCTTATAGTCCCTGCAGAAGCAATATCAGTTTAATTCAGAGGTTCTGTAGATAAAAGCATTTCACTCAGTGCCCACTCCTTGTGTCTGTGCATACAGATATTTCAGAGGAAAGGACACTGAAAAACTCATATCTGTAATTCTGTAATTTCTGTAGTTTTTATAAGACCTGTTCAGCTGGTATATCCCAATCTCCCCATGTAATGGCCTTCCAAAAATTGCTTCAAGGTGGAAAAATGTTGAAAATTTTAGCAGCATGAACACTCTCCTCCTCAGCACACCTTGATTTAAGTACTGGGCAGTTGGGTGGGTATTTTGTTCTTGATGAATGCACTGCTGTGCTGGGTACTGCAGGAACCCTTTCTGTAGTATGAGTCTCAGTTAAAAAAAAAAAAAGTATGATTTTCTTCTAGTTTGGTTTTTTTAAAATTATGAGAACAATTAAAACAACTATATTTTGAAGGAAATTCTAATGAAAACATGAGACCTAGTTGCACCTTTTTGCTCTTTGAAATCTAATTCTGCACATGTACATTTGCCTTATGTATTCTGTACTTTCTGTATGTCACTCACAGAGGAAGAGGGACGGGACCTGAGCTGCCTTGCTGCTTCTCTCATTCAAGTCATGCTGGATCCCTATTTTCGAACCATTGTTGGATTTCAAAGCCTCATACAGAAGGAATGGGTCATGGCAGGATATCAATTTTTAGATAGGTGTAACCACTTAAAGAGATCTGACAAAGAGGTAAAAATGAATTGTATTTGCATGTATCTGCAAATCACAGTATCAAGATCACAGTTATCTGCTTGGTATCATCCTGAACATGTATTTATACAGAAATCTAAAAGTGAATATATGTTTTAACACTTTTAAATCTCATCATATAGTATCAGAGGAAGTAACTGTTTTTCCGGGGTAGAGATACTTTTTCTTTACTCTCTGTAGCCATGAGAGAATCAGTGCAATACCGGGTGCAATCCTGTGGGTTTTCATGTTGCTTCAGGGTTGCACATGAAAGCATCTCACTGCTACAAACACTAGCACAGTCACATTTCAAATTGGAACCAAAGGAGGAGTGGGGTTGGAGGGGGTGGTTTTGCTGTGTGTGTTACCAATCCCTGTTCCCATCCCTGTGCTGTTATCACTCAGCAGTGGTTTCAGAGCTGGCAGCTGCTGGAGAAGCCCCACAGCTCCCAGCACTGCCAGCTCCTGTTTGTCCTCTTCATGGCAAAGGAGGGGCTGCCAATTGCAGGTGGAAGCAGGGAGGACCCAGGTTAGGAACCTTTTTCAGGGACAGTGGCCAGAGTCACAGAACAGGAACATCCCCAGAGCATGGAACCCACAGATAAACCGAGGGCAGTGAGCACCAAGCAGAGAAAATGCATGAAGGGATAAAGAAATGAGATGCCAAGAGGGAAATAATGAAAAGCAGTTATTTTGGCTCTAGGAAAGGATATACTGAAAAGTGAAAATGGGAAGGGGAAGATATTTCTAAAGCTTTACATAAATGATAGTTTATACTTTTGCAATTCATGGGCTGCTATGGAAAAGACATGGAAAATGTGGTGAGAAATTAGCATGGCTGAATCATAAGCTCTCCAGTCATTTCAATCAAGGAAGAAAATACATTGTAAAACCAAGGCCAAGGGGCAAGGAAGGCTCATACAAGCACTAATTTGGAAATTATGAGGGACTTATAGATGGCAGAAAGGATTTTTGCAGCTGCACAAATCCTTGTGTATGAGGGGAGCCCAGGAAAGAAGTTTTTACACAGAAGGGAAAGCTGTGCAAAGGGAGTGCTGAAAAAGATGTGGCTAAACAGGAATACAGAGTGTAACAATTGCACAGAACCATGAAAAATGTAAGACTCCAAATAGTTTACCCTGTGGTTGAATAATGTATCAATGGTACAGCCAAATACCAAAACTGCAAAGAAATGGGTTTGATTTGGGAAAAGCTTATGTTAAATCTGATCATTCCTTGTTTCTTTTCCCAGTCTCCTTTGTTCTTGATGTTCCTTGACTGCGTTTGGCAGCTGCTGGAACAGTACCCAGCAGCCTTTGAGTTCTCTGAGGTGTACCTGACCGTGCTGTACGACAGCGCCCGCATCTCCTTGTTCGGCACCTTCCTCTTCAACTGCCCCCACCAGCGGGTCAAGGAGAGCACTGTGAGTAGGAGGGGCTGCACCTCCTGTCCAGCAGGACACTGCAGCCTGCCCCCTGGGAGCAACAGCATCCCAGGTCAATGCTTCCTGTGTGTCCTTCCAATTGTCACACCCTGTTTGGGGCTAAACACTCAGGTCCCCAGGTGAATTCAATCATAATGACTTTCAGGTGATCTGTGCAGAGACACTGACTAACTATTCAAGAAGAAAGTCTATTGAATTTATTTGTGTTTTTTTGCCTAGGAAAATGTTGGTACTCTACATTGCTATTTGTACTCCTCTAGGAAGCAAATCTGTATCTGGAACTCAGAAAGTAGAATGACAGGCAATAAATAGAATTTCATGCTTCAGGCAAATTTTGAAATCTCTTGACATAATTGTTTAAATAGTTGAAAAGGTTGGAGATGCTGCATAAAGTTCCAATAGTAATGCACAATGGAGGCATTTAGAAAACTGAACACTTAAGTTTGTTTTTGAAAACGAGCTTGTCAGAACTGTGTGTAGAAAACATTTGATGGCTGATAAAAGTGAAATTTACTTTTTCATTAAATATTTCACCTTTAAAGTTATAGGTAGCAACTTTACAAAGAAGTAGAGCATTGAGGGACTATTGGTGAATTCTCAAAATACCAGTTTGGGGGTTAAGAGTAAGCCAACAACCAATTTAATGGAATTGAGAAGTAACTGTGCAAATGCAGAGCAGCTGTTTTCTTCAGCTGTCTTGCTGCTCTGTTGTGCTACCCTGCTCCTCTTTGCCCCATAGCTACACACTGGTTTTAAGATTCATGAGAAGCCCATTTTCTTTGATTTTAATCTGCCTGAATGTTAACTTCTTGCAGGAATTTGCTATAAGCAAAAACATTCAGCTGGGTGATGAGAAAGGCCTCAGGTTTCCGTGTGTTTGGGACTGGTCTCTGCAGTTCACGAGCCGGGACCGGCTGCTGTTCCACAACCCGCTGTACGTCGGCAAGAGCGCGCCCAGCGTGCACAACGGGGCCCTGCGCACCTTCAAGCGCTCCAAGGTACCTGGGGGCTCTGCTCACTCGCAGGGGTCGTGCTGGGGAGGCTGCAGGTGCCCTTGGATTAGCAGTAGGAGCCTTCTTTGTCTTGGCTTCCCAGCCTAAAGAAATTATTTTCTGTAGAAGAAATGATGTAAAATTTTAAGCCTTGTGTTTTAGGATATTTTCTGATGTGGCCAAGTCACTGCCAACATTTGCATTATTTCACCTTTGGAAAAGTGATGACAGGCCACTTTTTCCCCTGGGGTTGTCAGTATTTTCAGTAAATACTGATTATAAGTCAATCATCTGTTGCTACAAAAAACCATATGTATTTCTTTTTAAAGGCCACAGTTTGCCCTGTGAGCCCTGCAGCAGTGACTCAGAAGCTCAGAACTATTTAAAGGTCACAGCATTTGTCTGGATGATGCACCCTGGCAGTTCAGGGAAATGTACTATTCCAATGAATGTAGAACTGGAAAATTACCAGTATTTCTTTTCTGCAGAAAAACTACAGCTCCACATTGCGAGGTGTCCCCCCAGCAATAAAGAACGGAATCATCGGTGAGCAGGAGTTCGTTCCAAGAAGAAACTCTCTGATTCTAAAATTGAAGCCGGAGTTTTTGCACTCAGCAGAGGGGCAGAGCCACAGCATGGAGCAGTACTTCAGAGACTGGTTTGCAAAGCCCGTCGATTTGCACGGCGTCATTCTGCCCCATCTCTCTGGAACACAAATCAAACTGTGGAAACTCTGCTACTTCCGCTGGGTTCCCGAGGCACAGATCAGCCACGGCGGCCCCATCACCGCCTTCCACAGAGTTTCTGTGCTGGCAGACGAGGTGGACATGTTAAACCGCAGCCTGCGGCAGTACAAGAGCAACTCCTCCTTGCCAGGCCACTGCTCAGAACTGGATCAAAGCAGGATGTACTTCAGAGCAAATGGTTTAAATGACACCTCAGGCACCCCAGACTTTCTCTCCTCCTCGTTCCCATTTTCTCCTGTAGGGAACCTATGCAAACGGAGCATTTTGGGAACACCTTTAAGCAAATTTTTAAGTGGTGCCAAAATCTGGCTATCCACCGAGACGCTTGCAAATGAAGACTGAGGCGGTGTGGAGGTTTAAAGGTTTGAGGAGAATACAGCATATCATTTTGTCTTTTCTAACTTAACACTGCTAAATGCGGCATTGAAAGCTGTAATAATTTTTATATACAAACATTACGTAAGATTTGCACAAATATTTAAAAGCAAGGCAAGTCATGCTTCAAATCGCACAATGTTGTCTTCACTAGTTCTCATCTGCTGGGGCTTCTGCTCCCCAATTCCTCCTGTTCCTGGGGGTTTGGCTCATTACAAGTGATAGAGCATTTCATTAGCTAATTGAAAGGCTTGGTGTGGTCGTTAGTGAGGGTTCTGCTTGAAATAACCTTTGTTTTCCCAGATAGTGACTGAAGTGACCCTTGGATAAAACAGCTTGGAAAGCCAAAGTACTGCAGTGGAGATGAAGTGACAGCTGAAATCTGGGATATACTATTTTATCAGTCTGCCTCTTCAGGAGTAATACTTACTTGCATAAATACAAACATACTAATGCTCCATGACTGATCACCCTACATTGTGCTAATGCAGTGTATCCATGGAAGGGCTTGTTCCCTTTTCTTTCTCTTCCCAAAATGTGTTCATTGACATTAGTCAGATTTGTGCTCTTTGTCATGATCTTGACTTTGGACTATAGAAATCCACATCAGGACAATGCACTGTTAACCTTAAAACATTTACTGTAGATATGGTATTGCAGTAGCTTTAGAAGTGCCTTTATTTGGGAGGAAACAGTAGCAGGATTACTCCAATGCAGCTGACAACCCCTCCCCAACTTTTTAAAACAGATTGTTGTGGCAAGTTCTTGTTCCATCCCCTGCTTCCCCCTCTCCATTTCTGGAAACAACAAGCATCCAGAAGAAGCAGCAGGTGTCCCCTCTTTAAGGTTAAACTTGTTTGTAATTCCCACAAGACTCTCTCACCTTTTTATAAGAGCACCTCAGCTACTCAGCATTATATCCCTGCCCAGATCCCAATCCCTGTCCTCATTTTTTGCAGGATGAAGTAGCTTTCAGCAGAACTCACACCTGAGCCCTGCTGGGTTCCAGAAAGGAGCACTGGCTCCTCATTGCCACTTCCACAAGGGGTGCAGGTGCTGCAAGGAGAGCAGTGAGTGGTGCCTTCTTTTTGCAGACTGAATATCCATAGGGACAGTGCAATGAACAAGCACTGCCTGAGGGAATTACATCCAGCAGCCTCCTTCCTTCTGCTTAATGCAGCAGCCTCCTTGTTGTTCTGAAACCTTTTTAAATGACGCCTCTCCCTGGATGCTGTGCCACAGGAGGACTCACAGGGAGAAAGGAAGGAGTGTGAAGAATTCCAGGAGGTTGGAGAAATAGTGCTGTGTCATTCTCATAGGTTAAGGCTCCTGTCAGCTGCCTTCTCTGAACAGCAAGGCTGTATTTTGTATTAAATTATTTCTGTATAAACACCAACACTGTCGAACTGGCGCTGAGCCTCCATCCAGGTATTGCCTCACCAGTTTAGGGCACCAAAGGCCTTACAGAATGGGCTCAGAGCTGCTCTCAGTTTTCTCAGGGCGGGGGGGAAGAGAAAGCTGCAGGATAGGAATAGGCAGTGTATTCACGTGTAAAAAAGGGGGAGGGGACAGGACTTGGAGATCTTTGTTTGTAAACCCAAACTGATCTTGAGCACAGCCTCAATCACAGAGTGGGGTTTGGCTCCCAGGCTTGTCTCTGACCTCCAAGGCTGTGCTTTACTGCACTGCTGGGGCTGGAGAGGGGAGCAGGGCAGGGCCAGTGCAGAGGTGAACAATGTCAGGGGAGGGGGGCTCCTTTTTTACCTTACCAAGCTTCCAAACCCGTTGCTATGCAAAGAAGCTGTTGTGTGTGTGCTGTGCACAGCGTGGGCAGGCACAGGCTGGTGTGACACAATGCCAGGGCTCCTGGGCAACTGTTTGTGAGGAAAAAACGTGTATTCACCTCAATTGCCTCATGGTGCTGCAAGGTGAGCTGAGCATGTTGAATGGTCCACAAACCAGTTGTGTTTATTCCCAAGCTTGCTGCAGTAGTCATCTCACTTGTTCATTATTCAAACGTTTGTTTTAGTTTGCTTTTGCCATTCCTCTTTTCCTATTAGATTACTGCTTTCCCTGGCCTGATACTTGACATAAAGACCTCAACCTGTGTGCTTAGTGTCTTTTGGTACCAATTTTGTTTTCCTTTTAAAATGACAGTCAAAACTATAATGTCTTTTTTTTTCTTTCCTTAAAAGTATAACTTCTTTGGGTTAAAGGTACCAAAAATGTGTAAATAAATTACTCCACAAAAGCAGCTGGTGGAATTAAAAAATGTTTAGGCTAGTACCCTTTGGGGGAAAAATGGGTACTATATTTAAACAGAATTGTCTTTTATAAGGAGATTTCAGACATTTTTACATTTCAGTTCTAAGATGTGTACAGATGCTGCAGAGGGACTTTGTATTTTATATATATAGCATGGGAGAGGGTTAAAAATAATATGCCTTTATAATAAACAAAACCTGTCGAAATATCTATTTGCCAAACAGACTTAAAAAGAAATTTTTTACCATTCCAAAAAGGGAGTTAGGTAAGCAGAGGCTGAGAGGGGGCACCTCCTGCAGAGAGGAAGGGAAGGGCTCCACCTTTCCCTGGGCTTGAAGACAAGGTTCTGCTGCCTTGCTGAGGAGCTGCTGTGCCTGTGGATGCTGCTGCTTCCCCTGAGTTCAACAGCTCAGTACTTTCAGATTCACTTTTGAAGGACAGGTACCAAGTGTTGATTTTGAATATTCTCCACTCTGCACAGTTGCCTTATCAAGTCAGTAGGGACTGTTCTGAATATCTTTAATAACTTTCAAAAGCAATTTTGGGGTGTGAGTATGTATCTTACTTCTGTGTACAGAATACTGACATGCAAGTGTGTATATATATGTCTCTGTATATATATGTACACATATTTCCAAATTTTCATTTCTGTTCACCATTTAAAGCAACATACTGTTAAATGCCATCTTTGTGTTGCAGAGTAGAAAAGCTCCCAAGCAGCTCATCCTTTTGTGTTTGTAGAAAATGTGCATTGCTGCAGCTGTTGCTGGCTGAGTCATGGCTTTGTGCCACGCAGGGGGAGCTCTGCAGTTGCTGCTGCAGCTGCTGGCCCCAGGGCAGGGCTGGGCTCAGGGCAGGGCTGTGGTGCCCCCTCAGCCTCCAGGCACTGCCCTGTGCCCCCAGCAGTGCACTGGGAGCTTTGTGTGTCTGCCCAGGCTGCACCTGTGCTGCGTGTGCAGCTGCCTGCAATACCACTGATCAATTATCTGCCTTGTGTTTCAATGAAAATGTAGCAAGCTGGGCAAACCTTTTGGCTTCTTCTCAGATGGAAATATATTAAAACCAAAAACTTCTAACGTGTGTTTAAGCAAAGGACGAAATCTTAAATTTGCCTCTAACCAAGAGACAGAAATTTGTACCTCAAATTGCTCTAGGCAGTAGGTTTCTAATGCTGTTGCTGTGATGGTTTAGAGTTCACCATTTCAACTGAAACTAAAACCTTTGTGCCTGATAATGATTTACTGAGTAGCAGTGGCAGGAAGATTATAAAATCCTGATGCTGAGTTGTGAATGTGAAATAAATTAGAGTCAATAAAAGTTCGTACCTTTCCACAGTGAATTTCAGGTGATTTCTTTCCCTTCCTCTAACAAAAAAAAATGTGTGTGTGTGGTTTTTTCCAAGAAAAGCATGGACACTGTGCTATAGAAAGATGATTAATAAAAAATGATGTGCAAATTATCTTATTTCTTGCTATGTTCTATTTTAGTGTCTGCAGTTTGCATAGTGAACAGAATTTCTCATAGAAGGGAACTTACTCAGTATGAGAATGAAGACTCCAAAGAAAAGATGTTGGTTGTGTGTTAAAATTGGGAGAAACCCACAGGATTTTGGTGTCTTAAAATGGAATTTATCTTTTTAGTTCCAGTTGACTGACAAACTTCTGAATGAGCAAACACATCAATTTATGTGGGGCAGAACTGACTGTACTGAATGTGGTCACCTTGGCACTGACCAACTCCTGTCTACTACCAGAAATATTTCCCTTTATACAGGTAATACACATAAACAGAAGGAGCTGTTAAATTATCCTTTTATACACATTAGAACAGCATTAATGCTTTATGCCCTACTCTCTGCCACCTGTATCTGTTTATGTACAAGTGCAAAATTCAAATACATCATGGTAAGTGGGGACAGACAGAGAATCACACTGGACCTGACAATGCTGGCAAGGGCTGAACTCAAACCTTGCAAGGAGACTTGCCCAACATAATGAATTTAGGGCACCCTGCAAATGAGCAGCACCTGCTGGCCCAGTTTCTGTATGGTAGAGATGGTCTCAGGTCTTCACACTTGAAGGCAGCTCTTCTCCTCACTGGGCAAAGCCCAGATTACCTCAGAGAGTAAGTCAGGAATTGAGGAGAGAAAGGAAGGGCTCTCCTCTTCTGAACACAAAGTGACATGCAGTAAATCATAGTTTTCTCAAATTACATTTTAGAATGTTTTGTGCTAAAAAGGACTATGGTAATGTTCCAAGAAACCAGAATTTTAGAAGAAACTATTTTTATTAATCAGCAGTCATTGGTATGTGTGACCCATTCCTTTAGGAACAGCCGAGTTGCCCACATGATCCAGCCTGTGTCAGCTGAGACGTTTGCTCTTGCCCCCAACGTCCTGCACGTGACAAACCTCCACTGCAGCCCCCAGCTTGTGCAGCTCACTCAGCCACAGCACCTGCTTGGGAGACAGGCGGTCGTTGGGGCCCTTCACCTCCACCAGCTGCAAGGAAAGGGGCATGGTTACCAGTGTGTCCCTGGAGGAACTGAAGGATCACTAGCTCCCACACAAGAAGTATTTTTTAACAGCTGTTACTTGCAACAAAAATAATAGAGATCTTAGCACAATGGAAGGTCCAGTGGGTGCTGAATAATTACCTCATATTTCAAAATTTTAACTGGAAGAGAATGATATTTTATATAGTAAATATCCACCAAAACACAGGCAGAAGCCCTGCTGAATGAAGATCTCTCATACTGCAAAATCGATTGCCTGCACCCTCACCTGTTCCAGCTGATACTGACAGCAACTTATCCAGGTGCCCTAGACAACTAATTTTAATTTCTGCTATTCAGCTCTGTATCACAAACACACAACAAGCTGCTCCAACAGATGAGATGTCCTATAGTCCTCTAGCAGCTATTCCACTACTGTGCAAGGCACCATCCATGACTGTTTACTCAATTTCTGTAGCAGACACAGACACAGTTGCTGTGGACTCAAATAGGGCACATTTTGTCTAAGTGGTGCCAGAAGAACTCCTTGCTAACAACAGTCAATGTGTGACTGATTGTAACAGGTGCTTTAGATTATGATTAATCGAAGACCTTTTCTACACCAGTGCTGATCATGTCTGCTCCCTACACCCACTGGAGGAGTAGATAATCACCCAGGGCTCCATGGGGGCAGGGACACCGAGCTGCAGGAAGGAAATCACCATTTGTGTGGGCTGACAAGGGCAGGGTTTCACACTGGGAAGGCAGCTGAGCACTGGGTATTGGGGTTTCACAGAGGGAAGGCAGCTGCGCACTGGGTATTGGGGTTTCACACTGGGAAGGCGGCTGCGCACTGGGTATTGAGGTTTTACACTATGAAGGCAGCTGAGGGTATTCCTGCTCCCCACCCACCTTGAAGCTCTGGCTGTGGGAGCGCCACACGAGCAGGTCGGGCAGGCCGCCCCGGCAGTGCCGCAGGTCCCTGGAAAGCCGCTGGAAAACACCACTCAGGAACCTCCCTCCAAGGCAGGACACCAGGCTCTGCAAGAGAGGCTTTGCTAGTTGGTTTGGGTTGGTTTAATTGCCTGCAGAACCATTTCCCAGCCCTCACAAGAATACTGTTCCAAGAACACTGCATGGCCCACCTCAGCTCTTTGTTCAGTCTCAGGAAACGTAACAAGAAACATAAGTAGATGTTTCTTACATCAATTTTCCTGCTGTGTTTCTTACATCAATTTTCCTGCTGTGTTCTCAGCTACTGTTACAGGAAAAGTGACCATATGAGAAAATTGTAACACTACTTGTGCAGGGACTTCAGCACAATAATCCCTAATTCCAATTCCTGCCTCCCACTACTTTCCATCTGCCATGGTTCAGTGCCTCAATAAAGCCATGAGCACACCAGGGCCATGGGTAATTGAATGTCAAGCCTAATTGGAGTGCCCATGCTGGGCAACAGCCACTTACCTGGACTTGCTGGAGGGAAGTAAAACGTCCCCAGTTAACCAGGGCTGCTGCTTTTCCCTCCTGAGTGCTCCAGACGTCAGCAACCAGCTCTGCCAGTGTCTCTGAGGAAGCTGTGTGAAGCTGCTGGAGCCTGGCCTCGATGACAGCCCTCCTGTTCTCATAGAAGCTGTCAGTGTATAAATCCAGGGGGGATGTCTGGATGAAAAGGTAAATCCAGCTCTCAGGAACTGCCACCACAGCAGCTGTTCCAGAATGACTATGTCCTACCTCATATTTTTCTTAACTACAAAGTCAATCAAACATTGAGCTGATTTATCTTGAACATGACCATCATATAAATATTTATTAAATGGGGAAAAAAAGCTTATGTTTTAACACCCAGTGCCAGTGCAACAAACACTGGCCACATGTCGGCCTCTGCTCTGTTGTTTTGAACCCTAGACAGAGGTTTCCTTTAGACAAAGAAGCCTGTGCACTCCCAGCGCTCTGAGCAGTAGTTCCAGGTGGATCTGGAATCGGGATGAAGATTGCTCCGGCACTGTGAGCAGTGTGAGGTGAAAGAACAAAGCCGAGATGAAGCCGGGGCGGATCCTCCCGCGGCCCCGGGCCAGCGCTGCACGCTCAGGGTGTGAAAAGCCCCCGCAGCAATTCAGCTTTAACTCAGCTTCGGTGCTGCTGAGCAGGGAGGGCCCCAGAGCCATTTCCAAATGCAAATGAAGAGTGCTTAGGAAACAGCCTTACACAAACGGCTGCCACAAATAATCCCACAAAATACAACAAACCAAATACAACAAATAATAAAACGAAGGAAACACCAAGATCTGTCTGGACAGTCCCTCAGAATAAAATGTTAATCTAATCCCATATAAGATTTTAACATGGTTACTGAGTCTACAGCAATGGGAAAATAAATTAAATAAAGAAAGCCTTTCAAAATTACCTGATAGGAATTTCTGAACACGTCAGGTATGTCATCCATGAAAATGATATCCCACATCAGAATCCCATACAGTGTAATAAACGTTGAGCCTTCCCCATGAATACCTAAAGGGCAGAGTTTAATAAAAATGGAAACATTAATTTCTACAGCAAAGTCTATGAAGAGATACTGAACCATCATGACCCAAAGCAGAAATATGCCACGTTCAGGTTCATGGCCAGCTGGTGTCAGCTGCAAATGCAGCTCATTCTGCCCCACTCCCCAAGCCTGCTGCTCCCAGGCCAGGGGCCCTCAGCTGCAGCACAGCTTCCATCCCTGCCTGGCCCCCACAAAGCTTACTGGGCTAATTCTGACAATCACTGGAGCTATTCCACAACAATCCTGTGCCATGTGCTCTGGGGACTCTGCTTGAGCAGGGAGGTTGGACCAGATGACCCCACAGTGAGCCCTCACAACCCAAACCACCCAGTGGTTCTGTGATTCTGTGAACATTTCTATATAT